>JAODUD010000019.1:3582415-3599147 GCA_026784285.1 Stomatorhinus walkeri | reverse complement strand
ACTTTGAGGGCGAAAGACATGAACAATGTCTCACACACAAGCTTGATTCTGCGGTCAGCTAAGCATTTTTATGTTAATCTGCACATGTGCTTAGAATCATTGTCCTGTTGGAAGATCCAGTGATGGCCCAGTCTTAGTTTCCCGGCAGAAGGAGCCAAATTTAGATTCAACATGTTGTAGTATTTCATGGAGTTCATAATGCCAGGTACTCTAACAACGTTTCCAGGGCCTTTGGAGGAAAAACCCCACAACCTCACAGAGCTTCCACCATATTTTACGGTTGGGATGTGGTTCTTTTCACAAACCCAAACCCACCTTCAATGTTTATTGCCAAAAAGCTACATTTTTGTTTCATCAGACCATACAACATGGTTATAGTCAAAGTTGCATTTTACAAACTTAGGACAGTTGCATTTGTGGTCAACTGACAGACAAGGCTTCTTTGTTTTACAAATAATCTGTTAGCAAGGTGGCGTCTGATGGTTTTTTCGGAGACGTGGTAACTTCAAGATTTAACTTTGTTAAAAATAATCATTTCCTGACAGATTTCTTATTCTTTGATTAAATTTATTTGAATGAAAGGTTGGATCTTCCTCATTATTTTACTGTGACATGAAGCTACTTTAGCAAAAGGTGGACTTTTTCTAGCCCTTTTTAGAAATCTGTACAAGGGGTGCCAATTATTGTGGAGGGCACTGTGTATCATTGTGGGGACTCTCCATTTATTTCTATGCGCAATACTCTAATTCTGTGATTCTCAACCCATGGGGCATGAAAAGAAATGTAAGCATTTTAAAATCAGTAAGCTCCTATGCTGATCCATGATCAGATTTGTCAGTCCCAATCATAGAATGAACCTATATAAACAGGTCTTGGGTCTGCAAATGCTTAGTGCAAAACTAGTGAGCACACGCAGCTAATCCAAGAAGCCAAACCACAGATGCTTAGTTTTAAATTAATTGGCACATCCAATCAGATAGGCATTGATTGGTGTAAACTTGCTTGATCATAACCTGATCATAACGGCTCTCGACTGACCTGGCATGGTAAAAATTGGGTCGCAGTATAAAAAAGTTTGAGAACCACCATTTATCATAGCACGACAACCTTAACCCCTACCCAACCTTAACCTTGACTATAAGTAACCAGTCACTAATTTTTATAAAATTGAGTTTCCCCTTTGTTTACCATTTTTCCAGTCCCCACAATGTCAAAATAACAGGTTTTTATCACTTTGTGGGGACATTTGGTCCCCACAATGTAATGTATACCCGGGCCCCACACATACACACACACCTATATATTTGTGCCCATATCCTTGTGCCCTGTATAACTTTATATTCTGGCTCCAGGGAATCATCATTTATGGGTCATGTAAATCTGAGCTAAGAACATCTGAAAGGTTTGCTGATGTAAACCTGTTACAGCTTTCAGTTGCTCTCTTGGTATTTCTTGATTCCTTTTCCGCTTTATTGGGAGGGTAGACAGTGTCGTCTTTCTCCATCTACAGCCAGTGCCTCTGGTGTGATGCATTCATACTACAGGCATCGTAATTAAACAGACAAGAGGAGCTACTGATGCTAATTATGAAAGTTTTGGGGAGAAGATTTCTGAGAAGCAAGAAACTCACAGGTCCAGCTCTTCCAGGACCTCCTACAAGCTACTCTCTTCATCCCTCCTCCTTCCCATCTCCATCTTTCCTAGTTTATGGAGGTCCTACAGCCTGTTTCAGTGGACAGGTACAAACCCTCCAGTAAACACCTAGACAAATGTAAGGATGTTAATTACTTAAATGAAAAGCAGCTTGGACAGACAGTGGTGTAAATCCAAGCTGGTAATGGGTAGCAGATAGACGCCCACAGTGCCAGTGCTTGAGGCCGGTAAAGGGTTGCCGGGGCGACGCCATCGCTCCGCGCCTGGCTGGCACTCGGATGTCGGCGGTCGGTTGGAGGTGTAGCCTTTTGTCCATTCTATAGCCTTTGATTCAACAACCCCACTTTGCTTGTGACTCTGGAACAACAGAGGTGGATTTCTGTGTGGAAAAGCTATTAGAAAAATATCCCCTTGTGTAAAGGAAGCATTTTCTTATCCAGGGAGGTCTGTGAACAGTAATTAGTGCGACGGTACATTGGTATGTTGGTCGTCATGAAGGGCTTCCTGTAAATGCTTAGGCCTGTTGTGTAGAAGCTTCTTATATGTTTGATATGTGTGTATATTTGATTTTGGTTTGCAGTTGGATGTAGGGAGCTGGTCATTTTGTTGAGGCTTCCGAACTAGAGAAAAAGAGGAGACTGGAATGTTCTATCGACGTCACCTGCTAGTCACACAGTCAGTTGTCACACGCGTTATGGACATTCTTCCGGTGGCTCTGGAAGGCTGCAGCTGGACCCAGGGGGAACCTTTCAATGTTCTGGCTCCTCATTTTCTTCACATGCCGTAGCATGCAGATTTATGTTCAAGCTGCTGTTTATTCTCTAACCATGTGAGTCATTTTGCGTTAAATACAGCTCTGCTGACAGCATGTATATGTATTAGACAAACCGGCTCAGCAGGCAGCCAGCTGAAATGTCTCACTCCTGTTTATCCATCTAAACATCTCAGGCAGCACCTACCTGTTCAACAGGGGAAGCCTCGGGCAAGCATATATAATCTAGTGAGGACAGAACCGTGACGGAGAACCGGCCCACCTGGAGAACCGCAGCGAGCAAAGTGAGAAACTCCCAGGATTCCCTGCGAGACCCACTTTTGAGCCCAGTTCACCTCGTTCTCTTTCAAATACCTTTTCCCACAGTGCTGGTGTAGCAATAGTTAGTGTTTTAGTTAATCACTGGTCAATATCAATGAGAGGATACAGGGATAGTGATAAGGATTAAGGACTGGACACTTATTTTTAAATGTGTTACTAAATGTCACATCTGTGAAATAAGGAAATTTAAAATGCAAAGCATGTCGGTTTAGAGATGTTAATATTCATTAAGTGTGCATGATTTCAATGTAACATTAATTTCATTTAACATTTTTTTCATTTTTCATTGATCTAGTATAAAACAAATGGTTCACGTTTTATGTTTTTATAGTTCAGTGCACATTAAAATGTTCTTTTATGTCAAACTAAAAATATAATTGCAGTCAGTAGCTACGTTTATCAATATAAAAAACGAAGGGGAAAAAGCATGCATGTATTTTATGTTACTGTAAGATGTAGAATACTTGGCTTCTGCTTACAAACCTCAGCTATAAAGCTCTGTTCTAATCTAAATCAATATTAAAGATCACATATAACACAATATCATGGCGTGTCCGAGACGCTGGTTCTTAGTGACTCAAGCCCTGCCCCCCCCAGTCCCACACACTGTGTGCTCTTGCTCTCACTAACCGCTTTGAATGTCACTGTATCTGAGAGATGACTCATAAAGCTAATTAAACAGCTGAAGTGTTTTTATTCAGTATTTATTTACATAGCATATAAAAATAGCCAATCATGGGGCTACGCTGTTTTTCAGGATACGATGTCATGGTCTATGTGTGACATGCTTTACGCCCAGTGTGAACGCGGTGTTGTTGTTTCTGTTGTATTTTCCAGTTGTTGTTTACTAAAGATAGCTAGTTCTGGCTGAGAAAGGATGTATTGACTGACGATGCTAAGCTGATTTTATCGGGGTATGCTGCTTGGTGGTTCCAGTTACGCTTCGTATGTAAAAGGTTCTAAATTGAAGATCTCCATCTTTCCAGGTAGCAGCAGCTAATATATTTTGAGGATTACAGGTTTGATTTTTGGATTCCCCTGTTGCCATATCCTTCAGCGGCATGTACTTCAAATGGATTTACCTTTTTTTTTTTTTTTACAGGTTGTTAGTACTGTTCATAATGTTCCGCGTTCTTCTTTCGTGAGGAATAAAGTAATTGACGCGAGACTTCTTTAAAACTTTCCAAAGTATTTAGTATGTGAACATACCACAGTACAAAACTTCAAAGTCATTTCACTATTTAACAATATTTATAGTCACGGTCAAAGACTGTTGCGCCCTCAGTCGCATACAGCACCACGTTTTTTACGGCACTTAACCCGTGACGTCAGACAGTTCTTCATATCCGGTGAACAATCTTAAAGTGAAATTCCACGTTACAAATAAAGTTACTACTTATATACTTCTATAACATCATACTTCACAAAGAAACAACATCATATTTTCTTATCTATATTATGGCTCCAACACAGGTACATGGGAATTTTTGTGTGGGGATCATTCAACCGGCCCATACATGAACGACGCAGATGAGGCGCATTACACAGACAAGCGTAGGGAGTTATGAATCTATTATATGGCTTGGTGGAGATATCTGAATGTCCTTAGCAGCCAGTCATATTGCA
The DNA here is from genome assembly GCA_026784285.1 of Stomatorhinus walkeri. Classification (NCBI taxonomy): domain Eukaryota; kingdom Metazoa; phylum Chordata; class Actinopteri; order Osteoglossiformes; family Mormyridae; genus Stomatorhinus; species Stomatorhinus walkeri. The sequence continues at coordinate 3,594,775 of JAODUD010000019.1, read as the reverse complement.
GAGGAGAAGAAGCTGTTGGGGCACCTGCTCCTCTGGGTTGTGAGGCTAGAGGCATGTGGTGGAGGTTAACTTGATGTGAAGACTTTCAGAGGTTAGAAAGTGTTGCATATAAGGTGTGTTTACCAGGCTTGTTAGGCAATTTGGTGAGAATATGACTGTTTGAGGTGGTGAAACAGGGTTAGAAGATGTAAAGCTGGTTTGGAAGAGTGTTGCCAATATGTGACGTTTTATCTGTTTTGTTGTTTGTGACTGCCTGGATTCTCAGCCACATTCTGTGGGTGTCTTCAGTCAGGTCGCATGCTTTGATTCCCCTTAAATGTGTCTGCTTAGCGTCTTTGATGGTCTTTGCTAGCACATGGCGGGCTGCCCCGTGCAGGGACTTACCAACAGGATTAAAAGCTTTGTTATGGTCTGTGATTCCATCGCGGATTTCACTGCTGAAAGACAAGTCTTTGGTTTGCGAACAGGATCTGATAAGGCACACAGATAAAGATGCATCAGCTGACTTTGCAGCTTACTGTGTGCATGGATATCAGTGCAGGCTTCTCTGAATGAGTCTGAGTCCAGAGTCGTAAACTGATCCTGCAGCATCTTGTCTGTCTGCCTTTGGACAGTAAGACGTTCCTTACAGCAGAAAACACTTAAGAGCTATAGTCCAATGTGCCAAGGTTCAGTTTGGTGGCTGTCCTGCACATGGTACTCCTGAGATTACTTTAGCAGTGGTCCAGCGTTGATGTCCCCCCTGGTGGGGATATCTATGTCTATTCTGGTCCATGGGCAGTCAAGCCTTAAGATTGCGATGATAGAAACCCCCCATCTGTGATTATTGCATTCATATTGTGCAGATATCTTATTGTTTTGTCCTCATTAGCTGAGAAGGGGGTAATTATAATTCCATGGGTAAACAGGATGTTATATTATTATACATTTAATGCATGAAGTATTCCAGAATGAGAGAAATCTGCTTAATGTTATCGTTATTCTGGAATTTACCTCTGATTCCATAAACCCTCTCCTGTTTGCCTGGGATTGTGGTCCCTCATCCACCAAGTCTTACTGGGGCCCTTGACATTGCAGTCACGTCTCTATGTTCCACATCCAGCCAGGAATCTGTGGGTTTAGCCTTGTTTCACAAGAGCGCATAATTGAACAGTTTGCTATGTAGATGAAGGTAGGTGAAGTGTGCGTAAGTGTTTGGTGCACTCGGGCAAACAGCTGTAGGCGGCAGACATGCAAACAGATTATAACCCGCCTCTGTCATGCATGCCCGAAATTTCCACTCTTATCAGAAAGCCAGTGTGGCTCCGGGTTAAGGGTTAGGACAATGAGCTGAGCTGAGCGTGTGCATTGGCAGGTGAGGCTCTGTTGGTTTTGTGCCTCTTTATTTAACCACCAACTAGAAAAATAAAATCTTGTTTGTTTATTCATTTATTTGTATTTTTCATTTATCTATTTATTTATGTATGTTTGTTTCTGCGGGGTCCCCTCTGAATTCTCCTACCTTTGCATGCCTCAAGCGATGAAGGACATGCTCTGTACGTTGCCGTCCACCGTGCTGACCTTGCTACTGGCAGAAGTGCTGGTAAAATGGGCAGCGGTCCACATTACCACACCTGCCGGCCCCGGACTCAGTTTGTGCTGAAGCCATGTCCTCTGACATGCTGCCCACCGGGTTTTTGCTGAAGGGGCTGGCTGTAATAAAATCAACAGCTCGCAAATAAATCAGCCGGGCTGTGCAGATGTTTTAGTGAAGATAAAGGCGTCTGGCCAGCTCGGGGAGAGTCATGTGACCTGACTTATTTGTAATGATTGCATTTTGCGATGAACCTATCCCCCCTCTTCTCTGCATGATGTATAAACTGTTGTATTATCATGCTTTGCTCCAAGTAGCTCATACGTGAGATGCCATTCCATATTGTCCTTCCTAAAGCCCATATATTCCTGGATGATTAATCCCCATTGAATTAACCTTTACTGATCAATCTTGAGTAAATTTTTATACTCTTCTGTGAACTAACTTAAACCTGACCCCATACCTGTGCACTGCAGAAAAGGGACACCCCCTGTCACATGCCACCAACACCATTGGCCTGTCCTTCCTTTTGACAGGAAACCTCTCAGGGAATTAAATTTTTTTGTTTCTACGTTCCCTGCAGACTCACCCTACCCATTATGTATGCCACTAATGTCACTGCTGTAACCAGAAATTGTATTATTGCCGAAGACTGTAAATCAAGGAAAGGAAATGGAATGCAAAGTGTATTAGTGTCAGGTTGATCGCATGGTTTGAGTTAATCATGCTTTATATATTGTCATGATTCAGAGATTGCTGGTATTCTTAGAGAAGTTTTTAGAATATTTAGAATTGTCCAGGATGTAGCCTAGGAAATGTAGCAGAAAGTAATGGGTTATGGCCTTGTCTTCGTCATTATTATGATCTTAACCAGTGAGGTTGAGAATAATGAGGACAGCTACGTTTATTAGACCACTAACGGTAACTTGGGTCACTAATTCTCTCTCAGCCGCTCAAATTCATCCTTCTTATGCAATGAGGAACAGATCTTTGCCCCGAGGAATACAACAAAAGAATGGAGTTTTCAAAACTACCAGGCCAACGTGCATCCTTAAACAGAACATTCAACCAAGGTTAATGACTGAACTCTGCATTACTTCTGATGCCTGATGCCTGACAGGCATACTTGGATCAAGATCCCTGGTTCATCAGATGTAAGTTCATCTTGCATCATCCGGGAGGGGGGAACTGTGAGAATTGAGAAGGTTCTTGATTTCTTGATGATGTGAGCCCTACGTTTCACATGGAAGTGGGCAATCAGCGCTTTTGGCTGTGGTTTGAAAAGGAACAAATTGGATTCTATACATGACAGCTGAAGCTTTGGCTAATGTGTAAAGGAGGTCTGCGGAGAAGCCATTTGTAACTCTCAAAGGTACACAAGGTGCGTTTAGCATCCTCCCTTTGTGCCAAAGAAGAGGGTTACGCAGTGTGATTGAAGCCTGCAGCGTCATCAGGCAGCCGCAGCATTCCTGAGGAGCTTAGAGGTCATATTCAGTTTTGACAATCTCTATTGCCTTAGCTGTGTTACTGGGAGAAGAAGAGACCCCTGGATTATACAGACCAGTTGTGAAAAAAAGCATTAGAATTTGCTTGTTGACGTATGAACACTTTTTGCGGCAGACTCTGTGTGTACGCCTGCAGATAATTCTAAGTACATTCGACAGACTTTGCTAAATTGATTGGAGGTGTAAGTTTATTCTAGAAGCAGCGGCTTCTTTCCAGCCAGCTGCTCTGTTTGAACTTCAAAGGTCAGTTTGCTCGACTTGATTATGCTTATCTCACTTGAGAGTCCTGACTCCTTTTCTCAAGGCCTTGGATAACGCACTGCGGTTTTAATCGTTTTTTCTGGGTGGGCTGTAGACCACACTTACATGACTTAATAATATCCAGTACTGCCATTTATTGTAGCAGCAAAAACCTTTGCTGCTTGGAGTCGGCTGCTCCCTGCATCTACTCTGTCCTACCAGGAGGTGAGCAAGCTAATGACAAACCAGCATTTTCCCCAGGCATTACCATGTGACCCAAGTACACCTGACACCTAGGACTTCTTCCCAATGAATTTTTAATTGACTCTTGATTGACACCTTAAACACTAGACAGGGTCACTTACTTGCTGAATAATTACATCAACGAAACAATAAAGAGCAAAGGATGAGGGGAAAACTGAATAGACATGTATACATACAGCTCTGGAACAAATGAGTCCACTCCGTGTTTTTTAAAAATCTGCATTTTAAAATCCTTGTTTAATCCTGGTTCTGCTGGCAGAAGGCTACACTGTAAGACAGGCTGCTTCCAGGCTCAGTTTCTAAGACATCAGTACACAAGAACGAGGGGGAACAAGAGACACTGGGAACAACCAGAAACCAGGCAGATAAGAGGGCAGAAGTGACTTTCTAATGCCAGAGATGACTGTCAACTTCTGGCAGTTTCTCATCATTGGAGGATGACCTCAAGTGACCTTCAAAAGGTTTGGGAAACATTAAGTGACATGAAGTGCACTGCTAAGACAATTCATAACAGGCTTCTAGAAGCAGGACTGAAGTCCCATGAAGCAAAAGGAAGAAGCCCTTCATTAATGAGAACCAAGGAAGAAGGCCTTCATTAATGAAAACCAAGGAAGAAGCCCTTCATTAATGAGAACCAAGGAAGAAGCCCTTCATTAATGAGAACCAAGGAAGAAGCCCTTCATTAATGAGAACCAAGGAGGAGCCAGGCTGCAGTTTGCAAAACATCACATATTTTACACAGGTGCATAAAAACCCAGAAACTGGAGGGATGAGTGAAATTTAAAATTCTGCTGTGGTCTCTTCATTTTATCCAGAGCCGTCTAAGCCCATGTCCTTGGTGAGCTGGGCAGAGCATGCTTAACCACCTTGGTTTCGGTGTGAGGAGTCACGTCTTCCCACTGACTGCTGATACACATGCTGATGATTCTGTGGCCACTCACTGTACCACTGGATTCTAGATGTGACCCCTAAGCAAAGCCCCACCACTGGTTCCCTCTTGTCACATCTCTGAAGGAGAGAAGGTGCAGGGTGGCGAGGTGGCAGGAGGGGTAGGCATCCTATTGGCAGCATAGACCAGGGTTCTGGGCCCATCTGATAATGGTTTATGTGACAGCAGAGGCTGTAACCCTGAGCTTCCTTCGTGGACATGGACACAGATAACGCTCTTCTACTGGGAAACATCACAGCAAAAGTATGGAAACAGGACTCCTTCCAGTTAGAAAGGGCTGATATCTGAGCTGTGTCAGGATTAGCTGATGGGGCATGGTAAGCATCTGGGGGTTGGGGGAGCGCTGTGTGGGAGCCGTGACTGAGATACGGAGATGCAAGCACAGCCACGGAAAGCTCCGGGTATGATGGGTTTACTGGGGAGACCTTCAAGCAGCAAGTCACTGACTGGTGTTTACCAGGCTGTCAATCCACGTCTCTGTTGTTGAACGGCTGATAGTAGCCCTGCATTTAACGTTTCCAGCGTCCTGTGGGATGTAAGTTCACAAGGGGAAGATAAGTGAGCGGCTATGCATGGCGAAGGTACAATATCATAAAAGGTTATCACAAAACCAATGACTTCGTAATAATTTCAAAGATAAGTGCGATATATTCAAATATGATATATTCATTTTATTAAAAAATGTATGAACATCAGTCAAAACGGTCAAAATGGGGGATTCCCTTCGTGGGGACCCTGGAGCAGGGCAGAAGGCTGAAGAACATTCTGGATAGAATGCCCATATATTGGACAGCACTGCGCACATGCACTGAAATACACAATTATCCACTATTAATTAAGAGACACTGATTAACCAAACTGCTTGTGTGGGATCAGAATACGGAATGTGCTTCTACAGGTTCTGTATCTTTCAAAGGTTTAAAATGTCCTACTCGTTCCTAGCAGCTCCTGAACGGTCAACAAAACCTTCACCTAATTGGCTGCGTTTACATTCCATTAGGCACTTTGCGTCATTTACTGTGACACTGGCGGAATTCGCCATCTGGTTAATAAGGCCGATTAGCTCCGTTCATCGGTATGAATTTATGAGCGGTGCGTTGTTTTGATATGCCAGGACATAAGACTGCTGACTCGTGATGCGTTAGGGATAACAGCCATTCGAGTAACGAATTAAAGTGCTTATTAAGGGTGATAATAAACAAAACAAAAATACAGCACTGAGAAATTAATTTGGGCTGTAACCTCATGCGGTGCAGGCTAGGTCACAACCCTCCTGCCCCCCCCCCCCCCCGTATGGCTCTGATTTGTTACTGGAGGCTGGTGCCGTCAAGCCCAGATAAGCGACAGATGGGGGCAATGGGAGTGGTTTTGTACTTGGGGATTTATGGTCGGGGTTTAATGACAGGCTGATGGGAGAGAGCGAGAGAGACTCTAAGGATGGAAACCCAACCGGCTACCAGCAGGATAAAGTAGTGGATCCTCTGGGAAGAACACAGTGTCTCATCGTGTGTGTTCTTCTGCCACGGGAGAGTCTCGGGGGAGTTCTGGAGGTGGCCGTCCGTACCTTCCTGAAGACCAGGGAGATGTGGCACCATCAATTCAGCACTGAAAATCCACGCTTTCGGTGTTTGTGATTAATGGCCTTAATTATTAAGGCTTGGCTAGCTATTGGTTGGTGTAAGAAAAAACGAATCAATCAAATGAAAATGTGAAATGAAGATTTCAGCCCATTTCCTGCTGTTTGTTTATGCTTAGAACTTGGCCCCAGATTCCTTACGGTCACATTTCCCACCTATAACATGAAATATTTCTGTTCTGTGCTGAAAGGATATTGAATTTTTAATGTTCTTGCCCCCTCTTGTGGCTAGATAAGGTAAATCTTGGACCACAGGTATGGAGGAGGCAGCTGGATGGGAAGTTGCAGGGCTGTTTAATGCAGAGGTGTCCTACACATTTTTGGGTTTCCCCTCATTTAACACGCCTGATTCAACTCCTTGTGCTAATCACCACACAGCTCTTGAGCTGAATCATTTGTGATGGAACAGGGAAAGAACTAAGCTACACAGGGCACCCCTGGTTCAATGCTTACAGCAGTGTTTCCCAGTCCGGTCCTTGGGGACCCATAGCCGGTCCACATTTTTGCTCCATCCCAGCACCCTGCATGGGAGTAAAAAAGTGGGCTGTCTGTGTGTCCCCGAGGAGCGGGCTTGGAACCACTGACCTATAGGGATGCATCTTCAGTGACATGGACATGGTGAGCTTATGTCTTTGACTGAATTATTAGTATTTCTGAATTAATGCTTCAAATGACTATTAATAAATACACCCTGATCCATGGTGTGCCTTATTTGATCTGTAATTGTTGATTTATTGTGAGTTATATTTGTAAAAAAAAATCAAGATTTATTAGTTTGGCCCTGGTATGTGCTAAATAGCCTAAAACAAATGAAAATACAGCTAATTGTTATGATTCATATATCTTTTAATTGAAATGTATTTTTGCATTTTAACATACAAAGACATATTGTATAACATTTAAGTAGTGCTTTTAAATAGTGGATGCATTGTGATCGCCTGGTTCCCATGGCAACAGTATACTTTCAGGGATACCAGACAAACCCCACAGAGAATTATTATAGCTGACCAGTAAAATGAAAGGTGGTGGCTGTCGTCTTTTGGCAGTGCGTGAAAAATGTTTCCTTCCTCTCGGTTTCCCCTGTTTATATGGCTTTTCCTTAAGCGTGGTGGCTCACATTTTCAATTAGCTGTATGCTGATGACATCATACAGTGATGTTATTTAGCTGATGTCATACACAATGATGTCATTTAGCTTTTGATGCCATACACAGTCACCTACAAAACTGTGATAATGAAGCTTGGTAACAGTACTGTGACAGTGATACATTGCCGGCGCTACCAGGAAAGGTGTTTCTGTGACCTGAGACAGAATTTCCAGCCCACAGAGCAAAGATTAGCCAAGGGAAAAACAGGCTGATAGAGTCAAAACAGAACTATATCATGTTTCCAGGAGAAAAATAAAACTTCGGGTGGCACAGTAGCATCACACCTCCAGGGTTATGGGTTTGATTCATTCCTCACGCTTGTGTGTGTGGAATTTGAGGTTCTCTTCGTGCTTTTTGTATTTAAACTCTCTACTTGGGTCCTTAAACATTTAGCAGTTACAGGAAGTAGTGCCCTTACATTGTCTTTGTGTGTGATTCTGTGTGTGTGCCTTGGACTGGCATCCCATCCAGGGTGTGCCCTGACCCATCACGACCTTGTACTGGAAAAGCAGTGTGGGAAATGGGTGAGAAGGAAGAGGAGACACAGTATTAATGTTAAAGACCACTTCAAATGCAGGGCGATGTCAGTTTATCCATCAGCCGTCTGGCTCTGTTTTGGAGTGACATGATTGGCGGTAACAGGATGATGCGACATAACGGTGAAGCACCAGCACAGCTCAGAGTCCTGCCCGCCCCCATGCATTGCTTAGGGGATCTGAAGCTTACTATTCTTTTATCTGCCTACGTTTTGGAATATAGGATAAGAAGAGCGTGTGCTATGGATTCCACTTTGATCTCTGATCCATTGATGGCTATTTGAGGAAGGTTTTAGGTTTTAGCCACTATTTAACTGTTTAAATTGGTTTGGATGCACACTGGTTTTGGTGTGGATCCAACATCCAACAGGGATCCCGTGTCCCTGTCTTGGTTACCTGGCTGGGTGTTAGATAGCAGGATTAATACATTAAGACAGGGCAGGATCAGATAAATGGATTCTCCCAAGGAGAATTAGATCAAATCAGAAGGAGTGAGATTTCAGCTCCTCTTGTTCTTTATTCTTTCTTTTTCAGAGCTTTTTGAATGAAAATCATCTCGGGTGATTTATTTTAAATTTGCCTCTGTAAATTATGCCTCCTTTGGAATACGTAAGAGTAGGGTGCGCTCTTTTACCAAATAAAGTTTTTCAAGTTGCACTGTAAAAAATAAACAAAACATTTCAACATCTTGTAATTTTGATGCTTCAAAATGAATATGTCATTTGTGTTTCTCACAATTGTGACGTGCGATGGAATCAGTTGTGGGACCTGTGCAGGGTCTGGGAGCGGCTGAGCAGGAAGCACAGGCCACTTCACAGAGGGCACCAGTCCTGGACAACAGCAGCAAACTGGCAGACCTAGAGGAATCCCACACGATACAAAGAGTGCATGCAAGCTCCACATACACACGCACACAGACACACACGCACATGCACACGCACACACACAGACATACGCACACAGTGAGTGTGGGATTTGAACCCCCCAATCTTGGAATCTCACACGACTGGCAGTTCGGAGGCACTGTTCAGCATAAATGCGTGTCTTTGGCCTGTGGGAGGTGGCTGGAGAACCTGGGGGTAGCCTGCTCAACACAGACCAAGCAAACTCAACACACACGGAGCGAGCAAACTCAACACACACGGAGCGAGGTTTGGGCCGAGGGTTCCCACTTCTTGTCCATGGTAGCGATAAACTCTAATACATTGATTTGCGTCTATGGACCCTACAGCCTCAGAACACAAGTCCCGCCAGGATACTGGATTCCTCCAGGCTAAAGGTCAAAGTCAAATTATTGCATAATCTTCAGCAGTATGAACCCTTGTTAGTCATATTGCAAGAAACAGCGATAAACAGAATATACATATGAGCATGAAAGATATTTAACAATCTGATTTTAAACACGCCACAGTGAGACATGGACACAACACAGAGAGAAAGATACAATCAAAAACACAGTTAAAAAATAGGTAAAAAAATACAATTGTGAAAATGGGCAATGAATTGTTAATGTACTCTGTGCTATTGAAGCTCATCAGTATTAAATAGCCCCTGTCCACGGTCGGAGCAGTGCCAGCAGGGTGGGCGAAGAGCTCCTCCAGCATCCTCGAGTGGCCCTTATTATTTATGCATAGGACCGATCAGCAAGTGGGCCTCTCAGGTCTGTGTTAACAGCTGCCACCGAGATGGATAATTACCCAAAAAAAAAACGGTTGCCATGGTTCGAGCACATAGCATCATCTGTAGCGCGTGGAGGGTTCTGGCCCGGGAGGTGAATTTTTGATTTATAGGGTAGCTCAGGAAACCTTATTAATATTCATGAGAGAATTGCTACCTGATTGGCCGGTGAATGCAAGGTGGGGCTGTTTAAAAATAAGACTAATGCTGTAATTAATTTGTAATGAATAAAACTCATTATACTCATGTGCACTCGTAATAGTAGTCTCATTATTTAATAGCCACGCCTGGTATAAGTGGTTAGCTGGTTTGGTTAAGGTGTTGCTATATTTGACGTTTGCAATTAAGGACACAATATGTATTTGCATAAATACATCATGACACCATTTAATGAAGTAAGGTTATTCTATATAATTTATCTTACTGCCATCAGGTAATCTTTTGACGGCAAAAGGTTGTCAGAAGTTTAGGTCTCACATGTCGATGGGATCATGTTCACCAGCCAATCAGTAAGTGTGTCTCTCAAGAATATTAATGAAAATTAGCCCCCAGGAGACACTAGGCACTGCTCCTGGGTAGGTACCAGGCCTTGGTAGGTACCTTCAGGTCCTGCCACAGAAATGCAGGGCTCATACAGGCTCTATCTTTGAGTCTGTGCAAATCCCATATCGTGTGTCTCCAGGATTGCATGGGTGAGCGGTTTATTCACGTACAGAAATGATGGCGAGGGGGGCAGACGGCTTCAGATACTGAACCAGCTGCGGGGTATCCTCCGTCAGTAATGCAGAGATTGCAAATCACTCATTCACAGTCTATGCGTAATGCCAGGACGGCCACATGATGGCAGCACTGCGCTCTCGAACATCTGCCCTTTGAGTGTGAGGAGTTTGCCATTCTCCTATAAGTTTCAAACTTTCGTGACATACACAGTTATACTCAGTATAGTGTGCAGTGAAGTTCACAGTTGCCTCCAGACCTTGAAAAGGACATGAGTTTAAGAGACAAGACATAAAATATTAACAAACGTCCTATAATCTTAGATTAAATAAAAGACTTAAATAAAATAAATAAAGGACCGTCCCTGAATTACAACCTATGAGACTTACAATGACTCGCACGTATCACTGAAGTTTAAAGAATATATAAAATGGATTGCATATAAAAATATGCCTGGCAGCTACTTATGCAATATACGTTCCGCAGAAAAGTAGTTAGACAATCCCAGCTTCACATACATCTTCCTTCTCCCTGTGGAATTGGTGCCTGTGAATTTCCCATCTTGCATCAGTGTGTGTCCTGTGAAGCCATGGAATTGGTGCCTGTAAATTTCCCATCGTGCATCAGTGAGTGTTCTGTGAAGCCGTGAAATTGGTGCCTGTAAATTTCCCATTGTGCGTCAGTGTGTGTGTCCTGTGAAGCCGTGGAATTGGTGCCTGTAAATTTCCCATCGTGCGTCAGTGTGTGTCCTGTGAAGCCGTGGAATTGGTGCCTGTAAATTTCCCATCGTGCGTCAGTGTGTGTCCTGTGAAGGAGACGCCCTGTTCTTCGGGATTCCTGTAAGTTTGTGCCTTGGGCTTTTGGGTAAACTTTTTGGTAAGAGGTCAGAGGATGGATGGATGGATGAGATAAAGTTAATGGTCTGCTTTGGGAAGTGACTTCATGTGGGATATTATACACTGTGAAATAGCAGGACATCTATAATCGAATATGGCTTTGAAGAGGGTTTGCAGGAGGCGAGTGTGGAATGAGTGACTGAGAAAATGTTCGCTCATGCTCAGGAAAGCTTATGTTGGTCTGTGCCAACATTACCCCCCCCCCCAGCCATGCCCCCTGGGGGAGTAATTAAGCCATGGTTGCCATGGTTTTATTAGAGACTTGTCTTCTGCTCATGGATTGTGTTGTTGAATGGTAGCTGTGTGATCTGAGCTGGGCCATTGGGTGGGGGGGGGAGGGTCAGGGTGCTGAGGCATTACCAGGTTAATAGTGATGGATCCCTGTGCCAGAACCTTCCATGGGAAAAGCAGAGACAGCACATCAGTGCAGTATAAAACACTGCTAAACTGAACACAGACTCCTTTGCTTGAATTTCCATAAGATGCAGGGAAATCTTCAAAGATTTATACTTAGAATCCAGAAGATCAACGTGGCATTAATAAGCAGCAGGATAAAGAAGGGGTGATGTCAGGACTGGAGGGGAAGCAGATGTGGGTTTTGAGGTGAAGGACAGCCGTATGGTGTCCTCTGATGATAAGCATGTGTCATCCGGGGGCGACTCTGTGGTCCTGGACAGCTGGACAGCAGTCTGTCGCCATGTCCTACTCTCATGGGGAGACGTTTCAGGGCTGTGTTTCTTCAGTCCAGGAGCACCTCACAGCGGAAGGAGAATGACAGAGGGCAGCGGCGGATGGTGATTTTAATAAGGCAGAAGCGCTGTGTGGACAGTTAGCAATATAACCAAAAATGTATATATTTTTTTTAATTATGTTAGTAGGTCACCTGCTTATATGTAAATTCTGGCTTCCTTCAAAACGACTTCTCTAGAATGAATTCAATAACATTAGCTGCCATATTACTGCAAAGCCTCTTGCAGCTTAGTTAGCTAGCTAACTACCAAACTAGTCTACTAAGAATGTCTGAACTCCGAAATCATGTAATTGGAGCATATTCTCCAATAATCTTATGTTAAGGTGAAATTAATGTATATACTGTTGGAAACAACTTCTGTGAAATGATGAGTGTTGTGGTTCAATTAGTAAGATATACAGTAATCCCTCACTTATCGCGGGAGATAGGTTCCAAGGCCGACCGCGATAACTGAATTTCCGCGAAGTA
>JAODUD010000019.1:3558787-3572492 GCA_026784285.1 Stomatorhinus walkeri | reverse complement strand
ACAGTCTAGGTGTAACAAGGTTGAATACACGGTAAAGCTCACTGATCAGTAGAGTGCATCTTCCTATTTTTACCAATGAATTTGACATTCATATCAGTGTAATGCTGGATGACCACATTCTATGCATGGCTGTCTAGACAGCATTATTATCCAGTATGAAACTGGTCAGTGTCTTGACAGTGCACTCTTATGTGGTTTCTGAAGCCTCATTTGTCCCATCAGTATTAATGCTTTGTAGTTCTTCTGAGTTGGGGATGTAGGTATTTTTGTGGTTTATGAATGGATGGGGAACAGTGGCTTCCAAGCCTCCAGAGACAGAGCTGTCTGATGTTGTGGAACGTAGCGTCCTAGATGGAGCTTCAGGGTTTGACGTTTGGGGGGTCGGAGGGAACAGTTCAGATGTACAGCGAACCTCCCTTATGGGATGTCCATAGTCCAACCGTAAGAGATTATCAGCCACTGAGATCATCCTCAGCGTCCTCCCTCTGCCCCAGTTGAAGTGGGTGGCTGTTTCAGGCTATTTAATGTCGTTCTGCTGAGTATCACACATGCACTGGGGGTGGTGACCGATTGGAGATGGTGGCTGTGACACAGAGCGACACCCCCCCCCCCGACGGATGTGCTGTACCGAGACATGGTGGCCCATGAGGTGGCCTTGGCGGGGACGATGGCCAGACACCGCATAAGGGGGCTCCCCCTGCTCTTCAGTGTCCTTCACGGGCCATTTACCATCCTGATGAGACGCCGCCCCCACCCTGTCCCTTGCCCCGCCAGGACAGACGGGGGCTGCTGTGAAAAATAAACCACCCTCCTGATGTAAGCTTTTGGGGGGGGCGGGTGTTGCTGGCAGGGCTCACTCAGCTGCCCCCACCAGTTGCCCTCATTAATGCATCATGTGCTGGACGCTCTCTGGAGAGCCCTGGGGCACTTAGAGAGGACCAGAGAAGCTCCAAGGTCTAAGCCCATAAGTCAGAGTGTTTATTGTGCTCCACAGGGCTTTCAAGCTCCCAATTAAGTGGCTGATTGTTTGTCTGGTAGCTCTTGTTCCAGCGCACTGTGCTGGACTGCTTAAAAGATGCTGTATGATGTATAATACTACACTGTTTTTAGAGCAACCATAGAGTATATATACACTACCATTCAAAAGTTTAGGGTCACTAAGAAATTTCCTTGTTTTCCATGAAAACATTCATGAAATGAGTTTTAATAGGAAATATGGCTAAATAAATAGGAAATAGCCTTTGACGGAGTTAGAAACAATCATTTTAAATTCAAATAGTAATTGTGTTCTTCGAACTTTGAGCTTTGCTTTGATCAAAGAGCCCTCCATTACTGCCTTGTAGACCTTGGGCATTCTAGATGGCAGTTTGTTGAGTTAATCTGATGAGATTTCACCACATGCTTACTGAAGCATCTCCCACAAGTCAAATTAGCTTGATGGGCACTTCTTACATACCATTCAGTCAAGCTGCTCCCATAACATCTTAATAGAGTAGAGATCTGGTGACTGTGCTGGCTACTCCATTATACACAGAATACCAGCTGACTGCTTCTTCTCTAAACAGTTCTTGCACAGATTGAAGGTATGTTTAGGTCATTATCCTGTTGTATGATGAAATTGGCTTCAATTAAGCACGATATATGGGATGGCATTGAAAAATGGAGTGACAGCCATCCTTCCTCAAGATCCCTTTCACCTTGTACAAATCTCCCACTATAGCATCACCAAAGCAGCCTCAGACCATCACATTGCCTCCACCATGCTTGACAAATGTCGTTAAGCACTCCTCCAGCGTCTTTTCATTTGATCTGCATCTCACAAACGTTCTTGTTTGTGATCTGAACATCTCAAACTTAGATTCGTCTATCCATAGCACTTTTCCCCAGTCTTCCTCTCTCCAGTGTCTGTTCATTTGTCCATCTCAGTCTTTCTCTTTATTGATCGTTCTTAGCAATTTTGCCTATAAGACCAGCATCCTGGAGTTGCCTCTTCACTGTTGACGTTGAGACTGGTCTTCTGCGGGTGCTACTTAATGAAGCTGCCAGTTGAAGACCAACGAGGTGTTTTATGCGTCTATCCTCTGTCTCGGTTGTTCACCAGGCCTCCCTCTCCTCTTTCTGTTGTGGTTAGAGCCAGTCTGCGGTGCTCTGTGAAGGAAGCAGCACACAGCATTGTACAAGATCTTCAGCTTCCTGGCAGTTCCTCACATGAAGTAGCCATAATTTCTCAGAACAAGAATATTGTTTCAGTAGAAAGTTCTTTGTTTCTGGCCATTGTGAGCTTGTAATCAAACCTACAATTGCTGATGCTCCAGACACTCAACTAGTTCAAAGAACGCAGTTTTATTGCTTCTTTAATCAGCACAACAATTTCCATCTGTGCTAACAGAATTGCAAAATTGGTTTTCTAATGATCCATTAACCTTTTAAAATGATAAACTTGCATTTGTAAACACAACATTCAACATTCCACTGGAACACACGACTAATTGTTGCTGATAATGGGCCTCTGCACACCTATGTAGATATTCCATTGAAAAACAGCCGTTTCCAGTAATGATAGTTATTTACAACATTAACAATGTCTACATAGTATTTCTGATAAATCTGATGTTATTTTAGTGGACAAAAACATTTTTTTTAGAAGCATGGACATTTCTAAGTGACCCCAGACTTCTGAACGATAGTGTAGATTAGACTGTACTCTGTGATGTCATACATTCCATTTTTATAATGATCCTTGAGTTTATAGTATGATACTATACCTGCAGCAGTTTGATCCTTGAGTACAGTGATTCCCCGCTATATTGTGGTTCAGCTATCACACCCCCGCTATATCGCAGATTTTTCCCTAGTGCATCACATTCTCTGTGTATCGCGTACCTTGCTTAAATAGTTGGGAGCAAACTTTTTGTGAACTCTTCATTTTATTTTAAGCCCTACGATGGCTCCCAAGCATCTTGCATCTTCTAAACCTTCTGGCAGTAGTGACCCTAAGAGCCAGAGGAAGACCTTGACCATTCAGGAGAAGGTAAAACTCCTGCATATGCTTCAGGAAGGAAAATGTTTCGCGGATGTCGCTCGCCATTACGTATACAGAGAGAGAGCTAGACATATATGTGTGTGTGTGTGTGTGTGTGTGTGTGTGTATATATATATATATATATATATACACACATATCCATTACATATTATTATTATTATTATTATTATTAATAATATTATTATGTTACTCGTATCCTTAGCCCGACATCTACATATCATATGTGTTTACAAAGTGTGTTTTAATAACTTTACATGTGTTTAAAGCATGTGAGAGGGGTATTTTAAGGCTTTATCTATAAAAAAAAAAATGTTTATATGGTCTTTCTATATCTCGGATTTTTACCTATTGCTGATGGGTCTGCAATGTAACTTCCGCGATAGGCGGGGGATCATTGTATATAGTACAACAGTTTGGTTCTTGAGTATATACTGTGATACTATACCCACAACAATTTGGTCCTTGAGTATATAGTGTGATACTATACCTATAACAGTTTGGTCCTTGAGTATATAGTGTTGTGGTATACCTACAACAGTTTGGTCTTTGAGTATATAGCATAGCACCTACATCATTATGGTTTTTAAGTATTTAGTACAGTATATAGGATACCATTCTATTAAAGCAGAACATGTTTAGGAGTTTACAGTACTAAGTCTTAAATTTTAAAAATTGGACACACTTTTCCTTTTTCAGTTATTTGTAAGATTAACATCGCTTGCTTCAGTTAGCATTCTCACACAGAGTTTCCCCGGTGGGCACCTCTTAGCTTCCGGAAGCCTTCCTGAGGAGGCATCCTCTTTGGCATTTCCATTTTCGCTTTTCAATGTAGGTGTGCTACTCCAGGATAATGTCGGCTTTGCTTACTGACAAATCACTGCCATAGCCTGCCTTGTTCTCTGCAAAGTCCTTCACCACGATGGCTGCCAAGGACAGTGAAGATTTATCGGAAGATGCCATGTCGGAAAACAGATCCCGTAAAAAAGCCGAAGTTTCCGTCAAGCCATTGTCGCGTTATGCCGGCCAGCCGCGTCTCCCCGGCTCTGGTGGGTGTAAAAATAGCAGATGTGTTCTGGTAACAGTAGAAGCTGCCAGAATTCTAGCATGCAGGGCCCATGGAGTTTTTGTGGTCTGAGTGCATCTTCCTGCCAGAAACATCATGTTTTCATTATTTAAAAGTGCAGCTCTTTTAAAGCCAGGAAGGGAATCTCAAAATCAACCTCTGGACACAGACAGGCAAATAAAGCCACTGTAATATAAAACGCACACTGGCCTGACTTTGCGTTCTAGCTTTCATATATGGTGAAGAACGGCTCTGTATATTATCCCTATGCCATAAGCTGGGCGTTGATCCCCTTTCTGCACGAGTGTAGAGGTTTTTTTGCAGTTCTGATGCTTTTCTGGTTTAATACCCCAAAAAACTATCCCTGAAAATGTCATTAATTTTCTTTTTCAAGAAAAGCTTTTCTTTTTCTCTTTGTGAATTTATGTAATCTTTTTCAGTTTCATGAGTATAGGATTAGGACTAGTTTCATTAAAGTCAGAACTAAGAGGAGGATGGTTTGTGTGTCACAGTGTTTGTGCATGTGTCTATGTGTGAACATTAGGGGTGTCAGTGAAGAGGTCGCTCAGGGCCTTAGCGATTGATAGACTTCTGACTCCGCCTCTGTGAGATGTGATAGGCTACTATCATCCTACCTACCCCACAACTCCATATCACGCTCAACCAGCTGCGAGAATCCACTTATTGCCTTCTAATTTAAAGGCTTTTAGCTTTAATTGTCCCCATGATTCCAAGCAACACAAATTAGGGGCAAATCACTGGATGTGTCACAGCATATTAGGAGTGTGTCTAAGCAGAATGAATCACAAAGTGGTTCAAAACAAGCAAGTTTGGGATTGGGTTAGGGGTGGTAAGAGCGCTGATATCTCCGGTTGCAGAGGATCAAATTAGTGGGCTTCTGTTTTTATTCTGATCGGTACCTTTAAAGGACAGGATCGGGGGGGGGGGGGGTCAGTGGTGGCCAGCTTGTCAAGGAAGCTCAGCTCATCTTGGCGACCGTAACCATTACATTTGTGCTAAATACACACTATGCCTGCATAAGAGCGTAGTCGTGATGCTGTAAGGTTTCCA
Organism: Stomatorhinus walkeri; assembly: GCA_026784285.1. Taxonomy (NCBI): domain Eukaryota; kingdom Metazoa; phylum Chordata; class Actinopteri; order Osteoglossiformes; family Mormyridae; genus Stomatorhinus; species Stomatorhinus walkeri. The sequence goes on along the minus strand of JAODUD010000019.1, from coordinate 3,567,315 downwards.
GAATGAAGTCAGAATGACCTGTTGTCATCTTTTTAGTACCTGATTTTTATTCTTGATTTTGATTTCATGTGATTGTGTTTGAAATGGATTAGGCTGTGTATGTTATTTTTCTTGGTGTCTGACATGGTGATATGCCTGATTGTGTTTTCCGTGTGGCCTGTCCCTCCCCGTGCCTTTAATTGGCCTCACAGTTTGCCTATAGTTAGGTTGTGCTATTTCCATCTTGATGGAAAGGGTGTGACGGCCTGACAGTGGTGTATTGGCTAGAAAGGCGTCTGGCGTGGAGCGCCTGTTCTGCCTAATCCGGCCCCTGCTGTCATTGCCGAACTTGTCCCCCCACCTGCACGCCAATCAGGTCGGAAGGACATAAATAACCTTTCTAACTGTGCTGTGAACATGTTGCTCCCAGCATCTTCCCAGTGGGGCCACTGGATACCATTAAGTCCCGCGTCTGACACCTTTCAGATGCCTCCTAATTCCAGTCCATTTGCCCGAGTCATGACTCTGGCCACATCAAAGTAAACGATTTTTACACAAAAACAAATTCTGTTTCATATTTTTATTCATATTTATTTCCCCCCCCCCGCTAGTCCATCTATCCATTTTCAGTGTGGGAATTGGGAAATAATTATATATTTTGTTATTACAGAAACTTAAACGTAATAACTGTGTGTGAATAAGACAAGAGAAACATTAAACTATTTCTTTGTGACTCAAAGAGGACAGTGTGGAGTCGTGTATTGTGGCGCTTCTAAGGAGGTAATACAGGCACAGAAGTCATACAGTGACTATTTAAAAGCTAACTGGTGTTTCTAACAAACGGAGTTTCCACAACCATTTACCAGCTAAGAGGTTGGGAGATGATAGAGCTTCTCTTCAAAATAGTGGACACTCGGTTAATATTATTTTCATTTACGTTGTCAATATTGTAAACAAAAATATATTTGTAATTTGGTTTACACTTCAGAAATTGTCTGAAATTGACAAGGAGGCCATTGGTGACAATTGGTAGGAGTAATGTGGCTTCTGACCCAGTGTGGGTAGGATTACTGAGGATGGTCAGTCACCGCCTGCTTTAGCCATTGGAACTGCAGGGTTAAGGTAACCATTGGTACATCAATCCTATCCAGAGTGGGTTTAGGTTCCTAATTAACCACGCCCCAGCTGTATGCATTGTTGTTGAATTTTGGTTGAGGATGTAGACCAACATTCAGTTCAGCGGCCTCTAGCCTTGGGCCTGAAGACATCCTTATAACCCTAAGCTGATAAAGCAGTTAGAAGATGGATGGCTGGATGGACTTAGACTAAACTGATTAAAAAATGTTTGAGGCTATGCATGAAGATTGATAAAAAAGTAATGTTTGAGGCTATTTGCATTGTGCTCTAATAGCTATGAAAAAAAAGCTTTTTTTAATAACCCCAGGAACAAGGTTCATTATTAGATCGCAATTCCTCTGTGGAGCCTTAAAAGGAAAATGCTCACCAGGGATGTCTGAGAAGGAGACAGCATTCAAACTCGCCCGAGGAGCACCTCATCTAGGTTCTAATGACTTTTCCAGCAGTTAATTTCCTTGTTCTGTTCAGTGACCGATACAGCATACAGATTTGAGGTTATATGTGAAGCACCGCGGCACTGCCAGGGGAATTGGAAAGCATGGAGACGGATGGTGAATGGGTGAAGCTGGTCTTTGTCCCTGTCTCAGAAATCCCAGGGGTCAGGCAAGGCAGTGCTCTCGTGTCATGTTACCGTTGGCGTGATTGTGTTTTTAACAAGAAACGGTCCTCAGATGGGGCAACCATCTGGTTTGTCTTCCAAAAACCACGGCTCGTTGAAAATGTGAAATCTGGGAAAACTGCCAGAATGTTGTGTATAAATGACTTATTAGAGTAAAAACAGACATTGAAACGTTTAAATAGAGCAGCCGACGGTAATGTAAAGGCTGCCAAAGACAGCTCTGCTCATGTGAACCAAACTGAAACACGTGTATTCTCCTTCCACAGCACCTTAGATGATGAGAGCAGCACCTTGCGGCAGCAGAAGCTGGACAGACAGGTAGGTGGGCAGACAGGTAGGTGGGCAGACAGGGGGGAAAGAGTGAACAGCGCAGAACCCAGGGGCCACCGCCAGCTCCTGTCATCCTCTGCGGCCTGCCAGAATGGATGGATCTTCATTGGTCCAGACACAGTGCTTAGACCAGCATTAGCTAACTCCCATGAGCTCAGCGCTACCAGCCTGGAAGAGAGAAAGCAAGACAGAGTGAGTTTGAAAGTCTCTCCACGAGAAACGACACTGCGTGATGGGGTTTCTCTGGCCCAGACTGATGAGTTACTTACAGCAAGGAGTCTGCAATTTGACAATATTAGATTTTGAATGATGCCCCCAGGATTTGCCTTTATGGAGAGATTGTTAGTATCACGCTACTGTGCACCTTCTCTCGGTTGCAGTTCTATGGCTCATACAGACATCTAAAGTTCTTCTGTCAGCCAAATCTGTTTCGACACACCAATAAACTGGTAACAGCAAACAGTAGGTAGTGACTTGGATCTCTTCCTCTCTCCTCCTTTCGCTCCCTCGTCCCAACATGCAATTCGCAATGTGCAGCTCATTCACTGTTTGGCAGCGTAGCAGCCTGGACAACATGGAGGAGCTGGTTCCTAAAAAGAACTTGAAAGTACTATTTTCTATTATGTTTTGTTACCTTATAAGGCTATATTTTTTAAAAGTAGGTTCATTTCGTTGTACTGTTCAGTAACTTGCAAAATAGTCTTAAGAACCAACTTTAAAAAGAATAGTGATTAAATCGTGGATCGTAGTCCTGTCCTAATTGATCGTGATATGATATTTTTGCCATATCGCCTACCTCCACCTACAGCTATGCAAGATTTGGCAGCTTACATATGACTGAGCAGCCATCTTGAGTTTTATATTACCGCACCATTGGGCTGCTGTTTATTTTAAGTGACTGCTCATTTACTATCCGTTACATCATCTCTGCTCTCCTGGTAGAGATACGTTAATGGACAGAGGTGCTCTAAGCTATATTTCCCACCAAGCGCATAGGTTTTAATTTTCTTAGTTGCTGATGTGAATAATTGTTAATTTAACTGTTAATCGTGCAGTAATCCGTGCAGCGTGAGCGAAAGACCACGGTGTACTGATTGACGTAAATTCACAATCAAAGGCATTCTAAATGATAGTCTTTAGAGTGGTGATTGACTAAAAATTATCTACTAAAACTACATGTGAAATAGATAGTAGGGTCATTTGAAAAGAAATCCAGTTTATTGTTTGACCTCTAAAATGAGTCTGCATGAAGATTTAAAAATATGTTTGCCACACGCATTTAATTAAAACTCTGGAAGATGAAGTGCAGTGATCTGAAACAAGCATGAAGTGGATCAAGTGGGGAGCTGGCTCAGATAGCCTGCCCTCAATTAGTGCTCGTCCATTAAATGCTGCTGGAGTTTACTTTCACATTTATTTACAGACGCTTTTATCCGAAGTGATGTACAATAGAGAAAGCGGGGTCAGCCTGTCCCCAGAGCAGTTACGGATTCCAGGCCTTGCTGTAGGTGCCAGCAGTAATGACCTTCTGCTCACAGGCGCTGCGTCCCCTCCCGCAGAACCACACACCTCTGGAGTCACAGAACAGGCTTCAGTGTCTTTGATGCCCCTCCATCCAACAGCAGCATGGCCGCACTTCTTTTGTTCTCTTCTGCAGCACTGCGTGTGACACATAACAAAAGCCATTACCCGATTCGAAAGCTGTAATCAGCAGTCTGATCATTATCCTCCTTGTCAGCAGCGAGTAGCAGAGTCCGGCCACGGATTATCTCAGCTGTCCTTTGCGTCACGTTGCTTCACTTCAGTTTGGATGCTTTTGCTCATGGGAGTTCTACTTACACAAAAATGTTCTGGCAGAAGGAAGAATGATTGGTTCAGAAAGATTACCAATTAGATTGTAGAGGAGGTGGGTTTAAGCAACAAGAACTAGGACCAACCAATCAGATGTCTTGGTTCTGCCTTCTCTAGTTGCTTGGACCCACCTCCTCTGCAATCTGAGTGATGCTTTTCTGGAGGGGCATGAGCCCTGCTGAGGCGCAACACCTCACGTTGCCATTTCGTTGATTAGGATGCCCTGGGCTGTGAGTGAGACCTGTTAGGGTTATGGGGAGCGTTAGGCCTGTGGGCTACGCGAGGCTTCCTGGGGGGGGGTTCAGCTGCAGCTGGACTAGCGGCAGGCACTCCTCAGAGCAAGCTGGGACACTTGTGCGTGATGAGCCATGCCTCTGCTCGATTACCCCGGGAAGCGATCAGTGTCCCACTCCGCATTTACAGCACATGGCAGGGTTAGGGTTAGGGTTAGGGTTATTTCAAAAAAATTCACAGTAATACGTGTGACATATTCCCAAACGAAATAATAATTCGTTTGAAAATATAGAACATTTTCCGTTGGTCTCCTTTAGCCCAACTTCACTATACCTGAACGCACATTGTCTCATCATTTAGGAAAGAATGCGGGTATTCAAGTTTCCATCCCAGAGCTGAAGTATCTCCAAATGTTTTGCACAATTTATGGGAGAGCTGATGTGTTACAGCAAACACTAATCTGATTTTTATAAATATTTCGTGTCCGTCGGAAGCCTTTCTGTCATGGTGAAATGGTTTGATTTACTAGACTGGGTTGGCCACTGTAAGTGCGCCGCAGGGAGCTGTCACATAACCGCAACATGCTACAGCTAAGCGGTGGAGCACACTCTAACTTCCTGGGCCCGTAAGCTCCCCGGCGCTGACCCGGGTCCCCGATTTACTGACGAGCCCCTGCATGATTATGTCATAAGCAGCGCTGCCTGGATTCCTGCCTTTTAGGATCCCAGTAGCACTGTGACCGGATGAAGGAAGTTATTCTTATTCTTCTGTGCTTTATTGCACTTAACAGAGGCAGCAAGAGGTAGCTGGGTACTTCCTCTGGTTTCACAGTGCCAGCGTGCTAGCGAGACGTTTAGCATGGCGCTAACGGATGGTCCTCGGAGGTCTAGGTGCGGCTTCTGGGAAGACAGAGACTCTCCTCCCGCCCGAGACAGCCGGAATTTATCTCCCCCCTGATGGGGGAGCAGGAATGACATAATGGGGTCATAGGTCACAAGTGAGACCATCTGTTTACCTGCTAGCCAGGATCAGAGTCTCCCATCACACAGATGCCTGGAATGAGTCTGTCTGCCTTGCCGTGAGGTTGCCAGGAGTTGGCAGCCTGTGATTGGAGGACAGTGCTGCATGATGAATGACATCAGCGCTGTGTCACATCCACTTTTGGGACAGTCTGGAACTGGAACTAAAATGTAGCTTAAATTTCTGGTTCATTCTGATAGTGGAATAAAATCACATTTTGAATAACAAGATGGTATTTTCTGCAGAACTTCTCCTTAGTCATTGTCTCCATTTGCCCATTTTACATTATGGCGTTCCAGAATTTTCACAGGACGGCCTAAATGTCAGCCCTGGTATCTGTATCTATATGTGTGTGTGTGTCTGCCATGGGTGCTGCACATGTAGGCCTAGGTTAAAGCTGTCAGCACCCACCCACTTTTGTTAAGCGCCTACACTTAGCTGTTGTTGATTGTAAACGCTCATTAGTTTGTTTCACCTGTTTTGTGTTGGAGCTCCTGTTTCTGTGGTCTGTCTCAAAGTTGGGTATGAAAGGAAACACAGACCTAATATGCAGTGCTACCAGAAAGTGTGAGCTACACCATAGCAGGCTGGCTGGGACGGGTTTTTGCTTATTTTTTATAGAACGGTGTGAACTTGATTTATTTAGTGTTTTTAATATTAAATATGTTGCTAAATGTCAGTTTATGTATGTTAGGGTATTGAGCGAATGTACTTAAAATGGCCATTTTGTGTGTTTTTGTGTTTCCCATTTTTCTCCCTTAAATGTTTAATGGTGCTGGCCATCCTATGTTCCCCTATGTAATGTCTTTAGTCTTCAGTGAGAGTTGATGGGTTTGAAATAATGAAGCCTGACCTCTGTTTCCATGAGGAAACAGTTGCCTTAGTTATGGTTCGGGTCAACCTGCGCATGGGTAAATAAATCCTTCATTTTCTTGCAAGTGCTTTTAGCTCCATGCCTCCCTTACCAGCTATGTCCCTTACAGTGTGTATGTCGGCGTTCCTGCCTACAGCGCGCCCTGCTGGAGCAGAAGCAGAAGAAGAAGCGACAGGAACCCCTGATGGTGCAGGCTAATGTAGATGGGCGCTCGCGTGTCCGCAGGACCAGGCAGTCGGAGGAGCAGGCGCCACTCGTGGAGTCCTACCTCAGTGGCAACAGCGGCGCCATTTACCACGGTAAGGCCTGTTCAGACGGAGTGGAAATCCAAGGAGAATCCATAACTCCACGTGTTGGGTTACGGCGCTGTAGCATGAGCAGAGATTCTCTTAGGAAGCTGCCCAGCCTGCAGCATTGATCAAGGGGAGGACATTTCAGGGTTAAAGAAAAGCTAAAAATCCCTGCGAGTGTCGTATTTAACCTGCCCAGGGATGATCATTTCCCCCGCACTCGTCAGCGATCCCGCTGATTGGCCTCCCCGAAGAGCTCATTCACACTGATTGTGCTTTGATGAGCCAGGCTGTGCTGCCCCCCCCCCCCCCCCCCATTAAGGGCGCGGGGCTGATTACCACGATGGCGACGACCCTGCAGGTATCCCAAGGGCGACTGCTTTCATGTTGTTTGTGTTCGTAGGGAGCTAGAGGGCATTTTATCCTACAACCCACAGAGGGCGCTCTCACAGCGATGACATAAATCCCCATCAGGGTTGCTGCTGCTGCATGACAACCATTCAAACCTGACTGGACAGTTATATTTCACCAGCTCTTGTCTGTACATCTCACCAGTCTATATATGGGGGGGGGGGGGTTGTACGTGGTTTCTTCAGTGTGCAGTGAAGGAATTCTGGATATTTTGTATGAAATATAGATACCTTCGGCTTTTCCCCCTTAAGCTACCATCCTGGTCTGATTGGCCTGGCACTAACACCTAATTTAAAGGTGTCCCTCCCCCCCTCGGCCTGCCCCCCCACTGGTTTACAAAGTTGCCTTGAGGAGAAGGAAATAGGTTTACCTCTATAAAAAAGCCTTCAGGTAAAACTGCTGAAATATCAACATTAGAGGAAATATTGGAATCTTAGCCACAACACAGCACGTTCTGGCACGGAAATCAGTCAGCTGTGTTTGAACGGAAGCTGCCCAGTTCGACTTGGTTCAGAGTAATTTTGACCTGTGTGGGAGGGCGACCGGATACCAGTGTATGCACAGCAGTTCCAGGGCACCTGCAAGGCATCAGACGCAGTCTTCAGTCTGCGTACAAGCCTGTCAAAAGCAAAGCGACAGAAAAAAGTAGTACTTAGGAATGCAGAGCAGGCGTCTGCAGAGACGACTCTGCTTCTGTTCAGTCCTCTGGGCCCTGTGGGCGGCCATAGGCTGACATCAGTTACTAGCACACAGCTGCAGACTCAATTCACTGTGCCCAGAAAGTTAATATGCTTTTTTCCAGTCCATTCTAAGAGTGAGCTAGAGATACAAATACTGCAAATATTAATATAAAACGGTATGAAGGTCAACTGAAAATCTACCACTTATCTTGTAAAGCATTGCAGTATATTTTTATTATCATTATCATTATTATTTTATTAACCATAATTACACAGTAGTGCTTGATTTAAGTCATATTTTTTTCCAAGATAAGCCAGACAGACTGAGCAAAGTGTTGCCAGTTTGGCATCTTCTAAAAAGTGATACACATGCACTGTGATTCTATGCAGTTTCCAGCTCTATGTTTTATCCTTGATTACACGTCACTGTCCCATTCGATATTTCTCATCTGCAGAGATCGCCTAATGTAATTTACCCTCCGCTTGCCATTTTAAATAAGTGCTGGTGAAAAGGCCATCTGTCAAAAGGTGCCTGGCCTTTCTCTGAAGAAGGTGCTGGGTTGCAGTTGATTCCCCCTGCAGCGATTTTGTTGGTGGAGGAGCTTGAGGAGCACGGACGATCGCCGTCCGTTAGCCACCCATCAGTACAGCACAGCATGGTGTTCGCTAATGTCCATCGCTCTCGGGTCTCAGGAAGGTGACTATGTGGAATGGACTGAGAAGAAAGTACCTTGTCAATGGGCTAATTTCACGCACTGCTTTGTACGGGAAATTAAATCCCCTAATGGAGCAACTTGGAAGGCTTTGGTGTAGTGGTGCGTTCAGAATCCATTCCATTTTCTGTGAAGCACATTCGTTTGCTGCCAGCTGAGAGTGAGAGATTTCCTGTTCCCGCGAAAGGCTGCCTGTATCTGTCCCCCCTCCCTCTGCAGCCCCACCTCTGCTAACCCCCCTTCTCTCTCTTCTCTCTCCCCTGCTCTCTCCTCCCGTCTCCACCCTCCGCTACTTGCTCCTGCTTCGGCCTCCTCCTAACCCCACGCCTAGTGCAAGAGGCCGAACAGGAGGAGGAGAAGGAGGTGGCGGAGCCCCCCCAGGCCCCAGAT
>JAODUD010000019.1:3534462-3553336 GCA_026784285.1 Stomatorhinus walkeri | reverse complement strand
CGGGGCTAATCGACTATTGGAATGTTGGAAATTTTGGAGGGTGGGCGGGGCTAATTGAGTATTGGAAGGTTGGGTGGGGATATAGACTGTTCTGAAAATCACTGGGATGTTATGATCTTTGTGAGCTCCTTTATCTTTAATTTATGTTGTATTAGGCATCCCAATTTAATAATACCGCAGATGGTAAGTCATAATGACTGAAATATCTTTAAGGGCCCAACAGAGGAAGAGGTTAACTGACCAACTGTATTTACCTGGTTTACTATGGTGCACTGTGCCCAGGTGTTCCTATTGGCTGGAAGGAAGAGGAAGAAGAGTAAGACGTCAAATTACCTCATCTCCATCGACCCAACTGATCTCTCTCGAGGTGGGGAGAGCTTCATTGGGAAACTGAGGTGGGTCTGAGGTGCTGGAATTCCTTTGTTTGTTATGGAATTAGTGTTTATTTCTCAATGTTTGTTATTATTATCTGCCATTCTGCCCAAGATGTACCCCAACCTGGTGTTTTGCAGGGCCCATCAATCTAATAAGTGACATAGGCAGCTACCTCGGGCACCAGGTTCTGAGGCAGCAGCAACATTAGCCTGCCATTATCTTACGTAATACATAAAGATTTCATAGTCTGTATATTCCTTATATATAATGTTACCCATTATTTCATTATTATATAATATTAAACAACATTTTTTTTCTTACTCCCATCATTTGTACATTTATTTTGGCATTAGTGGGAGTGGTCAGCAGGGGGGTGTTGAGATACATGGGCTTTAACAGTCCCTGCTGTTTGGGACAGGCTCCAGCCCCCCTGCGACCCTGAGCAGGATAATTGGTTAGAAAATGGGTAGATGATGGTGTTACTATTATTGTTATACCTGGAAACAATGTTTTCAGTAATTTCAGCAGCTTATCATCTGGTATGAGATGGAATAGGCAGAACTGGATAGGGAATATGAAATGATAGCGAGTATTCATCTTCTGTATCCAGCAGCATATAATATCCACCCACATTTTTGTCACCATGGAGATTATTTCCAATCAGAAATTAATGTCATTTAATGAGATCACACACCCAAGAGGACTGTGATTTCATGAATGGCTTGATTTTCTTCTACGCAATAGCCTACTTTGAGGTTAATAAATAGCTCCAGTGCAGGATATTAGATGGTCTACAAATAAATGGAGGTCATTTTTTCCCCTATTATCTAATTTTTTGTGGATTGTTTTGCTTTGGCAATTAATCTGCCCACTTTGCAGGTCACAGCGGCTGTTGGGGGAGAGGTTTCCCTGCTGTTGCTGTAGGCTGATGACCTTCAGCTGTCTGCCCTGTTCAAGGCTAACAAAGATGAGGAGAAGAAGNNNTCGGGTGGCATAAGCAATCACCATGCTGTGCCTGTTTATGCCGCAGGTCAAACTTGATGGGAACAAAGTTTACGGTCTACGACAACGGATTGAATCCCACGAAGAGCACTTCCAGCTTGGAGGCCAGCAACCTGCGGCAGGAATTAGCAGCTATCTGCTACGTGAGTGCCCTTTTCCGCTCTCAGACGTCTGGCAGCATGATTAGCAGAACACCTGTCTACTGTCTACTGCGTCACTCACAAATAGAAGGGGAAATACAGGAATGACTGTCACCCTGATATATGACATTTATAGAAGGTGCTCCTGGCTCAATGGAGTGTATCAGATCTCACTTAGAAAATATAATTGAATTGTGAATTGGTGAGACCCCTAGTGTTCATATAAAATATAACAGAGGCAGATGTTATATTTAATGCACAGCACTCAAATATAGCTATATGTATATATATTTTTTTATATGACTGCCCCTTTGGGACTTTGTTTTAGGAAATAAACAAGTTTGGGAAATGTCATTTTTATAGATTTATATGAGTTGGTAAAATTTATATGGTATAGCTTAATTCTGGTGCTATCCAGTTAGCACAGTGTTTTTTTGACATGATTGTGCATGCAGATAATAGAATTCTAAACTTCAACTTATTTGATCTCCTCCTAATCGTATGATATTATGCTGTTATATAATCCTGTTTCCATTTCAGGAAACGAACGTTTTAGGTTTCAAAGGACCTCGAAAAATGAGCATCATAATTCCTGGAATGAACATGGAAAACGAGAGGGTGTCCATAAGGCCCCGAAATGTGAGTATCGTGTTGTTTTGAGGTGGGCAGGGCAGCTTTTCTAGAGCTGCATGCCTGCTCTCTGGAGGGATCCCTGGTTTTGGACCACTGTCCCTAATCCCCAGGACCATGAGTCCCTGCTGGCCCGGTGGCAGAGCAAGAGCACAGAGAGCATCATTGAGCTGCACAACAAGACGCCTGTGTGGAACGATGACACTCAGTCCTACGTGCTCAACTTCCATGGCAGGGTCACTCAGGCCTCAGTCAAAAACTTCCAGATCATCCACGATAACGACCGTGAGTGTCAGTGGCTGAGAATATCCCGGGCCGTTGAATGAGTCTGCTGATAGCTTTTAGCTCCTGGGAGTTTTACTTACCCAATAATGTTGAGGGCAGAAGGAAAAACGAGAATTGGAGGAAGCGAGGAAAATCAGATTGTAGAGGAGGTGAGTCCAAGACTCTAGCGGAGGCGGGACCAAGATATCTGATTGGTTGGTCCCACCTCCTCTATAATCTGATAGGTTATCTCTCAGGGCCAGTCATTTTTCCTTCTGCCCTCAGAACATTCTTAAAATTCCCATAAGCTTCCTTGTAGGTGGTTTCTTGGTGACATATACACATAGTCCATATTGCTGATAATTGCTAGTTCCCGTCGTAATCGGGCTGCCTTGACCGACCTCTCTCGTCCCATCCCAGCGGACTACATCGTGATGCAATTTGGTCGAGTGGCAGAAGATGTCTTTACCATGGACTACAACTACCCAATGTGTGCCCTGCAGGCCTTCGCTATTGCCCTCTCCAGCTTTGACAGCAAGCTGGCCTGCGAGTAGGGCCCCAACCACCTCGCTGCCTATCTCCCGTGGACTTCCACGGCCCCACACTTCCGGCTACCGATCTAGGGCTGTGGTGACCAGGCCCACACTCTATGGGCCCCATGCGGCTAAACCGACTGCCTGCTTGTACAACCTCTGAGCTCCTGTGGGATGTGTGGAGACGGTCTGGTTAACTGCGAGGTACAAGGCATCTCCCTGTACTGCATGTCTTTCTTCAGTTTCTGCACTGACATCAGGCACAAAGGCGAGGATACCCAAGTCTGAATCGGTGATAAGCACAAAGAGCGATGGAACGTTGAACCGAAGGCTTCTCGACGTATACAATGTGTCATGAAATCATGACCATGAATGAGTATGACTACTACCATCGTTTGTAGGTGTGGTGCACGCAAGTGTTGATTTACCCATGAGTAGCTTTTGTGTGAATGGAAAGTGTTGCTAGCTAGCACTAACCACGTGATATTCGTTAAGTTCGGAGAAGGTCTTGTGATCACCTTAACTCTCTCACATAGTGACAACTTGATCATCATTAGTTGTATAACGCTTTATAATACTTGTATTGAAACTGTGAAGATTCAGTCTGGTTATTAAAACACTTCATATTACTTAATGTTTCCATTTCAGTTATATTGTCTAATTCTAATTTCAGTAGTAATAGTATTATTAAAATATACTATGCGGTAATGGGCCAGATTTGAAATTTCACTTGAAACACGCTAGATTAGTTTTCTTACTTATTTTGGTTATTTTATTTTTGCTTGTGAATTGCAATTGAAGGCATGTAACGCTATTTAGGCATGACTGGAATCGCAAGTACAGGGACTGGGGGGTGATTTGATGACCATGCACTTTCTCGAACCTGAAAACACAACGTGGAAGTGGTGCACCTGAACGAAGGACGCGCTGGAGAAGACAGACAGCTGTAAATACTGTGCCTTTGGGGTCAAAAATCCATCGTAATGCTTTACCTTGTGACACTAAAGGGATTTCTGCTGTAGCTGCGGCTCTTTTCTTCGTTTTCTCAGTCCAGTGACTGCAACTGGAATGGAAAATGAATGGCACACGTTACCGCTTTTTTGTACGTTACACGTTTTCTCAATTTATTTCCTGTATTTTTCTAACAATTTTGAGATCCAGTGCTGAAATCAAGCTGTCTCTCTCTTACGTGCTTGAGACAGGCTGATCCTAGTCTCAGAGCTATGCTATTAACCACTGTGTAACAAAAACAAAGTATTTGGTAACATGATTGATTTTTTTTATATACCAAACGATCTTTCTGCCATAGGCTGAGGTCTTCCGTCTCCTAGCAGATAATGACCTGGATTTCTCCATCCTATGTACATACATTATTTGACTTTTCATATAAAGGTTGCCAGTCGTATATTTTCTAAGGTTTTGTACGCTCTTGTGAGATGTCTACTGATCTGTATAATTTTGGTGAGTTCTAGCGCACACTTTCTTCTACATTTATGTTTTCAGCTTGGCGCACTTCTCTAGTACAGATCACAACAGCATCCGTGTGATCATCCTTCAACTGCACCACCTCCACTGTGCTCTCTTTTGTACACTAACTGTGTCTTTCAATCTGTCTGGTGACAGAGCAAATACGTCGCTTTGAATCGCTGCGTACTTTTTTCTACTTAATTCTTTACGTATTTTTACGCCGTTATTTAAAACATTTTTAATTTCAGGCCCACTCACTGTTTACTGAACATGAATAAAATGCCTAATTTTAAAAGCATGAAACAAATGAGAAACTCTTGCCGTCAAGCTATTTTCTTTAAGTTTAATTTTACTGTTGCACTAAAATGTCTCGTTCAAATAAGGTGTTTAAATAACTTTGCGTGTTTAAGATGAACTCCAAGAAACCTGTGCTTTCCATATCAGTTTCTGTGACCAACAGCTAAGGAAAAAAAAATTTTGGTTATCGTGATGTGATACTGTAATTATATTAAGTATGTATGTTGTTCTGTATACAGTGTTTGTTTACACAGATTATTATAATATACAAAATAAAATTTTATTCTAATGAAATACCAACCTTTCTGTAGTTGGTTTTATGACAGTGAAATCTAGAAAAACTACATATCACTGCCAATATAACATTTAACAGTGGCACAGAACTAAGTACACAATTAATATTTAAACAAAAAATGCGTCCTTAACTATTTTAAAACCTAAGGTTAAAACAAGACATAGCATGAGGTATGAAAGAAAATCAAATGATAATTAATTTTGACATGTGGGTAAAGATATAAAACATTGAACTCGCAAAAGGTTAAGATTTCAATCATGAGCAAAGCTCAATTTTTCAATCATGAGCAAAGCTCAATTTTTTGTCCATTCCACCCAAAGTGACTTCCATTTGTAATGCTGGGTGTTTTGTTGGAGTAATTCAGGTCGTGCTTTGCTGTGGGGTATCTCCAGGGATAGGGCGAAAAACTTCCCATGATGCCTTAGACAGTTCACTGGCCAATCAAGTAACTTCTCTCATGAATATAAGCATTCTCCAAAAGCACCCTGCAAAATGAAAATTCGCTCCCAGGGTGGGGGGGATCAGCCTTCCACTTCTTTAGTCAACAGTCTAGTGACTTCCTCCTCTGGATCCCTGTATTTTTTATTTAACGACTGGCAAGTTAAGTTAAGCTACACTATCAGAATAAACTACTACCAGATGTGACAAGATATACACAACTTTCTAATTAATTTCATTTTCATACTGGGAAATGCTCCCAGCTCGGCCCCCAGACTGATAATTCCTCATCTGCCAGGTAGCCTGAAAATGAGGCAGATGCTGGTTCAGGACAAAAGGCTTAAAGGAGTGTTTCCCAACCCAGTCCTTGGGCAACCCCAGACAGTTCATGTTTTTGCTACCTCCCAGCAATGTGGACTGTCTGACAGGGAGCTGGGAGGAAGCAAAAATGTGGACTGTCTGGGGAACCTCAAGGACAAGGTTGAAACAGAACTCAGGTGGTTAGAGGGTTGAATAGGGTTGGTCCACACTGCAGAGGCTGATGGAGAAGTGCTATGCCGGCTCCCTCCTGCTGCGCTTCCGGAGTGTGCCAAAGCCTAATGCCTCAGCTCTCTCTGTATCTGAGGCACTTCCTTCCGCCTCAGAATCAGTGGTGTGGAGGAACTCCTGCTCGTCCTCTTCATCCTCTACTTCATTAGAAGACTCGCAGTTAAACCTCAGGTTCTCTGCTATGATGATGGGGTCTTTCTCATCATCCTCTTCATCGTCCTCCTCCTCTTCGTCCTCCTCATCCTCCTTTGTCTCCTGGATGTTGTTGTTTGAGTCAGAGCTCTCCACCGAGTAGCAGAAGACCATCTTGATGTCGCTGAAGCTGATCCGCTTCCCTTCCTTCCTTCCCTGTGCTGCCCTCATGGGCACCTCCTCCACCTCTCTCTCTCTCATGGGGCTCCGAGCTCCTGCTAACAGACATGAATGCTCCTCTCTCTCCCTGCCCTCCATCTCCCCCTGGTGGACTCCATCAGAATCTTCATCTTCCCCTCCTTCCTTCTCATCATCTTCTCCATCCAAGTCCTCATCTTCATCTCCTTCCTCTACTCCATCCAGGTCCTCCTCTTGCTCCCCCTCACTGTCTACTCTATTCTGGTCATCCTTCACCCCCTCTCCTCTATTTATAGATGACTCCTCCTGCTCATCCTCCTCCACTTCCATTTGTTCAGCCTGCTCTTCTGCTGTGGGCAGCCAATTTCCTGGCTGATCCATGATGATGGTGCCATCGCGCTGGCTCCTGCAGGGCTCTTCGTACTGAGGGTAGGTTTCCTCGGAATAGCCTGCAGGGTGACAGACAGGAATCTCTAACCCCTGGTCCAGAATGAGATGGTTCAGGTCTGCAAGTCTAACAATCATCTTGTCATTAAAACATTAATATTATAATATTATTAAACATTAATATTCCCATGTATTCTCATCTCAGGTAGTTAATAACTAGAATATTATGTAATAGAGCGGTTCTCCAACTGTGGTCCCCATGACACCAGAGACACTCCGCGCACCCCCAGGTAGTATGGCAGAAGATAGAGGTATTTTGTTATGAAACATTTAAAAAAAAATTTAAATTTTAAATAAATGCAAATTACGTGATAAAAATAAATTTTCTCAATTTTTTCGAGATACTTTGATATTTTCTATCGACACATTTGAGATGTAGCCTGCTCAATACTGCTTATGGCAGCTCTTGTGTGTGTGCTTTTTTTAATTATTGTGATTTTTTTCTCACATTGTACTTGACCGCTTTGGTTTTACCAAAAGTGGTACTTGGTCCAAAACATTTGAGAACCATTAATATTAAGGAAAGAATACTGAATAAATCTGGTCAATTACTTCTTACAGCTTCTTAAGCTAATTCTATTCTATAAACTCTACTATAGCCAGCCAAATTGTCATTTATTGGCATAAGGTTTAATCATAATTACTTGATTTTGAAGTAAAACTTCAAGGTCCACATATCTATAATTCAGTTTTCACTAGTAGAAATGTCATTGCAAATATCTGCAATTCAGTTGTTGCTAGTAGAAATTCACATTCAAGATGTGCGCTATTTCAGATCTCTAAAATATAATTGTCAATATGTGTAATTCCATTTTTACTAGTGAAAACTTAATTATGGATATGTGGACCTGGATTTTTGACTAGTTAAAGTTAAGATTTGGATATTCACACTATGAGTATTTACTAGTGATAATTGAATCAGGTATCTACAATACGACTTTTTACTAGTAGTGTCCCTATAAATAAGAGGGTAAGGACAGAAGAGGTTCTTCATCAGGAAGCCACACTTGTGCCCCTAGGGGGCCACGTGGACACACCTTCCCAGCCATCTGCATAATGTGTCTGCTCTGCCTCCATCTCGGGGGACAGCGCCCCCATCAGGCGGCTCTCCTGCATCATGCGGGTGACTTCCTTCAGCTGCTGCAGCAGCCTCTCTTCCTGCGGCAGGGGGATGTTTACGACCCTGTGTCCCGGAGGGATGGGGTTCAGGGGGGGTGGGACGGTAGCCAGATAGAGCTGTATGTTACTTTCTACTCATGCTGGCCGATGTCATTCCATTGCAAGTGTAAACATCTAATACAGTGTTTAACAATGTATTTTACTCTGTTTTTTTCTGAATTTAACAAAGTAAACATATTAATTTACAGTCAAAGTAAAAAGTATGTGAACCCTTTGTACTTTTCTGGTTTTCTGAATGAATTGGTCATAAAAAGTGATTTGATATTCATCAAAGTCACGTGTACTGATATATGAGCTTAAGGCAATAATATACAAAAAAATCTACTCTTTCATGTCTATTATACAAATGCATTCAATGTTCACAGCGGAAGTGGAAAAAGTAAGTTAACCTTTGGATTTAATAACTGGTTGACCCTCCTTTGGCAGCAAGGACCTCAACCAGGCACTTCCTGTAACTCCAGATCAGACCTGCACATCTTGTGGGGGAATTTTAGCTCATTCTGTCTTACAGAACTGCTTTAACTCTTCCATATTCTTTAGATGTTTTCTGTGTATGGCTCTCTGTAAGCCATTCCACAGCATCTCAATAGGACTGAGATCTGGGCTCTGACTGGGCCACTCCAAAAGGCAGATTTTGTTCTTCTGATACCATTGTCCTGTCTATTTGCTGCGATGTTTGGGGTCATTGTCCTGTTCCATCACCCAGCCTCTTCTGAGCTTCCGCTGATGGACAGACGCCTTCACATTATCCTGGATAATTTGTTGATAAACCTGGGAATTCATTTTCCCTTCAATGACGGCAAGCTGTCCAGGTCCTGACACAGCAACGCAGGGGCAAATCATGGTGTTCCCTTCACCATACTTTACTGTAGGGATGATGTTCTGATGTTGACATGCAGTGCCCTTTTTACGCCAAATGAAATTCTGCTTGTTCCTCCCAAATAGTTCAATTTTGGTTTCATCACTCCAGAAAACATTTTCCCAGGACCATTGTGGAGTGTCCAAGTGCTCTACTGCAAACTTCAGGTATGCAGCAATGTTCTCCTTGATAGCAATGGCTTCCTCCTTGGTGTCCCGCCATGGACTCCTTTCTTGTTCAGTGCGTTGCTTATTGTTGGACCATGAACAGAGATGTTACCCAGTTCTAGTGACTTCCTCATGTCATTCGCTGTCACTCTTGGATTCTTCTTTGCCTCACTGATGACTTTGCATGGTGCTTTTGGGGAATACCCACTTCTAGGCAGAGTAGCCATAATACAAAATTGTCTCCATTTATAGACAACTTGCCTAATAGTAGACTGATGAATATCTAAAATATCTGAGATGACTTTGTAACCATTTCCAGCCTTATGTAAATTAACAATTCTTGATCGTAGCTCTTTTGTGCAAGGCATGATTCCCATCTAGATATGCTTCCTTTCAAAAGCTCCAACTCAAACTTTTCAGTGTTTTTCATCAATCACAGTAATTCTAGGCCACACCTCTGACCTCTTTTCATTAAATGGACTCCAGGTTTGCTAAAGTCTGACTGCAATGCGCTTTTAAAGAAGTCGTTAGCTTAGGGTTCACTTTTCCCAACCTTCAGTTTCACAGTTTGAATGAATTATTCAACATGATCCAAAATTCTCTGAAAATATGTGTATGCTTAGTTATAAGAGACTGTATTTGTTCATTATTGTGAGTTACATGGAGAGACGACCATATTTTATATGGGAATTACACATAAATATAGTAAATTCCAACAGGTTCACAAACTTACTTTGACTGTATTTACTTTTCAGTTACTGATAGTTAATCAGATACAGTAATTATTTACTTATTCAGTAACAGTAGGTATTTACTTATCGTATCACATTCATATTCAACTATTTTCCACTTACGATGGGTTCATCAGAACGTAACCCCATCATATGTCAAGGAGCACCAGTATTTACATTTACTATATATAACAGTGTGGAGAACAGAGACATGCATGATCATCAGGTTTTGGAAAAATCATTATTCTTCTCCATTATATAAATATGCAATTATAAAATTGACTGTGAAGTTTCAGCAGTCAGTCAAACCAACCTTCCCTCTGTGGACTGAGGCACACCTCTGGAAATGCAGACTTACATTCATACACATTCATACACCTACAGAGTGACCTACAGTGACTGCTACAACTGACTAAGCAGCAAAGACATAAAAAGTAAAGCGAAACAAACAAGTTCTGTTAGCAAGAATTATGCAGGATGCTTCTCATGCTAAGGTTAGTGGTGTTTCGTCTGAAATAAGAGAACATCCTATATTCACCTGCAGGGATCTCTGGTACCTTTCTCAGCCCCTGTGTAAACATCATGGACAAAAGGCAACTTTTTAAAGCAATCGTTTCGTTTCACATTAAGAGTGTCACTGATACCCCACTAATGTAATGGAACTGAATCACAAACGTTCAATGAACCAAAAAAAGAGAGAGAATAACTGCAGAGATTGGCCTGAAAACATCAGAGAGCTTGTCTGTGAGCAGAGTGGAATCCCTGGCTTTGGCCTGTACCTGTGCAGTGTGCCCTCCTTGAGTTATTGGCCCAGCCCTGGGTAAATGTCTACGTGGGGCATTTACCTCTTGGAATTGCGGCCCGCTTTCGACACAATCTGTTCCAGGGCTTCCTCAGTCTCCTTCAGCTTCTCTTGAAGCTTTCCCAGCTCGAATTCAGCTGGGGGTGAGAAAGAAAAGTATCAGACCACACTACACCTGCTTCTCTTCTCAATGTACTCATGATCACAAGTGTGTTGCTTTATTTATTATTTTGATCTTGATACAGACTGAAACAGTCCATACTCTAGTACAGGGTTTCCCAATCCAGTCCTTAGGCACCCAGAGAGTCTATGTTTTTGTTCCTTCCTGGCAAAAACAGAGCATGTCCTGGTACAGTATTTCACATTTTCGTTCCCTCCCAGCTACTAACACACATGTACCAAGTGTTTGGAGTTCTTGATTGCCAGGTTTAGGTGTGTTGGAAGCTGGGGGGAAGCAGAAACGTGGACTGTCTGGGGGTCCCTGAGAACTGGGTTGAGAAACACTGACTAGTACATAAATCTGACCGCATACAGAGCACACACAGGGGTATTCTCCCCCACTCAATACGCTATTTGTTTTTTTGTTTTTTGCTTTCTTTTTTCAGGATTCCTCTGAAGCATAGTACAGACCAAGGGATTTACCCTGATTTCCCCTGTCTGATGGTCTTTCCCCACCCCTGGACGTCCCTGTGATGAATGGATCTAAACCTTTTAGTGCTAAGGTATAGACGTGGTTAATTGGCATTAGGTGCTGCTGGGCTGATATGACATTAGTTTGTTAAACCAGGTCTGACAAAGCCAGGAACAGAACACTCTCTGAGAGCTAAATGAGACCTTCATCCACCTCATCTGGAGCAGCCAACATCAAAGCATCAAAGTGCACAGCAGGGCTCTGACATGAGAGGAAATCAAAACAGCCCCAAGAGAGGGTCCCCCCCCAAAAAACAAACAATAATAACAACAAAGGGAGAGACCAGGTAGGACTTGTTGCCAGGCGATACAGCACCCAATCAGGGAATGCACTCTTGTTTTCAAGCAGTATTTGGCTGTTAACTATGTAACCCTGTGCCGGGTTGTAATGTACATTACATTAACAGCAGCACATTATCCAGGAGTGACCTCACAGCTGCACATTATCCAGGAGTGACCTCACAGCTGCGCATTATCCAGGAGTGACCTCACAGTGGCGCATTATCCAGGAGTGACCTCACAGCGGCGCATTATCCAGGAGTGACCTTACAGCGGCACATTATCCAGGAGTGACTTCTCAGCCACATATTATCCAGGAGTGACCTCACAGCGGCACATTATCCAGGAGTGACCTCACAGCGGCACATTATCCAGGAGTGACCTCACAGCGGCACATTATCCAGGAGTGACTTCACAGCCACACATTATCCAGGAGTGACCTCACAGCAGCACTCACGCATGTTTTTTCCAAGGTTGCCTGAATTCACCACTGGGCATCTGTGAAGCGCTGTTGTGTTTCTTCCCTTTGATGTGATCTGTGAATGAGAAATGTCGCCTTTCTTTATAAAACAAGGCATTCCGATGATGACACAGCGGCCCTCCCTTCCGGCAAAATACAAGATCATGAATGCACATACAAGCATTCATCTACCAAGATACTGTGAATTATATCTTTAAGAAGCTCTGCTGACCTTTATTTTTAACCTCAGTGTGCTGCTGGATAAAGGCTCACCTTGAAGAGGATGAACAGGATATATAGGAAAATCCCAAAGCCATAGATGGGAAGGATCTGTCCCACGAGGCTGGCCTTCCCTCCCCCCCCAGCCCCCACAGGCCTCGTCTTAACCTTGACATAGGCCTCTGGGCTATGAGCCTTTGAATAGGGCTGCCCAGGTCCCAGGTGTGCTTGGCCCTCTGCCTTGTTTTGCCGTTGCATCATGGGAGGTAATCGCCCAGGTCCAACTACCAAAAGAAGCAAAACAGCCATGTTCAAAACTGATAGCAAAAGTGGTCAATGGGGCAGTTGCTCTATTAGCTTTACTGTAACTTGGAGTTTTAACTGGAGCAAGGCATGTGTTTTTTTACAGTTCACTGCTGTGTCCTCTAAAACTGCAATATATATCTCAACTGAGGTTTAAAAGACAGGTTTAAAACAAATGACCACTAGAGGTCGCTTTTTCTGTGGTTTATCTTACACCTGCTCCGGAAATAGTTTACCTGCAGTTTGGATTTTCCTAGTTTAAACATGCCCGCAATTCACACAGTATTAATGACCTATTTACCAATTTCATCGTGTAGCCTATTGCGTTATGCAGGGAACACTGACAAAACCTTGAACCAAAGGCTTGAGTAACTACATAGGGTTTATTGAAAATATAAGGCATCATGTTTAAACTTAAGTTAGAGAGGGTTATTAGTATTTACTTACTGTGTTTTTAGATCTCTTATGATTAAGTGTTAAGCTTAAATTGCAGAACACTCGTCTACGATAGATTGCCCTCATGCAATTACATTTTTTGGCAAAAGATAATAGATGCGTGTTCTTAATGGAATACCCTTTTCAGTTTTATTTAAGTTGATCCACCCTCGACATATATGTTGATATGCGTGTGGTAGCCTAAAATAAGATAATTCATCGAGGCAGGCGGCCGAGTTGAAGTCAACATCTGCATCTGTTTAGCTCCATCTGGATGAGAGATGAGAGTCGCATCCCGATCTATGTCCATACTGTAAAGGACCGCACGATGTCACTCGCTTCCTGCGATGTGATTCTCAGGACAAATCTGAGTTTCGAAAAGCGATTTTTAATAAGCCACTTGTCCTGTTGATGAAGCACCAGATTTCGCGTGGATTTTGTTAAACTGTAACTGCAAGTGAACTGTAAGAAGACTAATGCTCCGTTTTGTAGATTAAACTGGGTTAAATCCCCACTAAACTAAACTAATGATAGGAGCAAATGTCCTACATTTTAAATCTCTGGGACATTTACACATTTGAAAATGGCATTCTCTGATTCATGGTAGTTTAACGACTCTGAATGGTCACTTTTTAAATGAATACTGTCCGGAGGCAGTACTTTTGGCATTACGTGTTAGCCTACTTATTGACTGTGAAATCACAAAAATAAACATCAATAAAAATACAACTTGACAGTTAATCCATAACGGAATTTGCATGTCCTGGGGATTTAATGAGATAACAAAAACATCAGCAGATCGAAACACATTTAATATGCAATGAAATGCGTCACCGACACCGGACAAACACATACAACCTGGATACACTTTAAATCCTTACAATAAAATGTTACTAGAATTAAATACTTTACCCTGCTGTTCATTTGAAATATGGCTAACTCGTTTGTCGTACAATTCGAAACATTTACACTAAAAACAATATTCTATCTCAATACCAGCTTGTTTAAAAAAGAAATTGCAACGCGTGTCACCATGCAACGAAAGTTAGTTTACAAACAAAACCCACGTCTGTACCCTTACCCTCCGGCTGCCCCAGATCCTTTTTCCCTCTGGATAACAGCATTTTAGGAAGCAGCAAAGACAGAGAAAGAAATAGGCAAGATACAAGTGTAACTTTATGAAAACTTGACATCGACATCGTTACGGTTAAATTCAAACACTCCGATACGTTCTATTTATTGCGATGACAATAATCCCATTCTCAATTTTTGTCAGGAAGCGGAAGT
The DNA here is from genome assembly GCA_026784285.1 of Stomatorhinus walkeri. Lineage (NCBI taxonomy): Eukaryota > Metazoa > Chordata > Actinopteri > Osteoglossiformes > Mormyridae > Stomatorhinus > Stomatorhinus walkeri. Next base: position 3,539,158 of record JAODUD010000019.1, on the reverse strand, counting down.
GATGAGAGCAGCGTGTCACGTGATACCCGAGGGTCCAGTGACAATACACCTGTGATGGATGGGTCCGTTTGTTTAACAAAAGCCTATTATATAAACGTATTGCACCAACACATTGGATTACTCCACTTTATTGTACTAAAATAAAACTGTTTCTTATTAAATTTACTTATTTGTTTAGAAAGTCCGGATCCACTGTGTGTTTCCCACATTGTATGACAACTTTTTGTGTTCCGCGTCGCGCATTGCTAAGCCTCCCAGGTAGCTGGGGAATATTACGAAGAATTATAGGCGGCCGCTATCGGGTGAGCTAAATTTTAAAGAAATATCCACGCAACTAGTTCTCCTTTCTGTAATTATTTGACCCTGTTGTATCTTACCATGCCCAGCAGGTGACAGGGAGGAATTTTACTGGCCTATAGCGGATCATCCTGGGAAAGGGGGAATGTAAATGCCATTTCCAGCCACCAAGCGGCGCTACGCTTCTCTCTAATAGCACTTCAGGCAACCGATTTTATTTATCCCAGTTGAACAACACCGAATGATAAAACTTCCTTTAATGGCCACTGAAATAACACTTGGCCCAGAGAAGTACATTAAATTTAACAGAGGTTAATTCAGTTCTAAATTTTTATCTTCTAATGTTGACCAAGTGGGATGTTTGTTTAATTTTTACAATATAAAATTTTGGTAGTTATTGGTTCCACACAAATTTTATGTCGTGCACGACTTTCCTGTCTTCACAGAATGCTTTACTGAAAAGGTTAATAATGTATCCGCTCTGTTTTGTATTAGCTGTGTTTGAAAACATGTTAGATTTATGAATGTCATTAGGGACCTTTTGGACGTTTTATTACAATTTGAAAGTAGTGCAGTTGACAGGTACAGTTATACTAAGGTGGATTAATTTAAGATAAAACAGAACTAATTGTGTAGTATGTAATTGTTTTTGGTCTATTCTTACCATATATGTGAGCAGAGATCAACAGCATGGCAAATTTTGACAGACATTGTGATCAAAATCCAATTTTCACCTTTTTTTTTAACATTAAAAACATAGCCTACAGTTTTTTTTTTACCATGAACGCAGAGCGTTTGTCTGTACTGTCTGTTGGCGATCCCTGTATGTAGGGATGCCAACTTTGGTCAGCTGGCTGGCGCAAGATTTTCAATTCTAGGCAAGTCTGTATCAGTTTTATTGCACTGTAAATAGTTTGAAAGGTTTGCAAACAGCGCCAACACTTTTGATGTAGGCTACCTAATTTAAGGTTTATTAATGGAATAGTATAGATTTGCTGTAAGATTTCTTATGTGAGCACCTAAAAGCATGAGTGTCACACCAGATGCATGAGAGTTGGCAGCCCTGCTGTGAGTAAAATGTGTACTTATTTTAAGTATACTAACCACTGACGTATGACCGATCAAGTATGAGTAACATCCGATTGTGCTGCTAGAGCTCCCTTAGTACCTGGGGTGCATGTGCTGCTCAGCTGTCATTATCCAGTTCTAAGTGTGAGCGCAACTCCTCGCACGAGGACACGGAGAACTCAATGGTACAGGAGTGCGCGCCGATCCGAGCGCCGCCGTCTTGTCAATGCCAGCATTGCAGAACTGGCTGAATTAAATACTTTTATGGAGACCACAGGAAACCTTCAGACAGCAATGGCACAATACAAATGGTGTAATGGTATTACCAATCTTAACATCTAATGAGAAATAGAATGTGTTGTTGTTCTTAAGGACTGAAATTGTGACCATAAAGGTTACATAGTTACAGCAAGGTCTAAGACTTATTATATAACCATATGTCATGTATGCTTGTATACTTTATCCTCAAACTGTACTTCAGCTACCATGCCTGAAGAGTGTGATTATTTTTGTGTTACTGTGAAGTACTACGGAGTACAGCACTGTATGTGTGTTACCCCTCTGGGGGTGTCCTTTTTGTTTACAGTCTCGTTAAACCCCCTTTCCCCCTGATAAACAGCTGAAATGTAGAATTATGGCTCAGGGCCCTGACCTTGATAAGAGGGTGTGCATTGTGAGAAGACAATACAATCCAAACGGATGTAAACACTAGCTTCCCCAGCTCTGCCGATGGCCGCCAAATACCGCTGCCAGATGCCAGGCGAGTGTTTTGGTCTTTGTCAGATTGGGGCCTCTTCACCATGTGTTTCCAAGAACAGGCCCTCATCCTACCAAACTGTTTAACATTCCTGGTGTAGTGAGCCAGACCGTATCCCGGCTTACTTTGTATCCTTGTTCTTCCTAATTAATGGATTCTTCTGAAAAGGCTTTTGTCGGTCATATGAAAACATATGAGCACAAAATAACACATCACGGCTAAATTTAAGGGTGCAAAGTAACGTGAAAGCGGTGCGAAGGCCACAATCTGCCAGAGGAATGTTTGTGTGTTTGGCAGCTGACCACATTCACGTAAACACGTGCAGACGAAACGAAATCCTGAACATGGGCCGATATGGCCAGGATGCAGGTCAGTAAAGGAGTGTGCCCATGGAGGAGCACACGGTGGGGCCTGTGGCATGTGGTGCTGCCTGTTAGCCTTTGTACGGGGCCTCCCATCTGCGTTCACTTTTCAGAATTATTTTTAATGAGGCCCAATTAATTAGCTAGGAAGGCAATGCCATGCAGGTCAGGCGCAATGTGCCGGTTTTGTTAATATTATGAAAAAGTTTATATGGGGGGGAAACAATGAGCTATGTTTAGTTCAGTGAAAGTAGAAGTATATCAGGAGCTCAGGCTTCTCTGTCTTGGCAGCAGTGGATTTGCAAATGGCAGGACGATCGATGTGCCTTAACTGTGCTAAACTGCCTTCAGAAGTAGCCATTTTATTTTCCCTACATGTGTGTAGTTGCTTTTTGTTGCCATTTCATTTCACACCGTGGTAGAAATATGTCGTCTGAATGCCTCTCTGTCTGTCAAAGCAAAGAGCTTTTTTTTATTGTGTTGCAGTATCAAATTGGTGCACCGATAGATCTCATTTTTGGTTGATATCGATGATTGGGTAACTGGTAATGGGAACCTTGCAGGATGAACAGTACCGACTGCCAAGTCTGTGCAGCTGTAGAACAAATATGTCTGTGAGATTTGAATGTGATAGAATTGTCTGGAAGGCTCTGTGATACGTACCTTCTGTGAATATGGTGTGTGGCTTAGGGGGATAGGCCTCTAATCCCGTGTTAGAAAGGTTACCGGCTCTAAACCTGTGTTTATCAAAATAGCCAGATCTCTGTTCTGTCCTAGAGCGATGTCGTTAACCCCCCCCCCCCCCACACACACACACACACAAATTATTCTAGGGGCACCAGATAAATAACTGGACCTGTGTTTGGACCCCAAGATTCTGTCTATATATAGAGTGCCAGCTCAAAGCATTCCCCAACGCAAACCAAGAGCGCCATCTAGTGAGATGAGAAAATATAACAAATGGTTCATGAAGCTTCATTTGGCCATCACTACTGTACCCGTATTCCTGCAAATGGCAAATAAAGGATCATTTTATGCAGTGACTCAGGTGGTTTCTGTTTACAATGACCTGAGAATATATGGTGTTGGGTGGGTGCAGCCTGCCTATTGACTGGCATTAAAATGACAGTAAAGGGGACCTTTTGGGGCTCCTTAGTGCCAGGGCTGTCACATTTCTTACTGGCATTTCCTGTGATGCTATACAGTGGCCATCAGAAATTGCCCTGTCCTGCCAGCTCTGTCACAGTGTGGCAACGTGTCTCCCTACTGTGAGGCCCCACCATGTGGAACCAGTATGGGGCCATGTTTAAAAAAAAGTGTTAGAACTTGCCCAAAGATTGGATAATTTTAAGGGGAAAAAACATTCGCACATTCACTCATCTTTAGGAGTTGATATGATTTTTTTTGCTTCAGAGTGTCCTTGGACGGTTCTGCTTGGCGATACTAAGCCCTAGCTGAGAAAGGCCAAGAATCCGTGTTAATTTCACAGCGAGATGGCTGCAGCTCCCTGACATCACTTTAAAGGTAGCCTATTGAGGGGAGCCATTTCCTTGAACGTGTGGACAATCGATTTGCTCCGTTTGACACGTCGAGTTATTCGGCTGTGAATGCTGTTTCTGGCCTGTTGTGTATGTGGCGCCCCCCTGCCTTTGTTGGTAAGTGGCCCCGCCGAGAGATTCCTCAAGTGCATCGCCAAGATGTGCCTCTGATCCCTATCAGTCAGTATATGCCGTCCTGTCATTTATTCAGTGTCCCTGGCTGCCTGTAGGAGGCGCAGTTGAGCAGCAGCTTTAAATGTGTGTAACTGGGCGTCATGTGGAAGGATGGGGCCGCCTGGTTCTCCTGGGCTGCATTCTTATTGATCACCCAAAATAATGAGTTATAGGAAGCAAAAGCACTCCAGAGGTCTAAATTGTACCCTCCCCCCAACCTAAGAAAACACAGGGTCTTGACTGAGTCTTTAACATGTTAGGAAAGTTCAGTGGCATTACCAAGCTCTTTGGGTGGTCATTTGGGCACTTGGAGGGGCATCAGCATTTGAATTCTGTCTTGGTAGGGTCCACCCTTAGCCATGCCTCCCCACCCTTAGCCATGCCTCCCCACCCTTAGCCACGCCTCCTCACCCTTAGCCATGCCCTCCCCACCCTTAGCCATGCCTCCCCACCCTTAGCCACGCCTCCTCACCCTTAGCCATGCCCTCCCCACCCTTAGC
>JAODUD010000019.1:3485165-3498820 GCA_026784285.1 Stomatorhinus walkeri | reverse complement strand
CCCCCCAACTTCACCTCCCCCCCCCCCCTTTAATGTCTAGTTAATTTTATTCTCTATATAGTGCCAGATCACAACAGAAGTCATTTAAGGTTGCCTTTCCTACAGAACAGGTTTATACATCGTCCTTTTATTAAACTTAATAGCCATGTTGTTTATTTACACAACAGCCTGTCACTTTTCTCTCTACACAGTCGCACATTTACAATTTTCCTCTGCTCTATGTATCCCCCCTTGGCGCGGCGCATGCGCACAGACGCCCCCACCAGCAGACGGAGAGCGCGTGTCTGTTTGCCTCCCCCTCCAAGCTGTAAACCTAGGGGAAACACTGATATATATGAACACGGGAAGTTATAACTCTGCTTAAAATGTTTAAGGAAAGCCTACAAGTGTCCTTTCAGTGAGAGGCGCTCTGCGGCCGGTCATTTAGGCTAGAGGCTCAGTGGTTCCACTCATCCTGTTTTCGGGACGCCACGGGTGAGGAGTCTTCAGATTGGGCACATGAGACTCACATTCACACGCTGCCACCCCCCCTAGTACATCACATTAACATTTAAATAAAAGGATAAATCCTTCCGTTTCCAAACCCCTTTCAGTTTGATAACAGGGGGGAAACAATCTCACGTGGCACCCGGCGACTCCTGACAGATCGTAACCATTAGCACCGCCGGCGCGGCTTTCAGCTGGCGGCGTCAGCAAAGTGCTGGGACACCTTTCAGCCCTCATTAGAATGTTTTCAGTAAGGAAGCAAATGTAGCTCTCGAAAGTTTGTGTCACTCCCAGGGTTAGAGAGTGACGTGTGAGATCCCCCCCCACCCCAGTGGCAATTTAGCCACACTTATTTCAAAGGGCGTTCGAGCAGACGGGTGTGCCATTCAGGCGGGCCCGGAGACGCAGAAGCGCCACATCAGGGATGTCACCAGAGCAATAATGCACGTTCACCACAGGTGGCGTTCATTTGTGGAGCGACATGCCCTCCCCCAACCCAATGTTAACGAGGTCTCTAACGAGATGGGGGCAGGATCCAAGTGAAGCCCCAGAGCCCAAACGCAGAGCTGGGTCAAACATTTAGAACCAGTACCACGTTTTTCCTACGGAAAAAAAAAATTGCACCAGTGCCGCAAAATCGGATCCGAACTGGCTGGTCTGGAAGAAGCACCCGTGTCTTCATGAGAGGTGGACGGAGTAACCGAGGCAACGCAAAATAAAGATAAATGTCAGAAAGTGGGCATGGTTTGTGACGTGGGCACAGTGTTGTCACTTGGTTCCCACTGGGCTCTCAAGTCCATGGAAATGCAGGCTGGCACTTGCTGGTTCCCAACTTCAGCACCGGCTGAGCACCAGTCTCAGTGCCAGCACTGGCACCAGTGGAGTGGAAAAGGGGCCACAGTGGCCCGTCTCACCGCAAAGCCCAGGTCCAGATCAGAGTGGGTGACAGCTTCATTTACAGCCGGACACTCACTCAGCTCTCTGTTTCGGCCGCTCAAACGGCCTCCTGCTGCCCACATACCCAGTAATGGGCTCGAGCTGGGTGGCGTGCATCCACGTGGGGGCGAACATCTCCTCTGCTTTTCACGTTCGCCTCCTCACGCTACAAACACCCTTCTTGAATAGGCAGCACAACAGGATAATCAACTGTACACGGAGGGGGAAAAAAAAAAAAGTTAAACAGAAGGGCCATGTGCATCAGACTCATGACTGTCAGTTGCACTGAGGTGCTGGGTGGGGGCGTGTGAAGATAGATTGATGGACATGCCGCTGATGAGGATGCAGGCTCAATTACCAGTTCCAATTAACTAGGAGTATGCAGTAAATTCACATCTAATGGCTCACATCACTTCCATGGGAGAAGTTCATGTTATAATCAATTCTTCAATGCTGCCCCGTCCCAAAGGCAGGGCAATAAGTCTGCGCTCACATCTTCTGGATGATGAAAGAGCAACGTATTGGCAATCCTCCATGGAGCTCTTAGGCTCGTTCAATCCCACCCTCTTTGTCTTTCCTTCCATTTTTTTGTGAACTAAAGGCACTTATTTCAGATAGTCGTTTAGCGGAGACTCACAAAAACGATTCTCACAGCCGGGTGCTTCACAGTGGTAATTCAGGTTAACGTTCCAGCCGCTTGCATGCGAATGACCCAGGTGGCCAGAAGCTCATGACCGAAGTATACGCCGACATTGATGAGTGAACCCAGACTGTTTAACAGAGGCAATCATTTCAGGTCCAGAAAGTAAAAACCAAAAGCAGGATTTTGTTCCAACCAACCAGTAGAGGTGGACAATAAATTGATTTTATCGATTAATTCGAGTTTACAGTACACGATGTCGTATTTTTGTGAAAATCGATTTTATTACTTATTTTACACACCAGCGCCAAAAGCGGTACTAATGCGATGCACCGTTCTTCACGGGTACATTAGCACGGCACCCAAACAGTGTAGCGCATTCAAACAACACGGAAATGGTTTGGTTTTGCACCGTCGGACACAGACCAAACAAGTCCTCGTTTCAAAGTCTGTTTAAAAACTGTTGCAACCAAAGGAAGCAGCACGACAAATTTATTCCAGCACCTAAAGCAGAGGCACACAGTGGAGTGGAAGAAGTGCAGCTCCCAGCAAAATGAAAATACCCACAGCACCAGCACAACATCAAAAGTAAAGCAAGCAACTGTCCCTGACACGTTTTCGAACTTTGTGCCATATAGGAAGAATGGGGCACCGTGAAAGGCGATAAGATGCTTTCGAAATGTATATTGCAAAAGACATGGTGCCCATACATACTGTGGAAAAGCCGGGATTCATTAACATGCTAAAAGTTTTTACAAGTTTCTAAAAGCGTTTACAGTGGCGTAGTCTGCCATCTCACTTACAAGCATCTTTTTTGGCTTGTCACAAGTTGGCAGATTAGAGTTAAAGTGCTTAGAGTAAAGATTAGAGTAAAAAAAAACAAACAAAAAATTAAAGACTTGTTTTGAAGCATTGTCATTTGTAGTTCGATTTTGAGCAGGGGAGGGGAAAAATCGATTAAAATTGAACATCAGATTTATTGTGAAAAAAAAATTGGAGATTTTATTTTTAGGCCATATCTCCCAGCTCTACCAACCAGCTGAGTACTCTGCGAGTGTGACTCTTTATACTGAACTGGTTGGTTGAAACAAAATCCTGGTTTGGAGTTTTACTTTCTGGACCTGAAATGTCCACCTCTGCTGTTTAAATTCAGCATCACCTCAGACATGTTGGCCAATTCGGACCGAGTTACCCATCTGCTTCCCACCACCCACCTGACCGGTAGGAGGAGTCTCGTCGCAGTAACACACATTGTTCCCCTGCTTTATAGCTCTGAGCCAATTAGCAGGCTCCTTTGAAAGCAGCATGTCTGCTACATACCAGATCCAGCACAGGCGCACCAGTCTGCGCTCACGCGCTCGTCTGGGCCTGCCGGCATAGAGTCGGCCCAAGTTAGTGCAGAACAGTACCAGACTGGCTGGTTGTTACATTAAGGCAGCATTAGATTTAGGAAACCATGTTCAAGGTCACTATTACAACTTAAATCCACCTAGTTTAACATTACATTGTCATACAGTAAAATTATGGGGTTGAAGCTCCCCACCCCCAAAAATAAATTCAAAATCTGCTGTGGCGACCCCCTGACCCTAGCATATATTTCTGGCTAAACGTCTAGTATTATAATTTATACCCGTCTTAATACAACACACATGTCCATGTTTAAATAATGGACAGGTGTTCCGGTTTCTAAATAGGTAGAGCGCAAATCGCCCCCCCCCCCGACACACACACACACCACAATATTGGTACCATCCATACCCAAATGTACAGCCTTGCTAATGAAGCTACCCTGGTTTATGCATTAAGCTGCCGTGGGTCACTGGGTTACCCCCTTCATCATTTGAAAAGCAAAGCTCTGAAACTGCACACAGAGCCAAAAAGCACCAGGCTCATCATTTGGCTGTGCCACAGTCCTCCTGGGACAATGAGCCCGCGTGAGCCAGGCTGGAGCCGCACCCAGCGTGGAGAAGATCACGGCTGCTATTAACCTCCGCGGGCTTCCCGCCCGGTTTCTCCTGTACCCACATCATCCCTGGTCCAGCCCGAAGGAACCAGAAATCCTTCGTGCCGCCAACACCGTGCCCCAGCCCCCACCTTTTAGACTGAATTCTGGGCACCAGAGCGCAGGATAAGTATGCAGGCTGATGAAGAGACCATGACCTGAACTCTCAGCTTCGTTAAGGCTACACTGGAGCACGAGCAGGAAAACTGATTCAGACCGGCTGCTTGCACAGCGCAAGGCCTGTTAGCGACATGCTCCTGGGTCCTACCGCCCCCCTAGTTGTCATAAAATCAACTAAATATTGCTACATCTAGATTCCGGATTCATATTAACTACTTAAAATCATGAGAACTTTTTGTAAAATATTAGCATGAGTGCCAGTGATCATTTACCAGCAATAAATTACCGGTTTTCCAAAATTGTTTTTTTGCCAATTAAATAGAAAATAAGCTGCAGAATCCCTCAGAAGAAAGAGTTTGAGATGTGTAGGGGTTTAAACCAGCCAAATTGCAGCACTGCTGCACGCCGGCAGGGAAGCCAGAGAAAAGCTCCATCAACCTATGGCAGCGAATGTGGCCCAAGCCGTCGGCGACGGTTGCTGGTAGCAGACTCAGTCACGCAACCTGAGCGGGCAGCTTGGTTACTGGGAGCCCCAGAGTGTAACATAAGGCTGCCTCTAAGTCACCCACACGGAGCTCGTTCGACGGCATCCCGGGCAAAGTACGCAGTGTCAGGGGGGGCTTCTCCAGACCTGAGGTCCCTCTCAGAACTTCACTAGCATCAGTCTTGGTATCTCGGGCCGTACCAAAGCAAGAAGTTTTGTGTCCCTTCCTCTAATTTCAGTAAAATGTCTTCAGTATGCCCGCTCACTGGTATTGCATGAGGTCTAAAGCAACCCATTACAGTGGCAGGGTTATCAGATCTTAAGATACTTAACTCCAGGAGTTATGCGCCATGCGTAGGAGTGTCAAGAGCATCCATGAATGGGAGAGCTGGGTGATATATCTATGTTGTGTGTTAAATGTTATACTGAATAAGATCAAATTGTACATTTAATATACTATGTATAACCAGCTTTATGGATTGGTCATTTTAAGTTGAACAAATGCTAATGATCTACACTGTACATCAAATAAGTCAGTAGTTTTGAGACGTCGATGAGTGAGACCACGATGGATTAAAATGGATTGGAAACATGCATTGTGAATGTTGTGTGCACACAATCACATGCAAATTCTAATAGTTCACTGTCACCAGGGCGATATCACCAAGGCAATGCCAGGCTAACATACTGGGAATTCTATCAAATGTGCCCCCCCCCCACTTCTTAGGGGACTAAGCTCCAAAATAAACCATAATATTGTGCAAGACCCAAGGGGTGAAAACTGATGCAATTTCAATATTTGAAATTGGCAAGTGTAATTTAAAATAAATAACAAGCCAATAAGTTGAGAAAATGGCAAGTAGGCGAAAAAATTACATTGTCCAGGAAAAGAAAATAGTGAAGAGACTTCAGAAATGTATAAAAGTAAAGTAATCTCCAAGTGGAAATTAGGAATCAACCCAGAGAAACGAAATAACAGGAGAGAAATATTACTGCCCACTTTCAAAATCAATATTACATTGCTATGAAAGAATTACCATGGTAACTTGTAAAAAAGAATAAGGTGATTCTTATTTCAAAATAAAAATGGAGCCTGAAGCCACAATTTTATTAGAAGTGCTCACAGGACATGCATGCGCTTGGCGGGGAAGACGTCTCCGTGCAGCGTTATAATGTGCACGAGTGCTGGACAGACCGGGTTACAGGTGAAAGCCCAGTCTGTCTCAAGATTCTGAGCTGCAAGTCTGCTTACTCTGGCCAGGGTTTAAGTCAAGCCCAGTGCAGGGCAGGAAGATCCACATCAGAACCGTCTGCAATTACTCAATAGTCCCTGTTGTTCTAGAACTCCAATAAGAAACTGTAGTCATGGATTTTGATTCAAGACGTTAGACAGTCCTGCATTCAGATTCCATCTGAAGGGTCCAGAATTCAGAATTCTTACCATCATGTCACTTGTGGGATTACTCCATCACTCTATAGCTCGGTGCTAACCAATCTTAGGAGGTCGTGAAGCCTTTCAAGACTGACAACTAAGGTTAATTTCAGAATGAAGACTTAATCCGATGGGGGTTTCAAGGCAATTTCAAAAATGGAAGAGAAGGAAGTATCTGGGTAAGACTGCAGGAATATGCCAACATTACAAGCTACATAAACAAGATATTTATGCACCCCCCCCCAATAAAAGCAACAACTGGAGGTGTATTTAATGCGAGTGCGGCATCAAGCAACGAAAGTGACAAGGGCTCAGTAAGAATCTCGCTTTAGGGGGTTGCATTCTGTGCGCTATTACAATATTACGCATGTGGTAACTTTATCCCAGTTTCCATTAAGGCAAGATGCTTGACTTATTTTAGGTCAGAAATCTAATGTGAGATTTCAGCAGCGTTTAAAAATAGTGCGGGACTGCGAATGGAGGGAATTGATTTGTATCCTACTTTCCCAAAAGAGGTTTAAGAGGGAAACTAGATTCTTTCCTTCAAGGAGAATTAGTTATTTCTCAAGATCATTCACAACCAGGCGGCGCATGAGGAGCTAAGACCCCCCCCCTCATCAGAAGGTCCACATCACCCACGCTTCCATTGCTTTAACCGTAACAAAGACGTTTGCAAAAGAATTAGGCAGTCATGTGGTGGGGGGTGTCCTGTGGGAGGCTTTTGGGGGCACACGGCCCACACTCGGTACGGTCAAAGAGGCATGGAAACGTGTTCTTGGGGCAAATGGCCGCGTTGCCTCCCGCAAAGCTCAGGGTAGGTGTGCCCCCCCAAGCAATACCAATATCACCAGCCTTGTCTGAGGAAGGGCTGCCCCCCCCCCCCCCACCTCCCACCTGGCCCTGTCAAAACGTCGGCACAGTTGGTCGGCCTCAGTGAGCAAAGGGTGAAGCTTTTAGGCAATGAGCAGCAGGTGATCTCAGCTTTTTCTGCCAGCCCTAATGCCCCTAAAAGCCACTCTGCCCGTTTCTGTAATTGGGCATCACTAGTTAATGTAGTATTGACTGCATTACATGCTCCTGTGCATCCTCTCCCACTAATGCCATTTGAATCACCTTGTACATTCACCATATTGTTAAAAGCCATCTGAATCATATGGGAAACTTTTAGCAAGATGGACATCTAAGAGAGACACATTTACAGTTGGGTTAATCTTTCTACATTAGCAAGTCGCGGTTACGGGGACATGGATCAATTTGTATTTCTACAGCGTTTCATTTACCATTAGATGGTTTTATGTGGGCATGTGAAGGGAGAGTTGACTACACGTTTTTGAGTATAAGGGACCCAACTGCAAGTCACCGATTTTTGAAATAGTCCTATAGGCTTAAAATAAATAAAAACAGGATGTGTCAAAAATAGTCTGTGTTTGATCATAAGAGGCTTACGATGAGTTTCAAACTGTTATTGAACTGGGAGTTGCTCCACAGAAAAAAGCGGCTCTCCGCATGTGAACTCCAACAGATTAGGAGTGCCACCACCCACCGACTAATAACTTATAATAACCACACGCGTCTCACGCGGCTTTACACCAATTGTACACGCACGTTAAAAAGGGAAATTATTGAACCTTTCACCCAGGAATGTCCGGGAAACAAGACAAAATAATCGACATGTCACGGCCCAAGAAACACTAAACTTGGACAATTCTGTCTACGCCGTGCATAAATAAAGACGGTACGATATTGAGTTGCGTTATTAAAGCTCGGTTCACATTTAAGATGCATTTCCTCCATTATTTACTTAGTCTCAGTGTTTACAGTGCATGCACGTCGTCATTACACAGCGTTAGTGAAGGATGTCAAAAACTGTCACTTCTGGCCGGTCTGGAAGACCACGGCAGAGACAACGCAGAACATGATGCTTATCCTAAAAAATAACTTTGAGCCAAGTGATCGCCCCGCAGAAACTGTTCGGTCACATATTTCGGGTTTACATTCATGTTACACGAACAATTGCTTCAACAAAATCACTTGTATGCTCCACTTAACGAAATACGTGTATTTTTCTCTCAACTTTACATTGCATTAACAAGCGTCCCCCATCGAAACCGGAGACGAAGTGGCCGTAAAACGAAGTCGGCAAAGTAAAACGACACAGAATAACCAGATTCCGCAGGCAAAAGAACAGTAACACGCGTGTCATCTACCAATATACACGATCCTCCTTCCTTAAATTTACCGGCAGCGTTCACTGCAGATGGGATGAATCCTTATTCCTTCGGCAACTGTAGCCTTCCTACCTTCCTCCTTGTCCAGCACCATCGTCCTGAAGATCGAGGACTCCGGCTCCAGGCGATCCCTTCTCGGCTCCAGCAGCCTTCACCGCCCGCCTTCTGGAAATAGCCGCTTCTCTTCTGGAAATAGCCTTGCTATAGCGGCTGGATCGTCTTTCTTCTGCAGGTTTTAATTGCACGGCTCTGCCGTCGTTAGAAACAGGATCGCTCAATAACGGAAAGCCATTCAGAAATGAGTGCGGTATGTTGATCTTTAATGTTGATTTCTTGGGGAAAAAAAATCAGCGGCTCCCCCAGTTCACTTCGGACGTGCTCTTTGCTCTTAGAATAAACCGTCACTGCCGAAACTAAACCGCATATATAAAACCTTTAAACAAAACTGGATAACATGCATATCTTCTTGAGGCAGCAAAAACGAAATGAAAGAGAAAATGTTCTGATTTGTTATGAAATACTATAGCAGGCGACGAGTCAGAAGGACGAAATTATTTTCGACTTGAAAGCTTCTTCGCCGAAAGATGTTTATTGTTTTTCCGCTTTCATTTGTTCCGAAAGTGTAACTACAGTCAAAAAATTCAATTTCGGTTTTTACGAGAGCTGTAACGCGCTGTCTCCGCTTCTCCCAATTTATGTGTTATGCTCTCCGTTGCTACTGAGTAAATGCGCGCAGCTCCAAGAGACCCTCGGATTCCCCTGTTAATTAAATCAATTCATTATGCTCAGATCTGATTAGCAGCCCTTCCCCCCTCTTTGAATCAATTATTCAATACACAAACATAATTGCCTGTGCCAGAGGTGTCTAAGTATTAGCTTATTTAACTCCAAGGACACTAATTACCCCTAGGGCAAGAGAACTTTTCTCATTAATTCTGACAATACACAAAAGCACAGCTAAGGGAAATAGTGCGTGCGTTTGTGTTTGGCTGCGTGTGCTCGCTTGTGTGCGCGCGTTTGTGAATCTGGTGTGCGCGCTTGTATGACAAAAGCCAGTCGCGCCTCTGCCCGTTGGCCGTTTCTTGCGACACACATACACGTGTTTATTACTTTCCCGCTTCCATTTCGGTTTATTTATCTTAAACTGGACGCTCAAGCGGAACTCACTTTCAAATCGCGTTGAGTAGTCTTTCTCGGAATATATCTTCGTAATGATTAGTGTGACACGTACCACGTTTCACTTATATACATACATTTTAATAACTGTTTTTAAGCGAAGCACAACAGAAAGGTTGCGTTCTGATCAGTAGCCAGATAGGAGACTAGGTTTCGGGTCTGCTAATATAATTGTTGGCTGTTATGGTCTGGAAATAAGAGTGGCTGTTTAACGGTGAAAACATAAATTGCAGTAGTTTAACTTGCCCCGCAGCGACTGATAACCAATTAAGTGAGAGATTAACCAAGATTAACTGTTTAGGAGAGGCGAGTGCATTTCCAAGGCAGCGTGTTTCTCACCAGCAGATATACAGCAACTCGTATTCATTCAAGTTGTTTGATATTGGTCTTTGTCAGGACTGTCACTGATATGAGGTTTATATCTTTGGATATTAATATTGATATGAGAAATGAGCCCTGACCATTGTATACAAGTCTATTGAGTAGGTAGATTTGAGAAACCGAGGTCCATACAATCTAGTATGTATCGCTGTCATCTCATGTTTAGAACTGAACACTTCACGTCTATTCCCCAGGTGCCCCATTTCATAGTTGTGGTTAGTTTCATATCACTTTTTCCAGTAAACCCATCATGGCCATACCCGTGTCGAAGCGGGCCGCGCCATTCAGAGGGAAACATTGTACCCCCACCGAAATCAATTGCCGGGCCCTTCTGTCACCGGCTTCCTTGTTGACGTGTCCAACTTTTCATTTCTGTAGGCAGATAGATTGATGACTTCTGACAAAGAATGTGAGTCTGCTGACCTCCAGCAGAAGTGAGTGACACGTAATTAATCCCACAAAAAAAAATCACACAAAAAAGAATGACAAGAAAAACATCATCCAATGTCATCAGCCTTGGACCTTCAGTAACCATTTAACGGTGAAGTGGTGGAACACTGCGCCACAGACACGCGTGTGAGAAGGAGGACTGTGCCACTTTTCTCCGTGTTCCTCTCTCTTGACGATCCCTTAGAAAACGCTTGATTAACACAGAAGTAGCCTATTTAATGACTCTAACAGAACCACTGATGGGGAAAGTTGTAATGGTCTCTTACATGTCACAGGAGTATTCGTGCAGCTGAAGAGTTCACTGTCCAGTGCTGTATTCACGGACCTCTCCAAGGTAATGGTTTGTTCCAGGGACTATACGTTCATTTGGTCTGTGTTTTATGTAACAGCTGGTTCGGCTTCCTCTTGGAGGTAATTGAAATTCATCTCTTTTTTTATCGTGCATTAGCCAGGCCAGTCTGTTTACTGATGGCTCACAGGCAGCCACTACAGAACATTGCTTTCTAATTAACCCCACCTGATCAGATCACATGCCGCTGTTGTTCCCGCGCTCATCTCAAGAGCAATGCGAGGAGTGCACTATAGTGAGAGTGCACGTGCAGGTCCATTCGCTTACTATACACGCTGAGCAGATGACAAGTAGCATAGTGTTTACTGAGACTTTTCCATTACAAAGGTGCTTTTTGTTTGTCGGAAAAGACTTTAGGAACACAATTCTATAATCCATCACTTGTTTTGATTTATTGCCTGGATGACTAGTGTTTTTAGGTTTCCTGGTGAATTTGTCCATTTTATATATATATGCCCCATGACTTTTTAATGGCTTTTATATATACATGCTCGTTCATATATGATAATGTTGCTCAATCAGTTGTATTCCTCCATATATTAGTGGCCTTATACCGGACATAATTTTACACTAACTAGGAGTTTGACCTTATTTCTAATATTCAATTTAAGTATATAAATTGCTGCATACCATTTGATTGTGGATGGCAGGCAATTACTCGTATCTACCACCAGGGGACACTCATCACAGCACCCAGTGTTCAAACTGACATCAGATGGGAAGCGAATTGGTTAACCTATAGACTGTACATTTAGATTGACAATATATACATTTTTTGTACTTTGTGCTTTCTGATAGTGTCGATGTAAAGAACACAATTTGACTGCAGCAATATTGGCTATAATGAATAGATTTGTGTTTTTGGGATTGACAGGCTAAGAAGCTGGATATAGCGCTTATATATAATATAGTGATATTCAAATCCGAAGATAAAAACCACGTATCAGTGACAGTCCTGACAAAGAACAATAACAAACAACTTGAATGAATATGAATTACAGTATGCCAGCTGGTGGTGAACATGCTGTTTTGGAAACGCACACGGCTCTCCTAAACAGATCTCTGCGTTACAGGTGCCACGGAGCGCAGTGAAACCAGGACACCGTCGAGCGCCAGGGGCCCACGTTGTAACCATTGCCACACTAACAACCCGCCCCTTATTTAAATTATAGGATGGTAGCTGAAAACAGGCTTCACGTCCTATAAAGGAAAAAAAATCCATTTCCTTTCCCAAACAGTGAGTCCAACTTTAATCCCAGTCATTAGGAATTAGACATGCAGAGCTGTCCGGCCGTGCTTCTAAATTACAATCAAATGGTTACCCATTACACAAATTATTGACGGTGGGTTCTCTTTTCAACTGCAAATTAAGGCTATTAAGAAAAGCTTCTTTTTAATGCAAAAGCAACTAATTAACCAGCGGATGGGAAATCTGCAGGCCAGATATCAAAAAAGTGCTCAGCACACATAGCAGAAACACAAGGGAACCAATTAGTTTAATTATCAAAACAGCTAATTAAAATTGCACAGTTCCTAATTAGTTCTTTGCTTTTGCCTGTAATTGACAGGATGGAGATAAATGGGCTGCCAATGAAAAGGGGGAGAGGAGAAAAACAGGGGAAACTTCTCCGGAATATTTACGCTGTCTTTATCTCTGTCTGTGTGACAACCCTTGAAAGCAGAAAATTAATGACCTTAATTCCCAAACTGTTTTTCCTCTGACTCTGCTCCCCTGCTCTGTTCCCCGTGTATTCTCATTTTTTTTTTTGAAAAAACAACCCTGCCAGCCTGCCTGTTACTTGAAGGGGAGGGAAAGAGGGACGCTCAGGGTGGGGAGAGAGCCCCCTCCCATTTACGTGACAGCTCCCACTTAACAATGGGGTGGGATGAAAGACGAAGTGGATGTAACCGGCAGAAGCGCCCGTGTCATGTGACTGCAGCTCTTCCGTGCTCCCCCTGATAAGTTTGTCCCACGCCCAGAGGTAGCTCTCCTCTCTGATAAGAGGAATAAATGCTCATGATGTGTTTTTTAAATAGATGAATGACAATAAAGGGTTGCAGTTTAAACAAAAAACTAAGCTATGATTGAATAAAATTATGAATAAAATATGTCAGCTCTAACCAGTTAAAAGGTAATAAAAGTCTAGCCGCATGTGTGCGCATTTAGGTGTGTATTCAACAATATACCTTACAGATTTATTAGTCTGAAGCTGTTCCTCCTTACTGGGTTTGTCCTTGGGTCTGGAATTGAAAGATGGATGTTGAACCACAGACCCACCGTCTCAGCAGAGCTACGGGACGCTCCTTTACGTGTCAGGCCTGCCTGTGGATCCGGCGACGTTTGCAGGGCTGCCGGTCTCTGCTGCATACCTTCCGCACCCTGCTGATCTGTTTGCGGAGCAGCTGTTGCCGTAACGACTGCCGGAGCACCGGGGCAGGCTGTCTGAGAGGTGCACGTCCGTGGTAAACAACCACAAATCAGCTTTGCCCTGGGGCTGGGCGTGGAGGAGAGGGAGGTTAATATGTACATCACATTACCGGCAAAATTGCGCAGGAACAATTCTCATGGAGCGGGAACACGGACCTCCATAATGCTATCATCATGAAGACAGAGGTTCTGTAGCATGGTGTTAATGCACAATGATTTGTCCTGGACCCTTTCAAGTCAAGTGCCTTGCATTATTTCTGCCATTCAAAGTCTGGGAAAATGGAGGGCCTACTATTGTGACTTCAAAGGGGGAGGGCTTTTTGCAGGATCCCACTAAAACGCATTTTATAATTGCGTAACAATCCTCTGTCATTTGCGCATGGGGGTGCCTTTTCTGCAGCACGTTAGCGCGCCGGCTCTGGATTGCTGAGGTCACATCACTTCAGCAAGCTTGCCTGAAAAGCTTTTTTTTTTTTACTTTACACATTGTTTGGATACATTTATTTTCTTACTTTAAAAATTACTGTTTTGATAAATATGCTC
>JAODUD010000019.1:3382958-3396079 GCA_026784285.1 Stomatorhinus walkeri | reverse complement strand
CCCACATCAGTCCTCTCCACTTCTGCCCTGACCCCCCCAAGCCTGCAGACCTTCCTCATAATCACAGAAGTCTCTTCTGTCGCCCTAATTAACCTGTGGCCAGCGGCCTCCCCCTCATTCCCTCTCCTCCTTCCTCCCTCTTTCCCATCCGGCCAACGCGATTGGTCGGCCTTCAGCTCCCCCTGGACGGTATGCCGGTGCCCCCCCCACCTCGACCCCGGCAACAAAATTAAGTGCTCAGTATCAACGCCGGATGAGTGTTAGGTGGCCTCCGTGAAAGCTGACGACCTGCTGAGCTCGGCGTACGGTGAGAGCGCCCCCCCGCTGCCTGGGCCTCTCGTTCTGGCCTCATGTGACACTAATTAACAAAAATCCTATTCATGTGTAAAAGCCACCTGAGACCAAATTGCCCCTGCAGACACATCCACCCTCATCCTGCCTCTTTTGTAATGTGTCATGGGGTCGAAGTGTACAGCGGACTCAGGTGATAAGAAGGCCAGTCAGAGCTTGTCTGGTGATTGCCACAACATGTCAAAAATAAGACGGGCTCAAGGGCGCAGGAAAACGGAGAGTTTGGGAACAGCGGCCAAAGCAGGGGGGGGTGCAATTCAATAAATGGTATTCCGACAACCACTGAGGCAACATCCGCAGTCCACAACATTGCAATACTTCGGTCTGATCGCTCAAGGCTTGTGACATTTTTCATTTGGTATACAGCCTCTCACCCCCCCTGGACTCTGATTAGAAAGATGTCTTTGGGAAAGCAGCAGTGCAGTGCAGTGTAAAAGCCCCCCCCCCCCACCAGAAAAGGCAGGCCACAGCCTATTAAGTAGCGCACCCTGTCCCGCTTTTCGGGAAGATGCGGAGTGTTGCTTGGAAAGGCAGCCGTGGAGCCTAATTGAAAGTCTCTGAGCACATATAGCAGTGACTTTTAAGAACACTGTATGTAGTGCTGATTTGTTTTTCTGACTGAGTATGTAGAGAGCAATAAATCGAATGTGAATAAATTAAAAATGTACTCTAGCAGAAAATTGCTTGGAAACAACCTCCTCCCCATTAAAATATGTATAGTAATGCCTTTTATGTGTGGCAACATGGGATTAGATATCACTGTAAATTAACACGGCAGCCGGCCGTAGATGAGAACTTTTAACTTTTAACAAGGACTTATAAAAAAAGCATTTGCTCTAGTGTGCTCGCTAATTAATTTGATATTCAAATGAGCTGCAGAATTATAATTGCAAATATCCCGAATAAGAGTAGTCTGAGGAAAGGAGACGTGTCAGCAAAGATTGATGAGGCCAGCTTTGAAAACACCATGTGTAGCTAATGTTTACTCCAGGCTGCGATGTTTCCTGTCTAGAAGATGGGCTCCGATTCCACTCCCACTTGCCATTTCAGCTGCCTTGGGTCACACAGTCAGATTCTCCATATCTGCTGAAGAGGAAGGAGGTTGGGTCAGAAACGTCTGCTGCGGAGCTGTCGAACCCGTGTCAAATGCTGAGCTGGGATGGTGTTTGAATGACTGGAGACTATTCCTGATTACAAATGGTGCAGTGTGATAATAACCCTCCTCTGTCCACCCCAACCCCAACTAGCCTCCTGCATCACTCCCAGGCTGGCCTTACCCTTAAAAGCCCCCCCACTCTTATCCCCGTCAAACTAAAACTTCACCGATTCTCAGCTGTTGTTAACCACCATCCCCTGTTCTTGGATTCCTGAATATCACTGATTGATGCATCTGACTTTAAATGGGAACAAAAAAGATTTGGCTTATTGTTAAAGCAGATGGGAGATTTTCAAAGTTGGACAAATAACAGACTGTGTACAAAAAGACAGTCTTTCTCTCTTCTGAATAAACTTCTGTCACCTGCACAATTTATTGTATTTCCAGTTTCTTGAGAGAGAGAGAGAGGCAGAGAGGCAAAAGGCTTCTGCATGTTTACTGGAGGTCACAGCAGCATCTCCTATCATGAATTAAAACTCTTTAGAAAATTAAGACCATATGTTGAAATACTATTTTCTACCCCAAGCAACATAGTCAAGGTTGTCACTACAGACTTTTGCAATGCAAATGCTGTTACATAGCAGATGAATTATTGTTAAAGTTTTCCCTCTTGGGCTGTTGTTTAAGCGGTATGGTGACTTATATTCTTCTGATTTGTGAATTGCCGATTGTTTAGATATTTATTTAATATTCAGGAAAAAATACACAAGACAAGACATAGAGTCTCTACTCAGTAACAATTACAAATAAACGAATCAAAAGCAACAGTAAATTACACTTTGCATTGGATACTCTTAAAAACTCCAGGCAGTCCGAGTTGTGATTAACTCACGATCACAATGCCATTTCCTACACAGGCACCTCTCTCTAGCCCCATCTGGTGGACCACATATTTTTTTAAAAGCCATTTAAGATTTTCTTACTGTTATGATGTCTGTGTGGTTCCGTAATATTAATTTTAAAAAACTCATAATGAAATACAAACAAGTTAAGTGATGTAATTAAATAATTGTTTGTAAGTTTTATAAGTACTGAGCCAGATTAATGGACATGAAGAGGCCAGATCAAACACTGGACCTTCTAATCTGTGTTGCCTGAGATGAACCTATTATTCCTTAAAAATCCTCTGGGTAGTTTCTCTTGTCATCATAGATGTAAGATGGGATGTAGCTCCTCCACGACCCAATGTCTGTCTCATTTGTCTGTATTTTCTCTTGCTGGAAGCCAAATGGTATTGTATCCCATGTCAAATGGCCCTGTTCACCATCCTGCCCAGAGCACGACTTGTGAGATATTAATGTGAACCCTGTCCGTGTCCTTTATCCACTTTCTCCTGGTGAAACCTGCGGGCGGTGAGTCCTTTCAATGTAAGGCATGTGGTACTGACCCGTAGTTCTAGCCTGCATGATTACCCAACTTTCCCAACATCCCATCTATATGCAGTCACCTCCGCAGGGACTCTCGGGTCCCTTCCCTGCTATGCTGCAGTGTGCATGAAGGATCGTTCTCCCTGAAACACCCAGTCCTGTGTTAGAATGACTGCGCATCCACTCATATTCTGTTGCTTGGGCTGTAGTTAAAAGCAAGGGCCCCGTGGTTTAATGCTGCATTCTTCTCAAGTGGAACTGATGTTTAATTTTGGCGGTTTGCAGATTTCTCAGAAAGAATCAGAGTCCAGGGAATGTCAACAATTAAAATGTAACATTTATTGTGGTGTTTCAAAGCTCTTTGTAAATTAAACATGGCTTTTCCCCATACATTTGGTGGCATGCGTTAACTCAGTCCTCAGTGTGGTTCAGTTCAAAGAAGTCTTGAACCCAAGCTATTAACATTAAATATTTTGTTCGAGCTTAAAAACAAAAAACAAAAATGTCTTGGTCCCACTTCACAGCATTCATGGGAATTCATGACTTTGACATTGCTGTGATGTCTGATGTCACTTTCCTTTCCTGCTGCTTAAACTAACAGGGAAATACAAAGGAAACCGCAGGCGAGCTCTCGGAGCAGCTGACGAAGCTGCACTCTTGGTCTGGAGAGCTCTGGAGATGTATGCTGAAGACAAAACACCATGGAGCTCTCTGGTCTGCCTCGTTACTCCGCCTGGGGAAAATGGACATTATTAATGGCAAACAGAGAGTGCAGTGTTTTTGGAGAACAATGCATGTCGACATCCTATGCTTTGCCTCATTTATCAGTAATTTTGTAACTTTTAGCTGGAACACACTGGTATAAACGGCTGCTCTTATAAACACACGTGCGCTAACTTCCAGATTCTGCTTGGAAACCATTAACTAAAGGAGTGGATATGCAAATATACAGACGCTCCAGTACTTATTAATGAGTTATGTTACGAATGGCCGTTCGTGACTTGAAATGTTAGTAAAGTCATTATTCAGCATCATTTTAAGGGTATACGCAAGTACAAAGAAGTAGGATGCTGGGAGTAGGCATGCTACGCGAGAGTAGCGGCCAGAAGTCGTACTAGCCAGAATTAGTATATAGAAAAAAAAGGACAGGAAACAGAAACCCAAGGAACACAATTTGGACTTACAGTCCTATTCATTTCTATGTCTAAAAGTTCGTAAGTAGAGGAGCGTCTATACTCATTTTAATGAACATGCACCTTTTGAGCTAACAGTAAAGGTGTTTCTGACATAGCTAGCTTGTGGACTTCATTTTATTGTTTTTATCCCAGATTCAGATCCCCTTACTGAATCAGAGCTCATATTATCTCTGTACAGTCATTAAGTTGGCAGTAAACTAGTGGCGTATTATAGACATTCCTAAGGACACGACACTGTTGAACAGCACCCCCTGCAGGTCATAATGTCAGCAACAGGCATCCCATGTTTCCTGCACTGCTGTGTGAGAGAGGGCCACAATCCATGTGGCCATTTGGTGACTAGGGCTCCTCTTGTAGGCAGCAGTGACTCATGCCACTCGGAGTCAAGCTGGCTCTGCCGTCATCGCAAACTTTGGTTCTACCTGATTTTGTTTGCCTAGCACACACAGTGCTGATGATACAGCGAATTCCGCTCTGCGTCACGCACAAAAGACCTTGTTTACCATGCATTTCCATTCACTACAAGCTATCCACAAAGAGGCTGATTTCTTATAAGTCAGGGACACAAATGGCTCACTCTAGGGGCCAGAATGAAACAGATGACACATGGAGATGTGTTGTTTTAGTGAGCTGTTTAGTATGGAAAAAAATACGACAATTCAATTGTTAGCTGACTTGTAAACCTTAATTTGGATGATGGCTCTGTAATGCACCAAAATGCCCGACTACTGTGCAACCAGACTGTACCATATTGTGCAGTTATGAGGAGTCTTTTTAAATATGGAAATTTCATTGCTGAAATGCAAAATGTAACCTGTTATGTGACGTATATCCTGTCAGAAGTGGTTAATGACAGTTAGCGCACCCTTGTTTGTTCAGTTTTATTCAGAGTCAAAAAATTTTACATTTTTGTGTGTCAGCAGAGTTGCAAATATCCATTTTACCAGACATAGCATTACGCATGAGGGTGTTTATGATTGGATGGAACGAATCCTTTCTGCTCACCAGAGACACTACAGTCTACTTAGCATTACACATGGACTCACTATCGTCTGCTTACACACACATGTGCGCGCACATCTACACACACACACACAAGTTGGTCTTCCTATCTAAGTGGGGACTGCCCATTCATTTCTATGGGAAAAACCCCAATCCCAATCACGACACCCTTGACCCCCACCCATCCCTAACCTTAACCATGAGCAACCAACCAACCCAAATACAAGACTTTTGGGATTTTTTCATTGCATTCACAGATTTTTATAAAACTGAGGCTATCCAAATGGGGACCTCAAGAGATGTCCTCAAAAGTAGGGACATTGGAGACAATTTGGTCCTCAAATGTAATCTATGCAACCCCCCCGAGCAGACATACACTCATTCACCACGGTGTGCTCACCATTACAAATGAACTCACTATGTTCTACATCTCATTGTTACATATGAACTCACCATAGGCTGCTCACCATTACAAATGAACTCACTATGTTCTACATCTCATTGTTACATATGAACTCACCATAGGCTGCCCATTATTACAAATGAACTTATTGCAATCTGCTCACCATTACACACGCTGTTTGTCCACCATCACATATGGACTCAGAGCAGCTGGATCAGCTTTACTCATGGAATCACTAATGTCTGCTGACCATTGCACACACTCTCACCAGAGTCTGCTCATCATTACACATGCACTCATTGCAGTCCACTCACCATTATGCATAGGATCACCACAGTCTGCTAGATTGCCTGATGGATGGCTGTTAGTTAGTCCGTGGTGGATTTCCTTCGCCCAGCCTCAGTGATAATCAGCCCTGAGCTTGGCACGACCTGCAGAAGGAGTTCAGGATGAGCTGTCCTCCAGGGCAGGTGTGTGAAGCTGGGGATGTCCAGGGGTGGCTGCCCGGCGCCCATATCACTGTCCAAATGTGACCATCCCACACGCACCTGTCCCAGGGAAGGCCTCCCCTCTCACACCAACAACACTTAATCAAGGGAAAAGTACCAGGAGAGGAAGAAACAGTCTCATCAAACAGCCTCCCTGCCTTAAAACTCAACTTAGGGGAACTGATGTCCCTAAACTGGCTAGTGTGGGGTTGTTTGTGTGTCTGCATGTGTGTGCCATGAGATTCCATTCAGAGTCTCTCCAGTCTTCCTATGATATCCCCCATGCTCACCAGTACCCTGTACTCAATGAATGGCTGGAAGATGGATGGATGGATGGATGGATGGAAATTACTACATACATACACTTACACAAACAGTACCCGTCAAAAGTCTGGACACGTCAAGCTGCCCACAAAGGAGAATGATAGAATATCGCATCACGTGACCTGGACCTAAACACAGGTTTTGGTGGAGTTTGACCAGAAAGTGACAGAAAAGCGGCCAGTTTGAGCTCAGCCTAAATATGGGACCTCCTTCAGGAGAGCTGGAAAACCATCCCAGGAGGGGGTGTCATGAAACTGGCATAGAGGAGAATGTAGGGCCAGCCAGTCCCCTGAGCAATTGAGGTTAAAGGGCCCAACGTGGGATCACTCTGCTGACCGCAGGATTTAAACCAACAACATTCTGAGTCCCAACCCACAGAGCTACCCCTCACATTATTATTTCTTGTTTATTATTTTGTTGGTCAGTGCATAATTCCATCTACGTTAGTTTATAGTTCTGATGCCTTTATAATTATTCTAAAATATAGAGAATAGCACAAATAAATCTTTTTATGGGTAGGTGTGTGCAAACATTTGACTGGTGCTGTATACATAAATGAATATATGCTATGGACATGTTATACTGGACACCTGTCTTGACTGCCTGAATAATATATATGTGGCATGTGTACAACATATATGAACATACATATACAACGTAGAGGATATCAGAGTCCACTGCCATATGAGAGGCTTTAATAAGAGCAGAGGCAAGGCTGTGTCTGAAACACGTGTGATACATGTCGCCGACCAGCCATCTTTCACACCACGTATGTTGAAGCTTGAATTTACTCATGTCCCTAGACAAAATGAAGCCGTTTTCCAGATCTGCCTGTCAGTTCCATCGATGTGATATCACAGTGGTACACCTTACCACCTGTATCAGTAGACTGGCAATGCTGAATGCAGGGATTAAACATAACTACATAATGGTTGAGGAGCCCTTGGTTAAGTGCCTCAGCTTCGTGGACCTCCTCTTTTTCATACTGGGTGTTATATTTTCACTAGCCTCGCCCTAGCTCTAACCTGAACCACTTTAAAACATTACCTCAACACGACACAGCGGAAATGGCTTCCTCCGGTGACCTGCTATAGCTCCCTGCTAAAGATACTTTTACAGTTCTGTTACTGGATAAACTGCACACAGGCAGGCGAAGAGTCTCCGAGCGCATTTAGCAACCTAACTTGGAAAAGTCTGGACTCTCCACCGAGACACTGACTCGCTCAGCAGGTCTGAGAGTTGATATGCAGGAACCAGGCTTGTTAATTAATCATCAAACCTCTGAAAAGCCATTAACCTTAATATGTTCGTAGCATGGAGAAGCCTCTCCTGACAAAGGATTACTTCTTTTTTTCCACTTGTGTCTCACCGTCCACAGCATTAGAGTCCCGGTGATGTGGCACAGGTGTTAACAGCTTCGCAGCACGAAAGCTGTGTTCATTTAAGCATTTATGTCCATTCTAACTACTATGTAACTGCAGTTTGGTGGAGATTGATCGTTCTCCTATGTCCCCAAACAAACAAGGTATAAAAATATCACTAATATTACCTGTAGCCACAAGCCCGAAGGGAGAAACCCCTTAGGGGAAATCAGAGCACACATTCTACTACCGTCTGCCCATAATTTGTTCGCCAAAACCCCCCGGTAGCACGGTTTCCAATTATCTAATAAGACTCTGAGAAATTGATAACAACCCCTGCATATTTTCCGTGCTTAGCGCATATGGCAAAAAAGCAAAAATATTCATAATTGGTGGATATAAATATTTCATCAGCAGGCACACAAGCGCCGGGACTCAGTGTGAAAACACACCTATTAATGAGTGACGCAGAGCCCACGTTCTGTAAATGACTCATTAGCCGTGTGTTTGTGCTCTTAGTGCAGAGCGGCATCCTAAACGACCAACTGGTATCTGAAGGAAACTGAGCTGTGGTTACTCATTATTGCCCCGTTGTCAAAATAATCGTAATTTCATAACGGCCGGGAGCCATCGAGGATGGTCGGGACTGAAAATATGCCTGTTTGTGAAGCTGGCATTGTGCAATATACCTCAGTGGTGACATGGTTCATCTGGCTTTTTATGTATTTATTGGAGAAAAAAAGGGAAAATACTTTTTAAAAGGCAAAAAAAACAGGCTGTGGAATGCATCTCTTATTTCTGTCAGCTGCCTGATTGCGGAAGGTTGGGCAGTGGGTACACTTGATATATTGAGTTTGAATGTCTGACTGTAATGCTGTCCAGGATGTTAGCTGCAAGGTTCCCCGTCGCATTATTTACTGTGTGTGTGTTTTTTTTCTCCTTTTCGCATTTCTCTTTTGTGCTGTTGGGCAATTCTTGGCCCCTAAATGTACTCCGCTGAATCCTAAACTAGATCTTAATTTACAAGTGTTCTAAAAAGGAGGACCAGCCGTTCGCAGGAGCTACGGAATTTGCTGTATCTAATCAGGCTCTCAGTGATTAAGTTACAGTCGCAGTTCAGTCAGTTTCTGGTCTAATTAACTAGATCATTATCTCGGCTCTCGCAAAGTTGAGCACAGCATGTTGCGGGTCTGGCACGGGGGCGGACGGAAACCAGCGCCACCATCGTCGTCGTTGGATTCAAGCGGTCCAGGTGAGAAATCCCCCCTACCACCCCTCATCCCCCAAAGGCTGAGGCTGCACCACAAGGTGGTGTTGGGACAGCGTGCAGCTCTCTATCTGTGGGGGGGGGGGGGGGCTTCTGACTGTTCTGTGCTAAATGTGGAGGGGGGACATTTTCATGTCAACTGTATCTAACGATGAGAGGCAATGCTGCTGGGTGAATCACGCACAGGAAACAGGCCAGAAGTGACTTTTGCTGTGAGACCAGTGAAGGACATGGCGGGGGGCAGCTGTGCAGAGGAATGCTGAGATCGCCCACCATTCAGTCCAATGTGTCTCCTTACTTGTGTAATATACTTCCTGTGGCCTGGTACAGGATAAGCACTGGAAGATGGATGGATGGATGGATGGATGGGTTGATACTGAATATTTCAGTTTAGATATACCTACATATATTCTTTCAAATTCAGGTAATCCATGAAGTGTGGTGATAAGGAATGAATGACAGAACCATGCACTAATAAAGAAATTGTGTGTGTTTTTTAACCATTATCAGTTTTGTTATAATTACTCCATTGGTTTATGAGAAGAATGGCTTCTGAAATATAGAATTTGTAATACAGAGAATAGAACTTCCACTTCCACTGAAGCATTAGCCCAAAGAGCCGGCCTTCCGCAGATCGCACAGCGATCTCTCCACACTTAATATATTGGATTTGTACCAAAGTGTGTCCATCTAGTTCACAGCAGTTTAACCCAGGTGACCCCAGGAAGGGAATCAATAGGGAAGTGCCTCCATAAGAGTTCCGTCAGCGTCACCGTGGCGACACAACTGAAACATGCAGGTAATTGGGGCTCTTTTGACCCCGCACTGTTTACCGTAACGCTGGATTCCTAGAACGAGAGGGAGAGATCACACATTCTTGATTAACGTTTTTGCTATCTCAGTTATAGAGCTAGAATATTTACAATATTTAGAGTATGGGGGCTGTTGTGAATGGATACAGAAGCATTATACAAGGGTTGGACAATGAAAATGGTTTTAGACCACAGTAATTTATTAGCATGGTGCAGGGCCTCCTTTTGCAGCCAATATAGTATCAGTTTGTCTTAGGAATAACAGATACAAGCCCTGCACAGTGCTCAGTGGGATTCTGAGCCATTCCTCTTGCAGAACAGTAGCCAAGTCCCTATGTGATGCTGGTGGAGGAAAACTGACTCTATGACACAAAACTAATGTTTCCTGACTCACTCCTCCAAACACCACAAAAGTAGATCAATAATATCCAGATCTGGTGACTTTGCAGGCCATGAGAGATGTTAAAGTTCACTTTCAGGTTCATGAAACCACTCTGTCATCAGTCTTGCTGTGCGTATTGGTGCATTATCATCCTGACACACAGCACTATCCTCAGGGTACAATGTTTGAACCACTGGGTAAACATGGTCCTCCAGATTGGTTTGGTTGTCCTTGGCACTGTGGGCACGCGGTGGTAAGCCTCTTTGGGCTGCCGGTTCCATTGAAACTGATGTTTGGCATTGGCGTGGATGGCAAAAGGTTTGGCTATAGCAACCTGAACATGAAAATTGACCCTGTGGAGTTTCTAACTAACAGTTTTGGTGGAAATAGGAAAATCAAGGTTAATTCTGCAGCAAGTTTAACAGTGTGGCATTTGCAAACTCCTCCAACGCCAGCTGTGTTTTTTTGTTGTGGTTCGAACACCATAGCTGTTATAAAATGGATAAAATCCAGGTTTGTGCCTGGACATCCCCTTCAGACGGCTTCCTCTTGCGTCCATAGTTACTCCTGTTGGATGTGGTCCGTCCTTCATGGTGGTATGCCCACATTACCCAGGATACTGTGGCTCTCGATGCACCACAAAGACTCGAGCCAGCGAGATGTGCATCAACTCTGTTACGTCTCCCATTATGTTGTGTGCATTGCAGTATTTTATGTACAGCTGTGCTATTGCTCTGCTAATTCAACCTTCACACTCTGCTCTTGCTAATGAAATGCACAATCAGTGACGATTGACCAGCAGGCCACGCGCATATATATATATATATATATATATAGCGTGATACCTCAAACACTATTTTTGCCAGTGTTTCAGTTCATTGTGCAACCCCTGTACGCTTAAACATAAAGCAAATTATGTGAGAAGCTCATCAAAATCCCTAAAAAATTCTTACAAATTTAATATTTTCAGAACGTTTACATATTAATTTTGAAAATATTAATGACAAATACTGTAGTTTTAATGTATTCTGGTTTCACTGGCACAGCTGATAAAATTAAAAGTTCATTATAGTACTATTTCCTAGATGTTGATATCCATAAATCCATAAATATATAAAACTTTATTATTTAAATATGGCCTCTGAGGAATTTTAGACCCCCTGGTCTGCTTTTTAATTATCTAGTAATTTACATAAAAATACTAAGTTGAGACGCTTCAGATATTGCAGTTAAACGGCACAGATGGCCTTCTGCTTTGGCACAGGGGTTGTTTTCATGATTGCAGGAACATAAGCCCTCAATGTAAACTACTTCCTTAAAAAAATATTCCCTCCCCAGCTGGCAGTATGGGTGGCCTGACCAGCAATGTTGTCCTTCATTTTTTCCGTTTTTTCCTACTTCTGTGTGCCTGGCCCCATCTCTAAAGCGTCCTAAGTTTCAAAAACACATTTCAAAGCCAAATTAAATGTGAGGTAATTATCCAGTCACGACTCAGCGTGGCGGAGTGGGCCCACAATACAGATAGTGATTAATTATCGACAGGGAAAATGGTGTCGCTGACCTTATTGCACTGCCACGTATTCTCAGCGCTGACAGGGCTCTCACAACAGGCCTATTTTCCCTTGATATGGTGGTCGTCTTCCAGAAAACTTATAGCTCTTCTGCTCTTATGTGGCAGCCATCTTGACTAGGAAACCATGTTTGTTTTCCTTCTAAAAGTATAGCTGCTATGGTGCTGTTGTGTTTTTTAAGGTCTGAAATGCCTGTTGGCACCTCGCAAGCTAAAAGCTGTGAGGACTGCTACAACTATGGGGCCTGGCAGATATTAATTGCGAAGTAAATTAGCATGACAAATGGTGTATACAGACGAGTCAGAGGCTCCGCTCGTCCGACATAATCCCTCGCAGATTGTCGAGCGCTCAGGAACTGCATATCATGTAACGGACATATTTCGAGTGCTGTGGAAATCCTGAAGGCTATTGTATGAGTCGTCTGCAGCCCCCTGCAGAAGGACTATCATGGGAGAGCAAATCTTAACGTCACTGTTACAGTCATGAAGACCCCCGTGGTGTTTTTAACCAGGGAATATTGTTTTGGGAGAAGAACCGAAACATATTCCTATCTGACATAGTTTAATACAAATAGCATTTTACATGCTGAATATTTAATGAAAAAACTAAATCCAATCATTTACACTGGATTTATGACACCTGCAGACACTCATTGACTTTAATGTGCTGGTAAACTGGTCACAACATCCGGGGGTGTGGGGTGCCAAACAGATGTGCTCTAGTAATATATTTCAACAGCACTAGTTTTTTTTTTTTGTTTTTGCCTGTGTTCATTTACAAAGCGAGTATTCTAGATTTTTTTCCATATTCACTATTTGACTGTTTGTACCCTGTTATCTTATTCTGTGTTCTGTCACTTGCTTCAGTGATCTGTACCGCTGATCTTAGTGATAATATGTGGCAATAAGGATGCTATTCTGTTCTATTCTCATTTGTACTGTTCCCTTGTTCTTCATGATACTTTATGATACGATTTGCACTGGAAGCTGCTTTTGCACTAACTGAGAATTTTCAACTGAGAATTTTAGTAGGCAAAAGTAAGATTTGACGAGGGCAAAATGTATAAATATGTTTTCTTCTACAAAATTCCATGTTCTTCAGTAGGTCTTTGATTTAAGCACTTAGAAAGTAATTGCATATGACAGGAAGTAACCTGTGGACCACCCGTCATTTTTTCTTCCTTCATTCATGTAAGGTAACTGTCATAATAGAAAACTAGCTTAACGTTTGTATTGCGGCTCTGTGTAGCAATACGGTTGCCGTGTTTCTGCGTGAAACACAAATTAAATGTGACACTGGAATAATGCCTCGCCACACAAAGATTATTCTACCTTTTAGGTGGGGTTCCACCCCGGCCCCGTCATCTCTCTTTTTCTCCTTATTTCTCCCCTGGCCTGAACCCCCCCCCCCCCCGAAACACACACACACACACACACACACA
>JAODUD010000019.1:3313693-3326618 GCA_026784285.1 Stomatorhinus walkeri | reverse complement strand
GTGGGTAGGGGGAGTTCCTGTATGTCACTCCCTCATGGGGTGGTTAGCTGATAAGCGTCCTCAAACTGCATGTCAGAGAAATCAGTAAGGAGTCTGATAATGATGAACGGGCCAATCAGGATGGTGATGCTCCCAGAACCAGGGGGTGGCAGCAGCAGGGGTGCGTATGATGAGTGGTGTGGGATGGCGCAGAGCCGATTACAACCAGAGCTGTCCTTGTCTGCTGTCTTGCATTCCTAAGTGCCGCCACTGTCCCTGCCAAGCTGAGATAGGGCAGTAACCTTTTTAACACAAGCAGTTATTTTGAAATAATGGGCACATAGTTAGAAAATGAGCTGGTCGTTAGCTGTGCGTTAACTTTTTTTTTTTCATTGAATGAAATTATACATAATTGATGAGACAGTGGAGTTGGTGTGGTCCATTTACTGCTGCCTGCTACACATCCTATATCTTTGCTGAGTTTCAGGGAAATTCATCTATAGACAGGTAAATTATTCTTCCCAATTGCCCCATATTGTTAAAAACATACATTTTAAACACCTGGAATACTGTCTCACCATCAAAAGCTTAAATTGTCTCATGGTCACTGATAATCAGTGCACTACTGATTGTGCTGGTTAATGTTTTGCATTGTCACCATTCACAGTTGTGATGAAGGCAAGGCTGCTTACAGCCCCAAGGTGGAAAATTGGATTGGCTGAGAGCGAATGCAGACGGAGCATCAGCCTGGCTTCAAGCTACCATTCACAACAGAGTGAAAGCAGTAAATTTAGTGGGCATAAGCTGGTTTTGTATTTGTCTTAAGCTGATACAGGTTCGACTGGGCGAAAAGCTTCCTCATGCTGTGCTTTTGTACGCTGGCATCATTTTCTCAGTGATCTATTGTGCACATACCTAACAACAGCACACACTGCACAGGTAAACAGCTGTATTTTGTTGGAGAGGAATTCTCAAGACCTGTGTCCTAATAGTAACCTTCCTGTACCTAAGTACCATTACATTGATTGTTTTCCTTCTTACATTTTGCTGTGTGATTTACAGCTTTCAATTCTTTGAACTAAGTTGTGTTCACATTTAGAAAGTATGTTGTTTCCCTGAGACTGAAATGTGCTGTGCTTATTTAGCCTTCAGTCTGCGATGGTGTTCTTGAAAGATAAAACAGGGTCTCTTTCCTAAATATAGCAGTACTGCCAGGACCTCTTGCTTGCATGGATATCAATAATCATGGGAATTACTGCATGGTCTTCCCACTTACCTCTTTTTAAGTTGCAATAGCCTGGAGTGTGTTTGCTAGGCCATCTACTTTGCTGTTATGACTCATATTTACTGAAAACTAGCACAAATAAATATGAGTGCCTTCGTCTGCTGTCATTTCCGCTAATCCAAATCCTGGCATACATTGAATTGAATATGATGCAATCACTGCTAGCTTGATGCCTTTTTTCTGCTGTTCCCAGTAATTAAGGCATCGATTCAGAATAACTGTAGACAAGTTGGACTATTATACTTATTTGAATTTTTTTCTTCATGCAAAAATTGCACATTACTTCAGGTTTTTTAACAGAACACCCCCAGGTTCTTCGTAATATGACCGGTAAAAGACTAATTAATCTGCTTTTTTATCTGCTTCCAAATCACACTGGGAGCATAAGCAGTGTTTTGTGGAAGGCTACCATTTCCCATCAGGACTCCGTATTACTGCCAGCACGTGGCAGTCTGCTTTTTGTTCCGATCTCGTATAGCTTCTAGTACAGTTGCATGAAATATATATTTTTTTCATCCACTCCCTCACTTATTTTTAAAATGAAGCTGTTATATTTTGTTACAATTTTAATGTATTTTGGTGCTGGCATCTCATCCAAGGTTTACCTGTGCCATCTGCTCTATGCTCCCTGGGATAGACTCCAGGCCCAGTTCTGACCCTGAGCAATATAAGCAGCTGTTGGATGGGTGGATGGATATATTTTTTGTATTATTCTGGGGAAATGGGGCATGTCTTTATTGCCTTGCATGTCTGGGAACTTGAACAGGCTGAAATGTGTTTTAATGACACTAAAGGAGCCCAGCAATAGAATTTCTGTTTGCATGCATCTGTATGCATGCACAAATCCATCTAGTGATTGAGAGACATCTTAAATGACATGTGCATGTCAGGACATGCCAGACAGTTTGAGGGGGATTACCCAGCCCAGGTGGCTGACAACAGAGTACACACTAAGGTATGTGCTGCCATTCACTACCAGTGGGCTGTCTGGTACACCATGGTCTTTGTGGTGTGGAGAAAATGCCTAATACAGTCGGTTATGTATTCATGCATATCAAGCACAGAATTACTAATGGCAAGACCTGTTGATAGCATTTGTGAAGAGGAAAAAAATATCACTAAGTTATAAAACGATTCCTACATCGTTTGGGGAAATGGTGCAGCAGATATGGCGATGTGTGCAAAGCAGGGGAAATCAAATCAGGACTGCAATTACTAAAGCGAGCCCTTGCCGGTGTGGGGATTGCTGCCGCCTGAGGGAAGGCATCACTCGGGGACCACCACCTGCCGGCATGTTAAGACAGGGCTGTCCTGTCGCTTCCTATCGGCGGAGGGCTCACCCAGACGCCTCTGTGTGCGTCTGATCGCCAGGCTCATGCATCTCCTGATGTGTATTTATAGAACTGTTCTCCCACGTCTTCCTTCCTGTGCATAACAAATGCAGCAAATGGATCCTGCTATGATAAGATGAGCTGGCAACCACTACAGCTGTTCATGGAAGAAGGCAACGTGTCCATGTGTGTATGTACACACACAAATACGTACACACAACCCCCCCACATTTTCACACATGCATACATATTCACCCTTTGGGAAACGCATACAAGCATGCACACATACGCTGTCCTTCTCTCTTTTTCACACACACACACACACACATTCACTTTTTCAAAAATACACACACACGCACAGGCACACATGACCCCCTCTCCCTTTTTCACACATATTTACATTCTGCTTTTCTCTCTCGTTGACCTGATGGTGTGGCTCCCTGTTGGTGTGGCCCTCACAGAGACCCTGATGGTGGGGCTCCCTATTGGTGTGGCTCCCTATTGGTGTGGCCCTCACAGGGACCCTGATGGTGGGGCTCCCTGTTGGTGTGGCCCTCACAGAGACCCTGATGGTGTGGCTCCCTATTGGTGTGGCCCTCACAGGGACCCTGATGGTGGGGCTCCCTATTGGTGTGGCCCTCACAGAGACAGCAGCTACTCCATCATACCATTTGTGGAGAATGGACAGCTCTCCTCTGCATGCTTGTTATCTCTCAGCGAGAATCAGGAAGGTTGCTGGCCATGCACTCACCCCAGCACACCTCCATCTGAGTAACGGTGACCCAGTTAAATGCCACGGCAAAGCCTCTGAGAGGCAGCCATGCCAAGACATCGCTGGTCCTCAGACGTGACAGAAGACATCAACTAACTGTCTGTCTATGAATGTTTTAACTGCTTAATTCCCTGGGGCTTGTGTAGGCTTTGAGTTGGGCATCATTATTTTTAGCATGCTGTATAGTGCCATATAAGGATTTTAAACCAACAAAAAATATATCAACGCATAGCAGAGATGTGTGATATTAACACTGAGAGAGTGGGAGGGCTTGTATTTTTCTGGGGAGAGGCGATGTCACGAGACACAACCCTTTGCTCACCTGTAATCCATTGGACATTGTACTGTGTAAGTCTTCCAAGAAAGAATTATTTTGTGCTAATTATGTACTAATAAACTTTTCCTCTTCATCCATCAGTTTCCGTGCCCCTTGATCTGTTTCGCATCACGAAGATGGAGTTTGCCTCTGTATAATGCACTTTTGCTGTGTCACTGTGGTTGAACATTTCTCCACTGTCTACCTGATTATTGATTTTTTTTTATCCGTCCTGTAAAGCGACCTTGAGGTTGTAAAAGGTGCTGTATAAATGTAATTATTATTATTATTATTTATTAAAAAAAATATATGTATTTTAATCTGTGTGTTTGTCTTAAATGCAATGTGTCCAGCGTATCCAGATGCCTGGACACAATTGCCAAATAAGAGAATAAAATATCCTAAGTTATTGAGCTTCTTGTCAGTAAGTTGCAGACCGGAATATCCAGAGGGTCCTGGTTACAGTTCCATCAGTATTTTTTCCAGTTTTACAAATCTGTGATAGGCAAAGAAGGGCTGGCTAAACTTGGATCACACACTGTGCTGGACCATGACTAAAAATCCATGTATATAAACACGATGACGCTGAAGTTGCACAGCCTCTTATCCAGGATAGTGTTGAGTGCCTTGGGTCTCTCCCAAAAAACACAGCATTCAAGATGGGACATGCCCCGGACGGGATGTCGGTTCATTCCAGGGCAAACACAGTCACACATTAAGAGACAACACTTTGGCTAACCGTGCCACACTGGTCTATGGAAGGAGCACTTGGAAGTAATGTAAACACTGAGAGGACAAGTAAATTCCTCAGAGATCTGGGGCATTGAGGAAAATAATAATGTGAATAATAAAAATAATAATGACATTGATGATGATAATGTCAAAAGATTATGTAACAAAGTCACATTTTTAAAAAATATTTACAGAATGCAATGTGTTTGTATAGCTTATTTACCTAGCTATTTGCTGAAATTCTTGGTTAGCTTTTGGTTTCTACATGTTCAACCTCAACCCTGATTGATGGTCCCCTTGCAGGTTCTACTGGGATCTGACCATGCTGCTGCTAATGGTGGGCAACCTCATCATCATACCGGTGGGCATCACCTTCTTCAAGGACGAGCACACCCCGCCCTGGATCGTCTTCAACGTCGTGTCGGACACCTTCTTCCTCGTTGACCTGGTGCTCAACTTCCGCACAGGCATTGTGAAGGAGGACAACACCGAGATCATTCTGGACCCACAGCAGATCAAAGTAAAGTACCTGCGGAGCTGGTTCGTTGTGGACTTCATCTCCTCCATCCCCGTGGACTACATCTTCCTCATTGTGGAGACACGTATTGACTCAGACTTCTATAAGACAGCCCGCGCACTGAGGATTGTCCGCTTCACTAAGATCCTGAGTCTGCTACGTTTGCTGCGTCTGTCCAGACTCATTCGCTACATTCACCAGTGGGAGGAGGTAAGACTCTCGCTCATATACCAAGATTGAACAATTTACATTCTCTGTGGTTGCCCTCTCTTGGTCACCACTGTGTTTCTCAGTTTCAAAGTAAATAATAAAGGATTGCCAGCGACATTGAAGATCTTACAGCAGATTTTTTTCCCCTTGTACCCTCAGTATTTTGACTGATCTTTGCCTGTCCGTGGGGGACAGGCAGCCTGAGGTGATTTAATGCTTCGTTTTACTGAGCAGTTGAGAATATAAACAGGCCTTTATGCATTTTTTTTCCCCGAAAGTGAAAATAATTATGGTCCTTCCTGACTAGCTGGGGTCACGAGAGATGGGCTTGATTGACAGACTTGGAGCTAGGATGAGGCCTTAGCTGTGTACCCTGCAGAGTCCAGTGAGTCCTGAGTTTAATTATGAGCGCTGTCGAGGATGCTGTACTCTAACAGAGGCTAACAAAGGGATGGAGGGAAAAATCCCACGAGAGTCATTCACATTCCAGTAGGACGAGGGGCAGAAGGGTAGGTCATATACACAAGGGTGGGCTCCCCCTGATCCAGATGAAATAGGTACTGTATTAATGTATTTAAGCCATTATACTTTAAGGGTGTGCACCTTGTTACTGGTCTAACTCATTTAACACTGTTAAACACCTGCAAAGTGTCTGACGACAATCAGCATAAAAATGATCAAATTTCCCTCAGACAGGTGATGATTTGCTCGTCATATTGAAAGTAAAGCACATACAGTACAAAAATGAACATATTTCCCAGTATGCACCAGCACGAGAAGTGTCACCTTTCCCAAAGTAGTTTTTTGATCACAGTAGCACATCTTTTGTAAACTGCAAGGACAGCAGCTTGAAATCACCCTGACTGGGTTCAGATGGTGCCCTTGGTTGACCAGTGAACTCTTCCCATCATCCTTAAGCCTGTACGTAGCAAATTATCTCCGTTCCTGAGAGTATTGTGCGGGGCGCAGATCATAATGAGAAAAAACATCCTAAAATACATTGGGGAGGCCACATACCTGCAGGCAGACAGTGCCCATTCGCTCCCCCATGAAGAAGGCTCGCATCAGAAGGGGAGAGGATCCTATTGCTGACGCACCCAAAATTTGTGTCACCATTGTTTCACTGCGAGTCAGCCTCTTCCTGCACTGCGCCTCGCTGTGAATGGCGATGACTCAGCCAGCCTATCAGGAGGGAGCCGGTGACGCTCTGAGCGAATGTGACTTCGTCTGATTGCGAGGCAGAGCCAGCTGTCAGCAATGGGCATATGGCAGAGCTGAGACAGAAACTGACGCTGCACTTAGAGTAGCGGGTGAAATCACTCTAACTGCTCGCTAGACTCTGTCTTGGCCTCTCTGGCACTTGGCTGATGTGGTGACAGTTTTGCTGATATTCAGACTAAAGATTCTGTCGGTCTTGTCCGTCTGTCTTGTGTCATGCCGACAGACAAGTATGATGCGTTTTCCTCATGCATTATTGACTCCTTGTTGGGAGTAACTTCACCAACAGAAATTTTCTATGAGCTATTCGAATTCATTCATATTAATGTGTGTATATGTGTGCATGTGTGTGCGTGTGTCTTTTGTGTGTGTGTGCGTGCACGCATGTATTCGTGTGTGTGTGTGTGTGCATGCACGCGTGTGCCTGTGTATATAGGAAAAGCTCTCAGCATTCAAGTAACTGGTAATTTCTAAAATAACAGTATAACAAAGAAAATTTGCGATAATGAGTAATAACATTATTCTCTCAAAAATACACTAAACTAACTAAAAATAAGAAATAAAGAAAAGCATTGTGTAATACAAAAAATGTCCTTAACAGGCCCCTGGAGTTGCACGCTGTAGTCTTTCTGCCTGTTTACCTCTCAGTCTCTTGTGTTGTTTCGAATATCTGACATAAAATAACTACAATAATCATTAATTTGAGTGTATAAAAGGGTTAAAGTAAGTATAAGAAATGTCTTGCAATTTTTTTTTCAAGAGTTACGTTAAACTATCTGGAAAATTGAATTTTCTGCCGGATACGAGATCATTACGGCTTTCTGTATATATAATTTTTAAATATAATCCTAGTGGCAGTTGAATCTGAGCATGAAAGCATCCTGTTGGAAAAATTCTGTGATTGAACTGAGAAAATCTCTATTGTCAGTCGTTCTGTTATCTGATCACCCAAAGTCAAGAGAACATATGAAGGTCATCATAAACGGAACTATGTAACATAGGAATGGGAAGAGTGGAGACAAATGTACCCAGAAAGGACAGGATAGCTTTTAAAAGTGAGTGCAAGGAGACACACAGTGAAAAGGTCACGGAAAGGCCTAAATCTGCCAGTGGCATCGAGGTCTGGGAGCCTGTTCTGGGACAGAACCCAGCTATGAAGAACCTGGTTCTTCTGGAAGGCAGACAGACCCACGGGACAGGAGGACTGGAGCATGGAAGGGGGTGACTTTATCGGCACCCTCAGGATGAGATGGGCAAGTGACCCACGTAGCGTTTATGACTACAGTCTCTCTCTCTCACACACATTTATGGACACAGAATTAACACTCAATAGGTATTGTTTCTCTAGCACACAACAAACTTGCTTTGCACTCAATACCATGACATCTCCCCTAACTTACTCCCCAACCAGCTTCTACACCCTCCCCATGTGTTGTAACAGCCCCATACTATCAGAGGTGGCGCACCGAGGCCAATTCTGGCCGATGCCAACAATCGATATATTTTTGTGTAGTAATACTGATACCGGAAACCATTTTTTTCTGGATATTTGTGTCAGTTTCCTACTGTATGTTCGGAGTTTATTATTAAAGAAACAGACCAAACAACAGCATGAGATATAGAGATGAACAACACATTTATTTTAAACTCCCTGACCTTTAAGTCTACTTTTCTGTAAGCCCGAACTGCCTGGTACCTGACTGTCTGACAAACACAAAACGTGGCCCCTTACTATATTGAAAACACTGCAAGTCATAAACAAAAACCTGCTTAATACCTGCTGGTCAACTGTGAAACTACCGAGTGTATTGCTGGCAATTTTAAACTAAATTAATGATTTAAAAATGCCAGCCTAACAGCAGACAGGAAAAACAACTGTTCTGCGAAAATGAACTAAATCAGCTTGCAATATTGACCAAGATGCATTGGCCCAAGCAGACGTTTTGATTTGTAATGAGCATCAGCCGCTACCAATATGTTAATGGATATATTGTACTTCTCAATACGGATGGAAGGCGAGACAGTGACGTCTCTGTCGGGAGTCTTTGTGAAATATCTCCTTCCTGTGGGTATTGTGTCCGGCTGTGCCGTGGCCCGTTAATGCGGGCATCTGCACTCAGGCAGAATTATGGCCCCAGGGTCCTCGCGGAATAGAAGGGGGCCGGCGGGTGGCCAATCCGGCAGGGGGCTGGGGCCTCGGGGAGGGACGATAAGGGCATGGCAATGGGGGCCATGTTCCCGCGGAGGGGCCCCTTTCATTTCCGCCCAGGCGAATCGGCGTGGGTAAATAAATAAATAATGCAAATCGGCTAATCGGGCCCGGCTCCACAGGAGCACTCTTGGGCCAAGGACTGCGCTCTCGGAGATAAGGGTAAGGACAGAGAAAAGGCACGCTTGGGTATTATTGAACGCACAATAAAGCGTGCCACCGTCGCTGACAGCTCCTCACGGGTGCAAATTCATTCGTGCGATATTAATATCCACCGCAGGGCATCTTGGAAGACTTTTAAATGAAAATGTGTAATCCACCGCCACATATGCACGTTTGCACGTCCTGGCCGTCTTTTGGAACCATCCATGGTGTACCTTTAAAAAAAAAAAACAAAAACAAAAACAAAAAACAGGCTCATCGAAATGCATTGAAGTACGTTGCCACCTGTGGACAGCGACTGCTAATGTTTCTGCATTGCCATGACAGACAAAAGCAGGCATCACATTTTATAACCTACTCTGCCACATTAGACACTACGGGACTCCTGGTTTTGGCCTGGGGTCAGTTCCCCGTCCGATTGCAGAATTATATCCTCCGTATTTCCTGCTTATTAATAACTGTCACGTGCACGTTCAATTTCCGCGTGTTTCCGTTTAGGAGTGATCCGATGGGTTTTCTGGTGGAAGCAGAGCAGGCAGAGGGGCTTTAAAATCATTTGTAAATGCTATTAGAGACATAAAAAACTCTCACAACACACTATTGCTAGTTTTGATCCATGTACCGAATAATCCATGGGATTCACTGTCTGCTAAGGCCTGCTAATGGAAGGTCGCACTCTCGCTCGCTAAAAACAGCTTTGCAGGGTACCACATGCCCGCTGGCGAAGGCCTCAGGCAGGTAACTGGAACGGGGGGGGGGGGCATTTTTCAGCTGTCCTTTTACTATGTGGTGCAGGAAGACATTTCCCCCCTCAAGTTTGAAGCCACAGTCAGAGAGTCACCATGCATGCAACCATGTGACTTTCCTGCTCAGCAAGTCAAGTGGAGTTGACAGCAGAGTGCGTGATTCCAGGGAGCTGCAGCGCTGACCTTAAGTTTGCATGTCCCGTCGCGTCTGTGGGGCTGTCGTTTATCAGGCCAATCGCCGTCCTGCTGACGGACTTCACTTTGCAGCACTGAGCATTTCCAGCAGCCAGATGTGCTGTGTGAAGCACAGGTCAAAGGAAAATGTTCTCAGAAATGTTCTCCAAATGCCTTTGAGACCTCTCGGAAACACAGAGAGTCAGACGGGATAGTCTCCATGCTCTGAGGAGAACCTCCCTCTCTCTCGCTCTCCCTGCAGGTGCGGCCAGAATTAGCAAAGTCATCTCTGTTCTAGTTCATGACCAGCCCGATAGTGCCAGTCCCCTTTCTGATTCCTAAGGCACTCACCTGGTCACGGTCACGGCGTGTCTTTGCATGGTGAGTCACGAACTGAGAGGGGAGTTGTTCAGGGGTCTTGATTTTGCCCACTGAACAAGGACTGAGGAAGAGCGATGGTTGTCAGGTGTGATGACATCATAAAGGGCGTGCAGATGGGGATGGTGATGGAGAGAGACCACTGGCGTGTCTCGCTTACACCTACCAGCCTAAACGGGTTTCGTCTGTGAGTCTGTTAAAGGACTGGTGAGAAAACTCATTCATTACTCATTGTGAATAAATTATATTCACGGTGGCAGTACTAGTTCTATATATGCCAGTAAATGTCTGTAGAAATGCAGCAAGAAAGAAAGAATGACCATGACAGATGTACATTTGACTCCATAATTATGTGTCATGTAGACAGTGGGTTATGAATGAATCTCCTAGGTCATCACTGGTCAGGAAAGGCACCCTGGCAGTTACCGGGAAGCCCGTCGTTACGGCTCCTGGTTAGCGGAGTGCACCTCAGTGCCTCATCAGTAAAACAGCTCTGTTTACTTGGCTACAGATTCTGCCAGGGTTATGATGGTATCAGCGAGCGGCAGCGATCCATCCAGACACATCTAGGGCCTGTGCAGGTGTGTGCGGGTTTGTGATATAAAACAAGAGATGATGAGCCCAAGGGTTAGAGGTAATAACCAGGGCTTGTTAACCGTCGGTGCTTTTTCAAGCTGTCTGGATTCTAAAATGCATTTGACCAATCTTATAAAAATATAATCCATTCAGTACGTACTGCTGTTTTTTAGAAGGTTTTATCTGATGAAATGATTTCATCACCTGAATAGATTTGCATAAAGTGGGACATCCTCTCCTACGTGTTTTGTCGCTAATGATGTCATTAAGATAGAAAGAGAAACCGAAACAGGAAAGCATGGCACAGAAATGTGTGATCTTTGGATAGTTCCGCGCTTGATTGACGAGCCGGTCGTGATTAAACTGAGTGGCGTTTATTTAATTATTTTCTGCATCTGTTAGAAACTCTGACCTAGACCTTCCTACGCGCACTCCGATCTAATTTCAGGAGATGAAATTAAGTTCTGAGAGCCTTTGGTTGCAATGTTATTTTCAGTGCTATCAGTTTTGTCTGTTGTCAGTTGTTGCTAAGCAATTGACCATTATCTAGGCAAATAGTCATTGGTATTCAAGAAATATAACATTTCTCTGAATTAATTTTAAGTCACGGAAAAGACCAGTATGTTTACATCTTGTGAGAAGAGATCTCTACCTCTATCATTCTACTGGTGACATCCCCGTCGATGAAATAAATTAAAACCTCAGAAATTGAGGAAAGAGGCATGTAAGAGGAATGAAATCTTGCTTCTCTGTTGCAATAGCAGCATACTGTAGTTCCTTCAAATAAAATTGGCTAATTGTGATTCTGTTAATGTCGGGTGTTAATTCAATCCTAAATATACAGCGACACAAATGCAATCCAGAAGATATTACTTGTGTATAAGGTATTTGTAATTCCCTTTACTGTGGCCGGGGATCGTGATTCAAGGGGAGATCTGCGGGAGGAGGCAGATGCCTTGGCAGATGAGGGGGAGCCCAGCCAAGGAAGGAGGGTCTCCTTGGGCTGCAGAAGTGTGCTGAGGAGCGAGGGCTTTGAAAAGGAGCCTGAAGGGGCGCACGGTTTGGGATTTCAGCTAAACCTTCCCGGGAAGCTCGCCACTTCCCCTAATCTCATCTGAGAGCTAACTTTCCATCCATGAGTGAGCCCTGCATTCTCCGTCCCCATAGAAAGAAGCCTGATCCCATTGGAAAGTGCTGTTTACCCCTGTGCCATGACCTGATCTATGAATTTTTGTGTCATTGAGGGGCAGCCCTGACAGAGCCACGCCTGCATTTTGTTTGTTTACCAGGTTGCATGTCGGCTGCATAGCAGCCGGTGCCCCTTTGTCTCCCGGCGGCCCTTTTACCGCGGCCCCGTCGTCAAGTTTTTAGCCCGGACGTGGTAATTGCTGCATGTATTAATTAAGGAAGGCACAGGGCAAGCCGCAGACCCCAGCGGTATTATGCGGCTTTAAATTACAGCGGCATTTAAAATCCGCCAAGTCGCCGGCATCCAGGAGAATCCCAGGAGTGCACTTATCATAGGTCAAGCAAACACTTCCTCCGTCCCCTTGCCGCA
Source organism: Stomatorhinus walkeri (assembly GCA_026784285.1). NCBI lineage: Eukaryota > Metazoa > Chordata > Actinopteri > Osteoglossiformes > Mormyridae > Stomatorhinus > Stomatorhinus walkeri. The sequence goes on along the minus strand of JAODUD010000019.1, from coordinate 3,314,455 downwards.
CAGGAAAAGGGGCTGTGCTTATTATTTTAGGAATTCTCATTAGGTTATTAGATTACCTTAATGTTATCTCCTCTCTTAAAACCAAATAATTATTCCCATTCGAAATCCCTTTAATGCAGGGGTCCTAGTCGTTGTTGCCCAATGCATATGCCAGCTTTAAAGTACCATTTCATCCACTTAAAATCCCAGCCCTGAGAGCCGGCTAAATTAGCCCTACTGGGAAAATTAATGGTTCAGCTGGGCGCTTAAGCGCCCTTTTACAACGAAAACCTACATTTCAGGCAGCCTGTAGGGTCTATCATATATGTATCTAATTATGTCTTGTGATTTCACAAGGTTAAAGTATGTAATGTGTGAAGTGTCATGTTTCCGGACATGTGAGCAGATGGCCTCGGGTTTCAATGCATGAATGTGTTCCCCTCTGCTCTCCCACAGATCTTCCATATGACCTATGACCTGGCCAGTGCCATGGTGCGCATCGTCAACCTCATCGGCATGATGCTGCTGCTGTGCCACTGGGACGGCTGCCTGCAGTTCCTGGTTCCCATGCTGCAGGACTTCCCCGCCGACTGCTGGGTCTCCAAGAACAAGATGGTGGTGAGCACCTCGGCTGCGGGTCCCCCGCCCTCCCCAGGCCCAGCTGCGGTGCTATATATGTATATATATATATTGTAAATATATTCCAGGCAGGGTTGCCCATAAGGGGGGGGGAAGGTGAAGACCCACACACTAGAGCGAGCCATGAGTGTGTGAATAAATGGT
>JAODUD010000019.1:3296420-3311214 GCA_026784285.1 Stomatorhinus walkeri | reverse complement strand
AGATAGATAGATAGATAGATAGATAGATAGATAGATAGATAGATAGATAGATAGATAGATAAAATACCATCAGAAATGTGGGACTTTAACCACTCACATTCTCAGTAGGGGACTTCAGATGACGTTCTCTGGTCTTTGTAAGGGGCCACCCTCTCTGGTCCTCATGCAAGGAGACATGAACCCCTGCAATACTGGGACCCAAACCCTGTGTCCTCTGAATTGTTTTTAGCGATTGTTGGAGGTTCAGCAGGGATGCAGATGCACTCCATAAGTGCCGGAAGTCAGGCTGGGTGACAGCTGACAGTCACCTTGTGCCACAGGCTTGCCCCAGATGCGCTGCTGGGGATTCTGCCAGCCCCTCCCCCACTTTGGGTTGGGCTGTCCCTGGCAGTCTCAGTGGCGCCGATGGCAAGCTGTGCTGCCAGCCTGCTGCATGGCACTGCTGTGGCACTGCTCCCCCAAGGCGGAGCACAGACCTTGCCGATGCCCACTGCTGTGTGCTCCCCATGGGAACGGCATAGGACGCCCACGAAAATCTGCCATCTCTGCATGGCACTACGGACCAGTGGGCACATGCATTGTGTCTCTTAGGGTGGAACGTTGTGACCTAAATGCTTGAGTGGGCATGCAGATATTTAATCCTACTCTAAAGCTAAGCGATAAGCTTTTTAAAAGTACTCCTAAGCAGTTTGCTTCTGCCAGCAGATGGCAGCCTTCCTAAGATAGAGGCGGTGAGCATTAGCCTGTCATGGAAGAATAATTAATCAGTCAGGGCTTGACAACGGCGGGCTGGTTAGAAGATAGCTGGGAGGGATACTTTATGTGATGAATCTTTACGTTAATGATTAAAATAAAACTGTACATGATGGGATGGATAATACTAATTACTAAATATGAGATTTATTAGGTCACTTTTATACCATGTATATCCAGTAGAGCCACATCTCACTGTGGGCTGTTCTCTCCATGATTTCATTTGGGTGTTTTTTTCCTGGAGGAACTCTTCCCACCAAAACTATTAAAAGCTAGATTTTCCTGCTGGTACTGCCTATCAGCGATCAAAAGGAACAACGGCACTCGCCTCCATATCATTTATTAATTAAGACAACTGTATCTGTTGCCAATAAAATGAAAAAAATCAATTTGCTTTGCCCACTTCTTGAAGATAAACACGCCCGCCTTAAATGTCGTTTCTGCGTCTGCTGAAGGGTGCAAATTATTGCGCCCAGGTTCCTGCTTCTCAGGCACTCCAGATGATTAGATTTAGAAGACGAGAAGAACAGCAATGAGGTCTTTCTTCAGAAAAGTGGTGTTTTTTCAGGCTTCCTTGCCCTCGGCTAGTTCAGACGCGTCCGTCGCCGCGACACCGCGGAGCCCTTCCGTTTTTTGCTCCCTGCCCCACAATGTCATGGAAAAAGGCCGCTGAGACTAATTAGGAGGAAACGGCCCTGCTTTGTATGTGTCAGCAGTCTCAAAGCACACTTTGAAGTGGAACTAAAACTACTTTTTAATCCGCCTCTAATGCACTGTGTCTGTAATGCTGCGAGGTTTCACATCCAAGGGCCGAGACTTTAGCATCTTCAAACGGCAACATGCAAGACAGGAGCATAACACTGGAACAACCAAGCGGCAAATATGAAACCAACGCATGACTAATGACTGGTTAGTGGGCCTAGGGTGTTAAGGGCCTTCGAGGAGCTGTTTTCTAGAGACGCCGTTCTAATGAAAACTAAAAACGGCATGAAAAGATTGCAATTAGTGAGCTACATGTCTAAAAAAAAAAACATTGACAGGACATTCCTGGAGAGTTTGGCAGGGATGTGGCCTTCCCATAGGGTGACGTCGGCCTGCGGCTGCATCGCAATGTAAACACATTGGTGCGCTCCAAGACTCCACACCAATGGCGACAGCGGAAAGTGCCATTAATATTTAAGGGTATGGATTTTCAGCATGTCCCTGCATATGTATACATCATTACCTGCCAAACTACCACCCTCCTCTGCCAATCAAAGGGAGCCGTAATGTTGTTAAAATCATGAAATATGTATAGATTTTAAATAGATTTTAAAATATGCATGCCCCATAAAATATGCAGACGTGAATGTGCTTTATATAATGCTAATTGATTATTATTAATTCATTCGAACAAATGCTGAAACAGAGACGGTAAAGCCATCTGTGTCTCAGATTGGGTGTTCACGTTTGCAGATCACCCCCTTGCTCCCAAAGGCCCCTTTAGCTCCACCAAGTCTCCATAAGGACAGAGAGCCTGTCTGTGTGAGGTTTGTTGGTCTCCCCAGCAGGCACTGGCTTCTCTATATAAAGGTGTGACGTTTTCAAACGCCTTTCAATTTCCCGGCAGACGCTTGGCACGCCGAGGCTTGTGGCACTATGCCCCTCAGAATCGTCCTTCAGATACCCCATGGAAGACGCGTTACAAGCGGCCGCAGGAGGTGCGGCCATCGAAACCTACTTTTTCTTACAAACTTTTATTCTTTTTATTTTTAACATTTTTGCCTTTGCACGCGGACAGAGCTCATAGGCACTTCTGTTTCTGTTGATTTGATGTTCTGCTCCCACACACTTCCTCAGTGTCCAGTCTGGATCAGATGATGGCGCCTTCCTTCATTCTGTTGTAGTCCAATAGAATTAGCTCACCACCTGAAAGCTGTTGAAGGGAGGTCAGTCCAGATTTCCTAACTCACTGACCTCCCCATCCTCTTAACCTGCCAACGAAACGCGAAATGACCTCCAAAGCTGTAGATGGCAGCATCTCTGGGGCAGGTGGGTGTAGTGTCAGAAGCTACTCACGTGGACCTGTGGTGGCAGTCGGAGACCTGTGGACGGCTGAGCCCTCATGGTACTGGCAGCTAGTAGATCTGGCACAGAGCGCACTCTCTCTCCTGCCTGAGTTTTTATCTTCTAATCCATTTTTTAATTAACACAAGTCCGCGGGGTATAATTAATTGAGGCCCCGAAGCTGATTGTATGTGGGAGATACCCTGAGGCTTCTTCACTATCAGTTTTCAGCACTATTCCACAATTAAAGAAAAAAAATCAGCAATTCAGTCTTAGAACAGAAGGCTGTTCACAGTTCACAAGTGGGACTTCTCCCACTGGATGGTGGTGCAGTGTTGAGTTGAATGGTACAGGAAAAAGCTTAGGTTATGTTGAAATGAAATAATAAAATATATCTATTTACCTACATTTGAGTACATACTACGTGTGAACATATTTTAGTAGGTCTGGGCAAGCACTTTGTAAAGACCTGTATGTCCAGTAAGTGTGTTTATGATCCCAGTACAGGATGAATGTGAGATGCATACAGATGGACATCAGCAGCATAACTCTGAAGCATTGGTTTAGCATTCCTGAGTGGAGGACAAACCAGCAGACAGTACCAACAAAATACTGTCAACATGAACTCCTCTCATAAGCAAAAACTAGAGAGGCAGTAAACAGGATCAATGGTGCAAAATAAATACATTCTTCAGATTTATATAACAATATAACAAGAATCATCCACACATCCATCCTTCCGTCTGTCTGACCATTCCGTCTTTTAATGGCTCATCCAATACAGGGTCTTTAGCAGTGAGGACGCTGTAGTTACCGACCAGCTCTATCACAAGCTAAAGATTTATCTGCTGTTTTTCGTGGGCTGAACGATGCCGTTAATCTAGGGGCTGCCCTCTCCTTCAATTCTGCAGTGTCGGTATTACCTACAAGGGTTGCCAGTCAATAAGTCAGCCGCACTGATTCTCCTGCCTTTATTGTAGCCTTAGGCCACCTTGAGTCCAGAATTAAGCATAACCTTGTCAAGTACAGCCAAAAATGGACAGAAATATTAACTTCTTGTGCTTAATACTACCACTTCCTCTCTGTCTCTTTTTTTTATCCGAAAGCACTCTCCTTCTCTCTTCCCTGAGGCAGAGGGCTCTCAGTCGTACCATATTAGAATACAGTTTGTCACCATCATTGGCAAGAAATTACTTGAATCTCTACGACAGGCATTCCAGGGAGGAGACACACTGGCTTACGTTTGCCCAGTGGATTCACAGGTCTAGTATCCGTCCATCTCTATATCCGTAGGCGTATTGCTGATCGCCATGTTTAACACCCTGAAAATTGAATCCGTCGATGTGCAGATTGTTCTTAAATGATGTGGCAGAAGGGAAAAAAAAACAACTTTCAACTTTGCTCTGGTAAAAGTGAACGGGAACCAGGCTTCAGCTGTTGCTGTGAAGGAGATGATGTCCTCACCCTCTGACCTCAACAGGAGACACTTATTAATGGACTGGATGAACATGCAAGCACAATGGATGGTTGCCATGACTTCATCTCCCATGTCAGGACTGAGGGTGGGTGAAGTAGGAAGGTGGGGGGAGGGATGCAAGATGAATGCATTCTGGGGGAAAGAGATCTGCTCACAATGGGGGGAGAAGGACGAGAGTGCTGGGCTGACAGTGACTGAAGGCTGTTTGCAGTTCAAATGTAGGACCACTCTCACTGGATAGGAGTGCAGTGTTGGGTTGAATGTTGCAGGAAAGTGCTCAGATTGCCATGAGTATAAATAAGTAAACAGACGCACACACACACACATACACACACAGACACTCAGCCAGCTTCTTCCCAGGCTACAATGGAGTTACGTTCCTGTAAACCTATCATAAGGTGAAAATGCATTTTAATACTGTACATTTAACCTAACAAACATCATAGCCTGGCCTAACCTACCTTAAGCATGCTAAGAATAATTACCTTAGCCTACAGTTGGGCGAAATATCATTAGCACAAAGCCTATTTTATAATAACATGTTGAATATCTTTCAATAATTTATTGAAAGTGAAAAACATTTACTCAATATAAAGTCAAGATATCGTAACTATATATGTATATACAGTACTGTGCAAAGGTCTTAGGCAGTCCAAAGAAATGTTTAAAGCTGTTTATCTGGGTAGCAAGTGTACTTTGGCTTAGAATAAAAAACACAATTTAACATTAGAACGTGCAAATTAAGAGTAACACAATAAAAAAATAGTAATAATTTCTTCTGTTTTCTAAAAAGTTACTGATATCTAGTTGGATGGCTATTTGAACACCGCTTCAGTTCCCAAACTTCTCCTCAGGGGCACCTCAGCCGTTCCATGATTTAGTTAAATTTCACGAACAGCTCAATTAAATAATTAAATAAATTGGTTTAAAAAGTCAGTGACAGATTGACTAGCAGTGTGAGGTGGGGTAGTAGCCTAGTCAAAAAATACTTGGCTGCACTGGACGGTCGCTGCAAATACTGGGATGATTTTAGCAGAGGTTCTGAAATGGCTAAGCTGACAGACTTTGACAGGCATAATATCATAATATCAAACACAAGGATAATCTAAACATCATTTTTTTTGCTTGCCTAAGACTTTTGCACAGTACTGTATTACTATATATATTATCTGCATAATACTACATGTGGAGGACAAACCAGCAGACAGTACCAACAAAATACTGTCAACATGAACTTTTCTCTTAAGCAAAAACTAGAGAGGCGGTAAACAGGATCAATGGTACAAAATAAATACATTCTTCAGATTTAGCACATAATACATTTTGTTTGTATCGGGTAAACTCAAAAAAACATTTATTTCAAAACCTGAAACAAGAATCATCCATCCATTCATCTTCCACCAGTTCATCCATAAGGAAGAGCCATGAACAACACTGATCAGTAAAAAAGCCAAGACTAGGGTGAACGGCACAACATGTGGGAATCGTAATGAAGAAGGAAGGCAGTACAGATCGCTGACTGGCTGTGTGGATCTAAGAGGATTTGGGCTCGAGGTGTCAGAGGAGAGGCAAGGCTGCTTTGCTAAACCCTGGACTTTTTGAAGACCCCTTTGATCAGAACACTGGCTCCGGACATGACTGCCAGACACCTCCAGTAGCCGGGAAAACACCGGTGGCTCTGGGAAAGTATTTTGGTTGATTATCAGATGTCCAAATGATCCCTCAGATCAGCGCAGGAAGAATGTTTAAGTCGACTTCTTGATAAGAGATTCAAAGGCTTAGCCTAAGGCCCTTCACAGAGACCCAGGGGGTGAATATAGATTTTTTTGTTCTTCATATTCTTTGTTTAACTCTTTGGTTTAACAAATTCATGTTTTTTTCTTGTATTGCAATGCATCTTTCTAGATTAGTAATAGCGCATGCAGGTAGTGTAATTCATGAAAGTATGGGCTAGCTTTCTTCTGACTTGCGTGGGGCTATAAATTCTATTTCCTGCATCTGGACCTCAAGCTCTTCAGCATCTTCATTTAGTGGCACACGGTGTATCACTGCACCGCACTCTACCCGCCCCCCCGGCACTACACCTCACTGCAGTACACCACCATCACCGCTGAGACGATAAGGAGAAGCACTGAGATTCAGCAGGGTGGGGGGAGACTCCTGGGGGAGGGACGGGCAGTTATGCCAGGGTGAGCAACACACTGCAGTGAGGGCCCCCAGCCTGGGGGGGTAGTGATGTGTGGTGGCCAGAGCCAGGTCAGCCAGTCCCCAGTGCATTTGGAGTCATGGCCCAACAGTGACACCACTCTGCCAGGCACTGGATTTAAACCAACGACCTTCTGATCACAGAGACACACAGCAAAATTCACATCACCACATTGGAACCTCAGACTTTCAGGTTGCATGCTCAGTACCCTACAAGCACACACTTATGGACAATTTGGATAATGCCAATTCACTGTAGCATGTTTTTGGTCACATGGCACCACGGCAGAGACTTGAACCCTGGTCCCAGAGGTGTGAGACAACAGTGCTAACCACTGCAACACCCTATGTGTTTATGTGAGTAGTTTTATTTGCCTGGGGGAAACAGGGTAGCTCGAGGTCAACTATGCAACTACTTTAAACCCTCTTCCCTTCCTTGGGAGGGGTCCACCCGGTCTTTTGGGGGGTCCACCCGGTCCCCTCCCCTAACCCCCTTTCCTGGATGGAGGTCACTTTTTCAGTGAGGGAGTTACATGGACTGGGGTGCTCCTTATGGAGCTAGCGGCTCTGTTTAATCATCTTACTGTACTTTGCGTCTTGCTTCTGAGGAAGGACATTGGTGTAGATGTAATCTTCATGCGGCTTTTCATTCGGGCCTGTATGGGAGATGCAGGAGATGGGACATCACTTGCGGTATTAAAAGTCACAGCAGCCCCTGGATTAATAAGACCAGTGACCTGGAGGGATTTGTCGATTTACAGTGGCAGCATCGGATGGGTGGCGCTATAAAACACACGGTGGCTGACGTTTATTACAGTGGGGGGGTGCGGCCTGTAACTACGGCATTTCCAAGTGCTCCGAACATCATGCCGCATGTGATTTTACAGCCGAAACACAGTTTGCTCATCGGTAAAAATGAAACACTTTCACCGGCTGGTAGATTGTGTCTCCAGTCCTCTCCTCAACATGCCACTCGTCTTTTTTGTGATGCTGGTGGCAGTCTGCCAGCGTTAAAAAAAAATCAAGGTTAAAGTGAAGCCAGCTAGCCCACCAGAAGTGGGTCACTCCCAGGATTGACCTGGCAGAGGTATTTACTCAGGGTGTTTTTTTAATTTTTCTGTGGTCTGCGTGTCCTCCATGGAATTACATTCCATGTCGGAATCATTAGTTACAGTACGAGCTCCACTGTCCAAGATCGCCATCATTCTGCTGTTTCTTTCACTCTTTACGTAACCTGCAGGCTTGATTTGAAATGTGGAAGACACATATGGGTCCTGACCACCACAATCTCAAGATGTTGTCATTCATCACATTTTTTCATCATTGGAATCCCTCTTGTACGTTTCGCACTCAGTGACCGTCGTTAACGCTTCTGGAACATTCCTGGCTGTCGCCGATTAGTGGAAGCCCTTCTTTGCCAGCCGAGTCACCACGCGTAACTCCTGTGTGATGTTCACCTTGTCTCCTATCGAGTGTATCCTGCTAATGAGCAGCTCGTTTCCATACCGGTGGTGTCTCCTCCTACAGCCCCAAGGGAAGTGCTTCTCTCCTATTTGCCTTTTCCTCAGACAGAGTGCAGCATGCATTAAACCCCAAGCACTTAATTTATCTGAAGACTCCACATAACACTGTGGGATCAGGACAGACCATATCTAAAGGCACTTCTACTATCGTGTGTATTTGTAAACCGGTGAGTTGTCTGCATGATGTGACTCTGTCTGGCTTATGTGCCATTTCATCCCCACCGCGTTTACCGTTTTGTGTGCCACGGTAACACGGTATTACGCCTGAACGTGTCGGACTGCGGAGGACTATGCTTGATGCTCATTTAGCTCAGCTAGACCACATGTTTTTTTTTTAACGAAATGCTCATTTTTAGGAGTGTGCCGAGAATTAATTGAATTAAAAACCCAGTCTCTACATTGTGACCAAAACGATTCAGTCACCCAGTCCAACTCAATCCAGCTGTCACAAACCAGTACACACATTGCGTCACTATTACTGAATATTACTCTGATATTTTTCCATGTTAAGATCTTATGATCTGTGACAGGTTGGCACTCCATCCTGGATTGTTCCCTACCCTGCACTCCTGGCTTTCAGGACGGGCTCCAGACCTCCACAACCCTGCACAGCACCAGCGAGTACAGAAAATGGGTGGATGATAAACTTACAATCAGTTTCAGTTACATAAGAGCCTAGGATGGTTTGTGAAAAAATTTAAAGTAGGACACATTGGTACAATTCAGTACATTGGAATAAAACATACCCAGTTATAGCTGAATTGAATCATATGAAATTGTTACATATTTTTATATCTAGATACATATTGAGAAGGAGAGATACATACCCCTACGAAGCCCTTCAAAATCTACTCCACTGGTGTACATATGAGTGACACATTTACAAGAAAGTATCTTGTGAGTGTACAGGTGAAATGTACAGTAGAGGTGCAAGCTTTAGCATTTGAGGTAAGAGAAATACAAAGGTCGTAACATTCTAAGAGAAGTTTGAGTTTATAAAGGTTATGGCTGGGTGACGAGCAGCCTGCCTCCACCATGTTTGTTGTATTGTACGATTTTGCATAATGCAAGGAGTATACAGGAATGGATCTGTCACTGCGTGTCATTGCAGAAATGCCTTTATTTCTGTGATTCACTATAGTTCTCTTCCCTGTATGATCCCAAAATATGAAGACCCTGGACAGCATTTTTGGCTGAGAATGCAGATGGATCCTGGAATGAACATGAAGCCTTATATGTAACTACAGGTCTAATATCTTAGGTCCATGAGGGGCTGTGTGGTTGTACCTTTTGGCAAGATACTCATGTCAGTTGGTTCGATGCCATTGCAGTCGTTTGATTCTGGGAGACATCAGGTTGTTGGCTGTGTGCTTCTCGTTTTGCGTGTCTCTCAGCAGTAAAGCATTCAGAGAGTAAAAAAAAAAAGAGTAAAAAATATTCCATGCAGCCTGGGGTTCCTGTGATGACGCTTCTGCTCTCCCCCGACCTTCTAACATCACTCGGGTTTGTCTGTTCTCCTGTCTGTCCACCAGTACAAACAAGTGGAGCAGTACATGTCCTTCCACAAGCTCCCGGCAGACATGCGACAGAGGATCCATGATTACTATGAGCACCGCTACCAGGGCAAGATGTTCGACGAGGAGAGCATCCTTGGAGAGCTCAATGAACCCCTCAGAGAGGTGATCATAAACAAATCAGCACTCATGTACTCTGCCAGTCAAAAGGTTTTGCACAAATTGAGATTTTCTACATTCGTACATGTTACTCACTTAATATTTACTAAAAATACACTCAATATTTTTTGCTAACAAATAAATTTACAGTATGTACCATTTGAGTACCTTTATTAGGAAGAGAATGTCATATCTTTGATTCATCAGAGTAACTACCTCTAGCATTTATAACAGCAGAGAAATTGCAAAGCATTCTTTTAACAAGGGACATTAAATACTGTTCTGTTTCATGGGATGAAACCAGTAACTAGTATGTTTAACGGTAAAGGACAGCCTAGAATTTGGATTTGCCATCACCACACAACCATGAGTTAATAGGGGTTCAGACATGAACTGTTGCGTACGGACATGGAACTGATGTATTTTGAAAGGAAGAAATTGGCAGAATTTCATAATTTGAAATCCTTTAATTACAGCTCATTAACTGGGTTCTTTCTATGTTATAAAGCAAACTTGTTTTGTTTGACTTATGGCTGTTCACTGAACTTTCCAATGTTTAACAAGAATAAATAATCTGCAGTTTATGAAAAATGGAAAACCAGTAAAAACCTGTGGTTCTCAAAAACGTTTGACTGAGTGTATCTCTAGTTGCCGTATGTGTCCTTTGAAGCTGTAAGGGGGTACGTAAGCTCACTCCAGGGACACTCCATCATGGGCAGTCACCATTTTTTAAAAAAAAATATAATTGTCTGTGTGCAGGAGATCATCAACTTTAACTGCCGGAAGCTGGTGGCCTCCATGCCACTGTTCGCCAACGCGGACCCCAACTTCGTGACCTCCACGCTGACCAAGCTGCGCTTCGAGGTCTTTCAGCCCGGCGACTACATCATCCGCGAGGGCACCATCGGCAAGAAGATGTACTTCATCCAGCACGGGGTGGTGAGCGTGCTCACCAAGGGCAACAAGGAGACCAAGCTCTCGGACGGCTCCTACTTTGGCGGTAAGGGTGCCAGCATAAATAATAATAAGCTGCGATTTATACCCGCACGCTTTAATAGTGCTAACCTTGGCTGACCAGCGGGAACCGGAAATACAGTTTTAGTGCAAAATGGACAGCGTGCTGTTTAAAATACTACTCAAGCAATTAAACACCACAGCAATGTATTTAAGAGGTGCCGGCCCAAGTTTGATTATATGGCTCCTTTTTCACGTGATCGGAGCACCAGCTTTCAAGAAGCACCCACAAGCCAGAGTGGGGAAAAGCAAACTATCCTCCTGAAGTCGCTGAGATTAATCAATGCTACTCCACAGAACAACAGGACAACGCTACAATTTTTTTAGTCTCTCTTGCCCGTAGGACAAGATTGGATGCTGGATGTGATTTAGGCCTCCCCGCAGATTGTGTCACTGGGTTCGGAAAGCAAGAATCCCATTCACAAAATGTGATTACTCATGCCCAACATAATAGCTTACTGTAATCACTGTGGGTTTATGTTTTAAGCATCCAAGGCATTTACATTTATATTTATTTGTTTAGCAGATGCTTTTGTGCAAAGAGATGTATGTAAAGAAAAGGCTCTGGTTTCATGTTGCTAAGTTACCATTGCTGGCCTTGCTGCAATGCTGAGGGGAGTCTCTTCAGAACGACATGGGGAATCTCGCTTTTGAAGCCTTTACGCCACTTTCTGTAACTGTCAGATTCAAGGCTGCAGACCGCCAGTATTGGGTGTGTGGTATTTTTCGGGAAGACTTGCTGGGTTGTGAAGTGAATGTCATGCCGAATCAGACGGGGGGGATGTTTGCTGGCCATACTGAGAGGCTGCACCCACCCACTCACCCCCCAGCAAAGAAATGTTGAGGGTGCCATTTAAAAGGATTTTTAAAGGAAAGTGTCGCCGATCAGGTGGTTAATTTGCCTCGTGGAGCGTCTTCACGCTCCCTTGCTTGGCCTGCCGGTGAGGGGGCTCTGCATCTCTGCTCCCGGCAAGCAGGCCGTGTGGGCGGCCCGAGTCCCGGCCCAGCTCGGAGCTGTGAGCGCAGTAAGGCCCAGAAAGCCGTCAACATGTGCTGCGAGAGGGGGGTAATCCCCCTGGTGCTCAGAATGATCCCACTTTGGCAGCGGCTCATATGCTGCTCGCTGCTCATATAGGTAAAATATGGCAGGGAAGAACGCAACCCAAGGGCAGCTCTTTCCAAAACAACTGCAACAGGCACTACCAGCCCCAATCCTATAATATCCATTTATTCCACATGTTTGAGTCTCATTGAGCCTCAGCTCCTCATTAGGCTAATCTCGTTCCATTATAAAATGTCTATTTGCTCCCGAGCGTCCCCCCAGTCCATTTGACTTCTGTGCCGCTCTCAGCCTGCTCTCCTCCTCCGATACAGGGTTTGCCCTTTTCAGACACTCCCTGGCAACACCACCGCTTTCTTTACTTACCTCAGATCGTCTGGCACTGTGACTGCAGAGTGCAGCGACCTGCCGGACCTGTAGGTGGCGCCTGGGATCCAGCCAGCAGGGCTGCCAGTCAGAAGTGACACATATTGAACCCCAGCCTGAAAATGTAGTCTCAGCTCCATTGAGCATCACCTATTTGTTTAAAAAAAATATACAACAGTATATTTACAAGGCAAGAAATTACAAGGCACGCAGGCACTCATTTTTTTTATCCTTTTTCTTTTTTTAAACACTTGGGACCTTTTATTCTGCATTCGTCTCACCATTTTAGTCCCACCCAGAGCACAGGGTAGCGGGGTGGGGGGGTATAAAGTCTAGAATCCCATATTCAATCTCGCCCCACGCAGCTGGTGAAGCACCTGGGACAGCATTCACCCGTTTGCTTCCCGAGTGAAGCTCCAGTGGGCATCAGATGTGTGAGGCGACAACGTGGGCGTAGATTGTGACATCAGTTTGTGACTTCACGCAGGATTCCTTTAGATGAGTCATCACAGACCTACAAATCTGACGTTTTATGCATCGTTTTAATGCAGATTAGTTACCGGCTTAAGAAATATGAGGATTTGGACAGAGTTCATTGTGACATTTTAATGCATTTTGCCCTGGTTTCAGACGTACATGTGACGTCCATTTAAAAGAAGATGCTTTATTAGACAAAATTATACTGCAAGGGAAATTAATACATTGTGAGTGAAGCAGCTACTGATAAATCAGAAAGCAGTAAAGACTTTAGGGCACCAGGGAATTTTATGACATCCAGTATCTAGCTGTCAATGGTCAGAGTCCCTCTTCCAGCTAAAGCTCTGATTAGGCTGCTGCCAACATTACATTACACTTACCTGATCATTTTATCCAAAGTAACGTACTGTGCAGGTGAGGGTTACAGGTTATGTGCGCACACTGGGATTGAAACCCATGATCTTTGTGTTCATGTGCTTTCGTGTTCATGATCTAGCTGCGTTCATGTGCATATCTCATGTCAGTCTTGTTCCTCCTCTCACCTCCCAGTCCCCAGCATTGGACCAATGATATAAACGCATAAGCAGTGATGACAGGCTGTGATTAGGCTGTGCAGATGCATTCCTGATTTTGGATTAAGGGAAACACATCCTCACAAAGGCAGTTCTTAAAATGAACATTTGAGTTCATTTTATTGCGACATCGGTATAATTTCAATACGCCAGGTACAAAATTTGGTATAAGGCGCTATCCGAGCAGCTGGGATTTAATTTGGATGTGGGAGGTGGTGCTTCACCTTTTGTTTGTGAAGCATAGCGCCCCCTGAAGGTGGACACGTGTCCTATATCCCCAGCTCACCCGCAGACACGGATTCATTGAAGCCAGTAAGAGCATTTCAGCAGCCCTCCCCCCCACCTCGGACTCACCGCCTGAGTGGCTTGGACCCTCCCTGCACTAGAATAGTGCAGTCTGTGAGGAAATGAGGGGGGGTGCACCGGTGGATCCAGATAAAGGGGAAGACAAAATAAGATGGCTCTGCGCAGACCTCTGATCCAAGAGATGCAGGAGCTCATCGCTTCACCTTACACCCATTCCAGGGCTCCATTTCCCATGATTCCCTGCCTCACGTTCTCCATAGCGTAGCTCAGTTGCCGCTCCAGAGTCTGGCTAGTGAGGCTTTAAGCCCCCAGTGTTTTAGTAAAGCCCCAAATCTTTTTTACCCACGCTTTGTTTGTTATATGTATAATACGGTTTTGTTGTCATGAAAAGCCAAATGCAGAGATGCCATGGACACGGAACTGATGTATTTTGAAAGGAAGAGGCAGACAGAATTTCATAATTTGAAATCTTGAATTCCAGCTGATTGACTGGGTTCCGGGCAGAATCTCCCCTTCTGTCGGTATGCTGACAGTCACTGGGCCACATGCGCATTCCTCCATGACTGCATTGTAGCGGGGGCTTCTGGGGAAATGCAAGGGAAGAAAAATCAGCATGGTCCTCACGTCGCATTCAAATCCCGCGCTTTTTAAAGCTACTTAGCGATGCAGCAGGTGTCGCGACAGACTAAATCCAGGTATTTTCAGGACGCTGTTAAATCGCTAAATGCCATTTTTAGGATGTCACACGTGTAATGTCATTCTGTAAACAAACGCTCTGAATCTGATGGCATAACACAGGAAGAACAGGCCCGCCTGCCATGCGGCTGAATGCAGACCAGCGCCTTCAAAGGATCTGGGAGACTGAATAACAGACTGTAAGGATTTTTAAAAATTAATAATGAAGAGAATGTTTCATATCATTCAGCAAACAAAAGGCAGGCAGAGAGGATTCATCACTGTGATATTCAGCAGCATTCTGCAGGATCTGGCAGGCTCCACAGCTAACCCTTCCTTACAACCTCAGCCTTATTCCCACTCTTGTGTCTCTCAGCAGACAGCCCTATTCAGAAAAGACCCTCAATGTACCGTTTCTGTACTCTTTCACGGTTACTTTTCTTCACCCAAAATGTACTGCGCAGGTCGGCTGCACTCATTTGGAGATCAGTGGCAGCAAGTGCATATCCAGGACATTCATACAGCACATCACCAAGAGCATGACATCCTTGTGTTCAATGGCTGGATGGGCACTATCTATCTATCTATCTATCTATCTATCTATCTATCTATCTATCTATCTATCTATCTATCTATCTATCTATCTA
>JAODUD010000019.1:3276180-3287704 GCA_026784285.1 Stomatorhinus walkeri | reverse complement strand
ATCAAAGGTGTATCATGATTGGCTATGTTTGCTGGCCACCGTGATGAAATGTTACTAAAACAAATATTTATGACGATATATGTATGTGAGAGAATAAGAATAAAGATGAGCAAAAGTTGGGTTGTTGATAAGCACATGCACTGGTCAATATTATAAAGGTATAAAATAAAGTATAATGAACATTGGCTGTTGGATCATTACAGCATTATTTGTGCCTTAAAGATTATCAGCAATGAGCCATATAGATGACTACCGAGAGACAGGGAGGGAGGGTACAGAGAGAGATGAGATGGAGGGAGAGTGCGATGGAGAGGAAGAGAGAGAGGTAGGGAAGGGAGCAGGGCCACTAAGGTTGTTCTGCATTTATGGACAGCACGTTGCAGGAAGAACTGTCAGAAAGTGCACCTGTGAGCATTCAGCCATCTGCTTCATTACAAAACCCCCTTGAGGTAACCTTCCCCTTCCCGGTGTGTGGACTCACTGAAGACGAAGCCCTTTGTCAGAGCATTTCTATTCTAATTATACAGAACTTGCTCTTTGCGAGACAGGCTCAGGAAAGGAATGTGCAGAGGCAGACCTGTAACAAAAGGAGGGGAATTACAGAGAGAAGAGAAACCAGCATTTGTGTGAATGGCCCAAAAATTAGGATAAAACTCATAATTGACCAGATAGCAGTATTTCAGCTCAAAGAGGCTATACCATTCGTACAATATGCTACTTTAGCTTACAAATGGACAGCCAATAGCTTTTTTTTTTTTTTTTACTTGATCCTGTCTGTTATTGTCTTAGTGAAGATCTTTTGCCAATCCGTGTTGAAATCAGCTGTGAAGCATGAGGATTTCTCTTGAGGCATCAAGCTGCTTAACAACTGATGGTGAAAGTAAACAGATTGGCGCTGAAGCTGAAGCTGGATGGTGCCAAGAGAGAGAAGGAGCGAGAATCACTGATTTCACGCAATTCTATTTGACTGGAGAGTCTCCCTTTGCAATCAGGAATTCATCAGGGTGTTAATCTCTACTTCAGGTTGCTGGTCCTGGCACAGTGTGGTTTGAGACATTTTCTGTTTTTTTTTCCCCCATGAAAACCCAAAGGAAGCTGCCTCCCTCGGTCCACTAATGAACTTGAAATAAATAATCAAAACAACAGATTTCCTTAAGACAGCTGAGAGCACTCCGCTATACCCCACATATCCATTCTGGGGATTTTTTCAGTAACACTTAAAGCAATAGTGCATTATAGACATCTTTATAATATACAATAGTGCATTTATAAAGCATTATACACATGACTATAACTATTTATAAAAAGACATAATACATTATAGTCATGTTTATTATGCATTATGATTGCTCTCTGAAGCTCACATGCATTATACACTATAAATACCTTCATCATGCAGCACCAAGCATCCTTAATGCTTATACTGATCTTTATAATGCATTATAAAGGTATCTATAGTAAAGCATTCATAATGTATAGTAAATATGGCTATAATGTGTTATGCCATTTTATAAATAGTTATAGCTGTTTTTATAACGTTATGAATGCGTTGTAATGCATTATAAAGGTATCAATAATGCACTATACGTGACTGCTTTAAGTAAAGTGCTACCATTTTTTCATTTTGGACAAGCATAAAACACACAGGTAATAAAGGTGAAATCTCTACCACCCCATGACCCCTTTCAACGTTTTTAGCCGAACTCCTGATCAGCAGACCGTAAAACCATACAATTGAACTCTACTTCAATGCATGACTGATCTCTTCTTACTTCAGTTCAAGGACAGAAGTGTTTTTTTATCTCTTATATTTCACTGATTGTTGCAGCATAAACAGCAATGTTGTAAACAATGAGTAACGTAATGCAAAAAACATGCTCCTACCTCCAGCATTCAGGGTTAGGGTTACAGTCTTTTGGCTACACACCCAGTAGGTGGAAGCATGTAGCTTGGCTGGATGAATACAGCGATTTTTCTCCCCAAGAAGTGCTAAAGTAGCGTGTCAATGTGGCGCCACTGTAACTAGTGTGACAGAACCGACAAGGATCTCACTGCAATTCATCACAGTCACAGTCACAGCAGCAATGGCTCTGCCGTACGGATCATTACGGAAGTGATGGCTCGTCGTTAACATTGTCATTAAGAATAGAATGGAGGTACTTTATTCATCACCATTGGGAAATTGGGTAGCTTTTACGCACCCCGTCATGCTCCCTTTGAGAGACAAAGAGACACATTTATATACCGATAAGAGCAATCTTTGGAGTCAGAGCGCAGGGTCAGACAGTGTCCAGCGCCCCCTGGAGTAGTCAGGGTTAACGGCCTTTCTCAAGATGCCAATGCTCATATACTTTTATATGTGGAGAAAAGTATTGGGAGACCTGGCCATTACACCTACAGGAACCTTTATTACATCCCATTATAAATCCATGTGGAGTTGGTCCCCCCTTTGCAGCTATAACAGCTGCCACTCTTCTGTGAAGGCTTTCCACAAGATTTGGGAGTGTGTCTGAATTTTTGTCCATTAATGTGAGGTGAGGCACTGATGCTGGACGTGAAGGTCTGGCTCACAATCGCTCTTCTAGTTCATCCCAAAGGTGTTTGACGGGGTTTGGTTCGGGCTCTTTGTAGGTCAGTCAAGATCTTCCACACCAAACTCACCCAGTCATGTCTTTATGGACCTTGCTTTGTGCACTGGGGGACAGTCATGCTGGAACAGCAAAGGGCCTTCAACAAACTGCTCCCACAAAGCTGAAAACACTGAATTGTCCAAAATGTCTTGGTGTGCTGAAGCATTAAGAGTTCCTTGACTGAAACTAAGGGGCCAAGCCAGACCCCTGAAATCAGCCCCATACCATTATCCCTCTTCAACCAAACTTCACAGCTTGCACAATGCAATCAGGTAGGTAACGTTCTCCTGGCATCTGCCAAACCAAGACTCATCCATCAAACTGCCAGACGGAAAAGCAATTCGTCCCTTCACGGAACAGGTTTACACTGTTCCAGAGTCCAGTGGTGTGCTTTACACCACACCATCTGATGCTTAGCGTTGCGCTTGATGATGTGAAGCTTGCATGCAGCTGCTTAACTATGGAGACCCATTTCACAAAGTTCCCGGCACGCAGTTTTTGTGCTGGGGTTAATGGCAGAGGAAATTTAGAAGTCTGCAGAGTCAACAGAACATGAAGGACTTTTACGCACCATTCAGGGCATGGCCATAGAGCTCCAAATGACAGCACAAAGTAACAAAGTCACAATTTCTTTTGGAATAATAGTAATAATTTCTACAAATGAACCATGTACCCACATTATATTTAGTTTTCCATCTCAGTATCTGTCTATCAGATGCTAAATTAAGCGGTAAATAAAATTAATACAAATAAGCTCACGCAATATGATTACTCAATGAAAAAAAGCTTTAAAAAAGGCATATGAAGTCAAATTTACAGAAGGAAATAAGCGGCCCAGGGAAATAAGAGATGGAGAGAGACATAAAGCCTAATGAACAATGAGCAATCAGAACCAGAGACTATCCTAATCAGTCATTCCAGCAGAAAGGACCACTCTCCGGCGAAGCCAGCTTCTCATAGCAGCACCAGGTCTCCTCACAAGAGGACCCATCTCCTAGCTTTTCAAAGGATACATGTAGTCAATCAGTGTGCAAACAGGGTAATTACCTTCAGACCAATCAGCAAACTGATCACTCAACTGCTCACAGACATGAGTTGACCAAAAATTTGCCTAATTGGCAGTTGTAGCCGTACTTATAACTCAGGGTACTATGAATATAATAAGGTTTTTTTTATTATTCTAAATGTTTTCTGATCCTGAAACCAGATGTGAATAGAACTGAAGAATGAGGCACATTTAGAGAAGAGACTTTTCAACACACCTGAACTTGGCACCCTTGAAGCAGCACTAGTCTGAATGTGATACCAATCCATGTTAAGCACTTTCTTTTGGACTTCTTTGATTTTAATGAAAATGCACAGAAAACTGAGACCTCCAATCAAATAAAGGTTGATTTGATTTTTCAAAAAAATCCC
This sequence comes from Stomatorhinus walkeri, assembly GCA_026784285.1. Taxonomy (NCBI): domain Eukaryota; kingdom Metazoa; phylum Chordata; class Actinopteri; order Osteoglossiformes; family Mormyridae; genus Stomatorhinus; species Stomatorhinus walkeri. Next base: position 3,283,658 of record JAODUD010000019.1, on the reverse strand, counting down.
ATTGACTGCTGTTGAAATGTTGAAGAAGAATCTGTCTTCCACTTGCTACCCCAGGGTGCCAGGGGGCAAGAGGTAGGGGGCAGCACCGGATACTAGACCGGGGAACATGGCAGATCGGATGGTGCTATCGAAGGAAAGGTTTAGAGTGATTGGAACAAACATAACAAACCTCTTGAGTGAAATTTGAGTATAAAACATGAAGATTAGGTTATAAAATGGAACAATCCTGCAATTTATTGGGTAAGTGTGTGGATGTTAGATAGTTGTTCGGTAACACTAAAGATGTAAGGACTTGATGCGTTACATTAACTGCACCTTCATAATGCCTTTGTAATGCATTCAGATATTGTTCAGTGCACCTTCATAAGGCTTCCATTACTCATTCATGGGACATTCAAAGGCAGCATGTAAGTATACCTTAACAGCTGTAATATACATTAATAACAAACATTATATGATAATATAATGTGTTTATTATAATCAAATAATGTTTGTTATTCATGTACGTTAAAACTGTTGTGTTATGCTGCTTATGAATGTTCTATGAATGCACAATGAATGCATTATGTAGGTGCAGGTAATGTAAAACTTTACTATAGTTCTTACATCTTTAGCAATGGGAAAACAAGCAAGAGAAACAATCCAAGCACATATGGGACAAGCAGTTTTTAATGTGCAGTTGGTTTGAGGTGAGAGACAAACAAAATAGTGTTTTATCATCCCTCTCTCCCTCCCTTCATCCACCCACCCATCTTCCAGCCGTGTATCCAATACAATGCAGCAGGGAGGAAATGGTCTTATATTATTTGTAATTATCTAGATGCAGCAGACTGGAATGTGGAGGCTTCTCTTCTCTGAGGTTGGAGGTTCAGATCCCACTTCTGCTCAGTACAAGAGGAGTTTGCATGTTCTCCCCTTGTCCTCCAGGTCCCCTGGTTTCCTCTTCCAGTCCAAAAAAACGTAGTTAGACTGTTCGATGGTAGCGCGTGGCCCTGGTGCCTGGCGAGGTTCGTGTGAGGCTTGCCATGGACGGTCACCCCATCCAGCGTGTGCTTTAACCACATACCCTGTGCTGCTGGGATAGGCTCCAGGTCCCCCCCTGTGACCAGGATCAGCAGTTGGAAGATGGATGGATGAAGGGCGTGACTTTTCCCTGCCCCGGGGCATCGTCATGCTCCTGCCATTTCAATGTGGGAAGAACAAAAAACACATCTGACTTCGGGGAAATATGCAAATCTGCTCTGAGAATTTGTTTCTGCTTAGTCAATGCAAAATAGAAGCATTCTGTGCCTGAAGTCTAGATATGAGTCATTCTGACTGCAGGAGATGACTTTTAATGGCCTGTAACAGATAGGTGTGGCTTGACAGACCTTCAGTGACAAAGGTTTTGGACACTGCTGATGGGACGGGAGGTGATGTGTCCACTTAGATTAGGCATTTATGGGCAATGGCTGACTCTGTAACTCGCCAACATCAGTCAGGGCTGCACGGGAAGGCAGGACAACCAGATATCACCAAAATCCACGTACAGTGACTGAAAGGGGACCTTGTGTGGCTGGAGAGACTGAGCAGACAGCACCCGGAGCACGAGAAGAAGCTGTCCTTCTGAAAAAGATACCTTCACCATTCTCTCAACAGATGGGCACGAGCTCATGCCGGATGATCTGAAGGGACAACAAGAAGCTCCGAGGTCCCACAGCACCGCAGCCAGAGCACAGCGCGCGCGACATCACTGTATTTACATTCTCCAGCTGTATTTACATTTGTGTTTTGTACGTGTTTCTACCAATGTACAAAGAAGTCTGGATTGTACTTTGAACCTGAAATAGAAAAAGATCAGAAAACCATTTAAATCAAAATTCATCGCATAATTGGAATGGGATGAACCATTGACACTCGGTGTGAATTCATTTTGCATCTTAAGAGTAAGGCAAGGAGAAAAAATATATGTTTTATGAAACTGCAATTGAAATATTTTTCATTTTTAGTTCTTGTCGGGGTTAACAAGCATACCGTAGATCATCTTTTCTTTAAATGACTTCAGACTTGTCTTGGATAAGCAGTATGGATGGATACTTAAAGTGGAAATGAAAGAATAAGTCTTGGAATCGGAGGATGACAAAGAGACAGTAAGGCTGATTAATAAAGAAAAGAATCAGAATATGAAGGAATCGACAGTTTTTGTGAGGTTGTCTTGAGACAACAACCGAAAAACCGTCATTATAAAAGACCTTGAAGTAAAGCTGCACAAATAGCTGGTCGGGAAATGGGTCACGGGGAGGATATGCTGTGGAAGAGCGAAGCAGTGACAAGGGGGGTGGGCAGGAATGACAGCAGGTGTAGCGACATTACACCTCTGCTTGCGGAGCGTCTGAAAATGAAAGGGTTCGAGAAGCGAAGGAGTGTCTTCCAGCATGTCGTACCCTGTTTTAATACGGCCACTGAGACGGAAAAAACAGGCCATTATCTGGTGAATATTTTATGATCGCTGTGCGTCATGTTCTGATCATTAAAATAGAACCTCATTGCCATATTATCTCTTGGACAGATGCCACATTTGTAAGAGAGACTTACATTCCAGCTCATCCTTCAAAGGAGCCAAATACTCAGCATCACTTTCTTGTTGGTGACTTTACAGATTCTCGCCCGGCTCTGTTCTCTCTCTCTCTTACAGAGGTCTAATTAATCAAACACTGTAAAAAAAAAAAAAAAAAAAAGTGAATTATTTGTTGGTTTTCTAGTGCTTAAAAAACTGATTTGGCCGCAGATAAATTCAGATTAATGCTTTGTCCTTCAGCAAGTCACTTAACATTCCCATCAATTTACCAGCTTTATAAATATGTGACACTGCAACTTGCTTTTGTTCAAATTTTCTGCCAAGGCAAACAAATTGTGATTGTTTGTTCGTGTTATGAGAGCCCTGATTGCACATTTCTTCCACTGTAATCTGCAACACTGTGTCCTTCCCTGGTTTCAGCCCTGTTAATTAAGGATTTACAGGTGAGACACTGTTATCAATATAATCTAGAATTAGTGGAAGATTGCATTGCACTAATGAAATTTAGCAATCATGAATGCGGGTGCGATTAAATGGACATAACCTTTTCGTTTGCTGTTGTTATTGTAAAGCTTCATAGCTGAAATGGTCTCAGGGCTGGATTGGAATGAAAAACAGCCTGGGACTCTGGGGTCTCCCATGACCCGAGAGTAAATTTTGCTGAGGGGGGGTCCCCATGATGACTATTTCCAGCCATGTGTCCATCATATGACCGGGAAAATGCCTGGTCTGCCAGATGGCCACACCAACCCTGAATGGAACGGAAGATGTCAGAAATTCAGCAGGTCACTTATGACAGGTAGAGTGTGGTAGTGGTGACCTAATGGTTAGGGAAGTGTGCTTGTGATCAAAAGGTTGCTTGTTCAAATCTGCAGCCAGCAAGGTACCACTGAAGTGACCTGAGCAAGGTACTGCCCCCATGCCCTGCTCCCCAGGTGCTAAATACTAGCTGCCCACTGCTATGTCATATATGGGTTCCATGCTGTTTTGCTGTAGTGTACCAACACTGACAATTAATCTTCCACATATTTTACATAAAAACACAAGCATGTGCTTGCACCATCATGCACATCTGCACATGCTCAGACAGCACCGGCTAATCTGCACCTCCATCCTCCCACTGAACGGCTACACCTCAACCACAGAATGACAGATTAAAAATACAGCTTCCTGTATCAGGTAATTAAACAGAGTGTTTAACTGGCTGTCTGCTCATCGGCGAGATAACCCAGGCTGGTGTGGAGGCGCTAGGCATGTGAACGGCTCAGAGACATCGCCAGATCTTCTCCCAAAGGCCGCCTTTCCATATCAGCGCTCTCTCCTATGGGCCTGCCTGTAATCCCATTGTTTTACCTTCTTCCACAGACACACGTCTTCTTATGTTGCTTAATTCTCTCCTGCAGCCCAAATATAACACAGATTTCTAGAACAGGGCACACCTCAGACAGGGGCGTAAGAGAGAGTTTAATATCGAGGGAGACACAATTTAAATGCAAAGTTCTACTTTTTGTGGGGGATGGATGAAGCCAAATTAAACATTAGGGAGTTAAACATTCCCCTGATAGCCCGGGCTACTCCACACCTTACTTTAAAAACTTTTCCCACCACATCACAAATCCATGTTGTCCTACAATATCATATACATCAATCTGAAAGAAAATTGATGGTTTATGACATGAAATATGATATCTGAGTCTGTAAATCACTGCTGTGATGGTCTCATGCCTCTGGTCCTGTCTCCCGCTTCCTGAAAGGATTTGCCAGGCCTGCAGAGGGTCAGGCCTGCCCTCCGGCCTGCCACGCCACGGGCCCCGATGGAGGAGCAGGGCAGCTGCTCGCACAGACCCTCCCGCAGCACTGGTCTTGCTGGTACCGGTAGAATCCAATGGATTTTTTTTTAAATGACCGCAGCGCAGCAGCCGCATGAAGATGCCGGGCGTTACTAAACGGCAGCATGCTGCCCCTCTCCAGTCGGCAGGCTTCCCGACTCACTCCCCCATCATGCCTGGTGCCCTTCGCGAATGGTGACCTTGGAAATGGGACCGAGCAGAGCGCCTGCTCCCCCAATAAGAAAAAGAAACGTCTGCATCAAAAGTGTCCCATAACATTAACTCTCAGCAAATCTGTATTCACCTCAAGTACAGAGCAAAGATAAAAAACCAGAGAGCACAGCTCCATTTGTGTCGTAGACCAGGCACTGCTGCTCTAGGATTCTTACAACTTCCTTCTGGTTCTGAAAGCACATTTGTCCATGAATGTTTGTTCATGTGATACAGAGGCAAAGGTAGCAATGTTGCATAAAATTAGTCTGAAATATTCCTCTGATTAGCATTCTCTTCCTCTACCCACCTTTCCAACATATCCTGTCCCAGAACTGTCATTACGCAGCCTCTAGCCTACCTCCTGCTAGCACGAGCTTAACACCAAGCCACCACCCCCCTCCCCCAGGCGCATTTTTCATCCATTCCCTTGTTGTCCCTTGCTGAGATGTCAGCTCTCTGACCTCTACCTGACCTTGCTCAGCTGAATGAAAAAAATAATCCGTCTTCATTTTTTAACTGAAAGAGTCTTGTGCTGCTTTCAAGGAAGTTAGCAGCGATACGCTAATTCAGGTAAACACAATAAATTACTTAGAGACCATTTGGGACCTTAACTGTATTAAGGGCAGAAGCATGAGCTAGGTGTGTTCTTTAGGCTGTTCCGTTAAGCCAATAATAATAATAATAATAATAATAATAATTATTATTATTATTATTATTTTATCCACTCTGGCCTTGGATGGAAGGATGTTTTTAAGTACTCATACTGCAAGGATCTCAGAGAAGGAGGAAATGAGAGAATAACAGCAGAGAGCTGGGCTCAGAACTCACTCACTCGCTGACTCACTTACTTTTCATCCCTGCTTTCCCTATTCAGGATCACAAAGGTCCAGACCTTATCCCAGAGCAACAAATGCAAAGTGGAGAATAACCCAGGATGGGGCGCAAACCCATTACAGGGCACACTCACACACCATTGACATCTATGGGCACTTTGGCACCTCCAGTTTAGATGGGATAATAATGGTAGTAATTATAGTAGATGGTAATAATAATGATAATAACATTAACAATAACAACTAAACAACCACATTAATAATCTATTTAATAATAATAATAATAATTATTATTATTATTGTTATTATTATTATTTCTACAGGCATTAATCATAAAGGTAATTCTTCATCCATAGCTCCTATGAACGGTCATTAATCCAGAATTCTCTGACCATTAGTCCCCATTCACGGTATATACCCACATGCCATGGACTACAAATAGATAAGAAAAACTGCCAAGTGGATCAAGGGGAAGATGGGCATTCCCATGGTAACCAGGTTCTGCCTAGAGGTAGAGCGACTAGGCCAGGCCTGATACCATTTGCATACAAATTACCCAGATGGTACCTTGTTGTTATGACAACGGCACACAGCTTCCAGAATGCATGTGGTTGTCAGACAGAAAGGGGGAGGGGCCAGCCAACGGCAAGCCATTGACAGAATTCATTGTCCTCAATGAAAAAGATTCATACCTATTTTTAGCATGCATTGTATAAGTCACCCAATTCACTAATGTGAAATCAATATTGATTTTTGTCTGTGGATAAGTAGGGTTAGTGCAGCATATGTGACTGGTGTATTTAGTACATTTGCAAACTCCCCTGTGTATGAAGCACTAGCTTAGCGCCCAGGCTACTGACAAGCTTCATTATGTTCTCCGGCATAGAAGTAAGTCTGAATGGATACTCTGAAGTCCAGACCACATCCTCTTTTTCCCACTAATTTTCATAATTCTATAGAAAACTGTGTGCATGTAGTCTGTGAAATTAGAAAAAATCATGGCTCCCTCACTGATGCTCACACCTGGGGGTATTCCCTACCGCAAACACGCAACAAAGATGTCTCAATGAAGTGAAGTGAACAAGAGATGCAACACTGATACACAACTGTGAACTTACTGCCATCTAGTGCATGCTGATGGTACTGCCTAAAAAATGACACACATAAACGTCCCACACCTGGTGGCTGCTAAATAAATTATCAGTGACTGGCAGCTTGACTTGTCTGCATGCATAAAAAGCAAATTCTGTAATCTAAGGTCCTTTGGGGGGAGGTGCAGTATTGTGGGCAGTGATCTGCTATCCATCTACTGTACTTTATCAGTACAGACAGCATTGCTGTGTAGGGCTTATACCCAGTGCATTAACATTTATTCATTTAGCTGGTAGCAACACCATAATGTAAAGGCAGGCCGAGGAATAATTGACATATATTTTTTACTAAAAAAGCTAAAATTTAAAACATATAAACAAATTGTAGTATATATTTTCATGTTAGATGCCAAACTACGTTTTGTTGTCTGAACACTCATAATTTGCGCGATGACAATTAATCAAACCTAATCTAATCCAGGATACGCAACAGTAAGAATACTACAACAATTTTCAAGAAAACTTAAGATTATCTTAACGTCTTGCATTCCTCAAAACAAGCTTCCTTTGCCTTGATAATAACACAGGGCATTTGTTTGACATTCACCCCACATGTCTCCACAGAGTGTGTACCGGGCACTTTCAGTTCAACAGGACTGAGGTCTGGGCTTGGGCATTAATTTAAGTCATTTCTCGCTTTCCCTCTTCATTGGAGAGTTCTTGTAAAACTTTTTGGTTTGTTTTAACTTCTTATCTTGCTGAAGAATGAGGGACCGCCCAATCAGAATGGCATACTTTTGAATTAAGCCATGTTAGTCACACTGCTTGAGAATGCCTTTCGGTAAAGACTACAACTGTGTCACCAACAGAGCAGCTCCCGTACCTGATATGCTGCTGGGGGGGGGGGGGGGGGGGGGGGGGGGGGGGGGGGGGGGGGGGGGGGGGGGGGGGGGGG
>JAODUD010000019.1:3231059-3246511 GCA_026784285.1 Stomatorhinus walkeri | reverse complement strand
GCCCCAACCCCCCCCCCCCCCCCCCCCAACCTGGAAAAGTGGTTGGAAGACTGATGGACATTTTGCATTAAAAATACCTTTTAAACATGACAAAGACGATTGCGAGTGTTCAAAACCTTACTGACACTTGTGATGGAAACAAAGTCATTACCGGTTTGCAGGTATGAAAGAGAATAGAATTTTCTCAGTGCATTTATTTCCATCTCGGCTCTCCTTCACACTCTTGTGATCGCATTACATAGAACCCAAACCCCATTGAACTCTCTGCGATCGGCTCTTTATGGGCCTGTTTATGCAAAATGTCTGCAAAAGGTTTCTTCTTAAGCACTGAATTGTGGCCTGTTGAGTCTGAAAGTGAAACCTCATTCCACAGCTGCATACGTCACGGATATTACGTTACCAGCTTCTGATGTCATTCGCACCATCGACCCCGAGAACTGAACACAACATCCCTGGCTTTGAAAGTCACTTTCACAGTCACTTACGCATTTGTGTGATCAGCAGTTTTAATTTTTTCCCACATCCGCCTTCCTTCTATCTGACCTGGCGTTTGCCTGCGTGGCCATCCAAGGGGCGGAGTCGCACTCTGAGGTTTGCCACACTGGCCTCTGTGCTGAAATGCGAGCATAATGGAGATACATAGTGGCAGTGTTAGGTACTGTGATCTTTCTCGTTCTGCTTTTGAATGCTGCACCACTTCCTGTCTGTGATGTTGTCACAGACGACACGAGGTGTGTGACTTTTGGGCATGAGAGGTGAGGGGGATGCCTTGTATGGACTTCAAAGGGATTATTTACAGACAACATGGACACCAGATTCTAGAACTTTCCTTCTTCCCGTCCTGTCAGTTAGAAATGCACTAGAGTCTCAGTGAAACTGTATGGTTACTTATGTATCTACAAACACCAGTTTGTCGTCCCTTTTGTTTCTGTTTATTGCTGTCTGTGAATGAAGGATTACAACAATGAAATCCTGATAGGCAAGGTGAAAAATAAAGACTGATTTTGCACAATTTTACACACTCTCTATGTCAGTCATTGGCTTCTGCAGGGACAGAAAGAGTTCATACAAAAGACCTTTTAGATGGATAATTGTGTATAGATTGCAAGGAGAGAACCCATGTACACTCTCTGTGTCTACCTGGTGGAAAGGAGTACAACTCAGACTTTTGTAACTCCTCAAAAAGCTTTTATTCTATGTAGGTTTGTTTATGACTATAACAGAAAAAGAAGTCTGTGAATAACAGAAGCATTAGATTTCCAGAAACATGTATATAAGCCATGTCATTGTCAGTCCCTCAATAAGGAGCATGCTTGATGCGCCAGTTCATGGTTACCCAATCCAGTCCTCAGGGACCCAGAGCTAGTCCATGTTTTTGCTCCCTCTGTGCTCCCTGCCAGAAAGTGCACATTTTTGCTCCCTGGAAGCTGGGAGGGAGCAAAAAAGTGTACTGTCTGTGGGTCCTCAAAGACCAGATTGGGAACCACTGCTCTAGTTTATTAAGACAGTGTATGGTGACCTCTCCCTGCAGCTTCCTGAAGGAGGCACTTATTTGGGTATTGATGTGTTTGCGACAAGGCAAGAGAATAGTGTGATTCTGCGCATCTTCCCTACCTGCTGTAACATCATATGCCAGACTTCTTTTAAGGAGTCGCCACCACTACACCGTGCTCTTGCGTCTGTCCTTTTGTGTTCCCAGCATGCCATTGTGCCCCCAGCCTCATCGGACCTCCCTCACCCCGTCTCCTGTCCCAGTTAAACATTCCCCTTGGGTGTCTTCCCTGTACCTGAATGAGAGAGAAAGAGACAGACATACAGGCTGTGGCAACCGTGCAGTGCTGCTGTCTGCACACCAGGGCTCACAGTAGTGCCGGGCTGCTAGCGCATGTTGCCGCTCCGTGATGAAAGTCCACTGTGGGGAGCTCTTGCACCATCGAGGCCTCACTCACTTTTAAAAGCCGATAACTCTGCTTGTTTGCTTGAGCGTTCGTGAACACGGAGGCGAACTACTAGTCCCCATCGCTGCTTCAATCCCCCCCCCCCCCCCCAACACACAGGGTAAATCACTGTGACTGAATTAAACTCTGTTGTTTAATCATCCACACTTTATTTAGTTCCAATCTCTTTGCTTTCAGCCCTGAGGTAATGTGTCAGCAAGCCTGGATAATGGTGCTGACAGTGGAGGTTGCCAGTTTAACTGGGATTTTAGGGTCCTACCAAATGAGATTGGGTTCTCCTGCATCCTGTTACGCACGCCTGGGTGTCACTGAATGCCCACGGGCTGTAATGAAATAAGGATCATTTTGGACAGGTGATCCTTCCGCAGGTTTTACTTAAAGAACATCAAGTCCCTCTCACAGCTTAGAATTATGCTAATTAGAATTTTCATCCATCCATCCATCCATCCATCCATCTATCCATCCATCCATCTCCAAACTGCTTATCCTGGTCCAGGTGATGGGGGGTAGGAGGCAGGAACCTGTCTCAGGCAGCACAGTGTGTCAGGCTGGGGTTCACCTTGGATGGGATGCCAGCCTGTAGAGTTTCATACTAATTAAACAAGGCATTTTGGGTATCCAAAAAGGCAGGTGTAACCTAAAAAGGCTTTTCAGTGGAGCCGTGTCGGGAGGCACTGCTGGGAGCCAGCTGGCCTCTATGCGCGTCTGTCCCTGGCCACGCTCACATGCATGTACCTCCCCAGCAGTCAGCCTGCACAGTGCCGGCCGTCCGCCATGGGCAGGAAGCACACGGTGCAGTGCGGCATGCTGGGAAAAGCAAAGCCTGCAGGGCGACTCCATGCTGTTTCTCAGCAGCTGGGTGGGGGACGTTATTGCTGTGGGGGATGGTGTGTGGCTCAGCGGGTTAGGCTCCGTGCCCGTCAACGGAAGGTCACCAGTTCAACTCCTGTGTTCAGCACGACAGTCGGATTGCTGTTGGCCTTCTGAGCAAGACCTTCCTCCTCCCCCACAAAATAAACAATGCTACAGGGTGGGTTGCTGGATCCCAACCTCTACCCATATAGCTCTGTGTGTCTCTCAACAGAGAGCATGATGGGATATGCAAAGATAAACATCCCAATGCCCTTGTACAAATGGCAAATAAAGCATCATTCCATATTTTCATCTCAGTCCTGAAGCCACCACTCTGTCGTATTACTTAAGTGATCCGCTGAATGCCACATCCCATCAGCACAAATGACTCAGCCATTTACCCCCCAAGTCTTAATTGTTGCTCACATTTCTGCTACTGTGGCTGTAATTGTTGTCACTGCTATTTTTCCCACAGTCACATTCACTTCAAGGCACAACTCCATCCACAAAGCTAAATGGTTACATTTTCGCTAATTGGTGTTTACGGCGATGATAACAACGACGCAGTTTATTTTTGTATATATAAATGATAGCTCTCTCCTTCGCTTGCTCTCTCTCTCTCTTGCTGTTTTTTTAGTTTATAATACATTTCAACAGAAAGTGTTGACTCAGCATAAATTTCACTCCATGCATACTATCAAAGAAAAATCTCCCTCTCTGCCAGGCCTACACTTCCAAGCTTGCAATCCTTTACCTTCTTTGTCCCCGGGGTTGGCAAAGTTGCTGGTATCTTGCAGGCAGCAGCGAGAGCGTCAGGCTTATCTGTTTATTGTTTGAAGTTCTCTGAGTGTCTGAAACAACAGTGATCACTTCTGGCAGCACTGATGGCATCGCCCCTACTTCACTCTCCAGCCGCCGTCGGCCCTTCTCGTGTTTGTAGAGAACGATACCGTCAGCGTCGCCCTAAGTACCCTAGCCATCTTGCGGTGGCACCAGGGCATCGTGTCACGTGCTTCTTGCATGGACACCCAGCCTAGCAACACTATTCATTTTTCTTTGTCTGTCACACAGGGACAGCAACAAATCTCCTGTGTCTGCCACAGAAATAAACTGGCTTTTCTGGAAGCCTAGAGTGATGTTCTCATGAATTCCCCTGGCGCTCACGCTCGGTCACATGCTCTGGACCCCTCTGACAGCCCCCTGAATTTCTTCCCATCTCAAAATTATTAGCCAACATTACTGGTCTCAGCTACTAATATTTCCCACTAAATTTCACCTACTGGTCAGCCCTGGTATCAGTGGTCCATGAGGAGATGTAGTCATCATTAAAGCACCGGGCCATGCTGTTCTTTAAACCCAGAGACCTTCCCAATAATGGCATACTTTCCATCCCTGAAGACATTCATGTCGCATGTCAGCCTGTGCTTCCCTGGATGTACGGTAGGTCTCGGCCCACTTGGCCACTTAAAATGTAATGGGTGGGATTCTAAAAATAAAATATAACATAACAAAATTTACATTAAAATATTCAGAGACCCGTAGAATAAAAAAGGCTAAACTTCATCTTTTTGGCAACACAACACTGGTCAGAAAAAAACCTGAAAACTATGCATAACTCGTTTTCCACAGAGAATATCTTCAGTTATGCTACTTAATTAGAAGTAGAAAATGCCTATTTCTTGCCTCATCTTTTGAAAGATAACTGATCAGCATGTCTTATTCTGTGTGAATGTGCGTATGTGTGCACACGTGTGTATGTGTGTGTGTGTGTGTGGATTAGGTTTATATTACATTGTGTGGGACCAAGTATCCTCCACAATATAATATACACATGTTTTTTTTGTGTTGTGGGGGCCATTTTTATGATTCCCACAAAGATCTGTGAATGCAGTCGAAAAATAAAAAATGCCAAAAGTCTCAAATTCTCTTTGGTTATTTAAGGTTAAGGTTAGGGATGTGTGGAGATTAGGGTTGTCACGATGAAAATGAAAATGATTATGTGTGTTTACCATTTGAAGAGGTTGTTTGGAGGGAGCTGGACACACTGTGTGTTATCACTTGACCGAAAGTGAGCTAATTCAGTTAAGGTTATCAGAGCTTTGAGTCAGGTCCACTACGCAGCAGCTTTTCATGGTTTCTCCTCTCCATCCTGTATGTCTTTGGACTGTGGGAGGAAACTGGAATCCTAGAGTCCTGGAAGTGAGGCAGCGATGCAAACCTCTGAGCTATGCTGACACCCACATCTCTAATTTGTTTTTAAAATTTTAGGTTCTTTTATCATGTAAGCCGTTTTTTAAATCAAAATTTATATGTGAAATCTAGCTCGGGGGGCTGGGAAACCCTGAAATAAATCTGCCCTGATAGTTTATGACTTGAATGATGTTAAGTGTTATATAAACACCCCTAAACAGGTTGTTCAGACAGGGAAGTTCGGAAGCTTCTAGAAGGGTTAAATGAATACTGCGGCTTCTTATGCGAATGGCGACCAGGCTAGTGTAGAGAACCAACAAACAGGCTGTCAGAGGGAATCATCATTTATGAGCTGTCACTGCTCCTGTTTCACTTCTTTTGCATTCATCTTTCACCCCTCCGCCCACTGCTGCAGCCCCCGACCCCCTGAGTCCAAGGCAGAGTGACCTAAGATGTGGTGACATTCAGGGGCTGGTCCCCTGCCTGCCTCGCTGACATTTGCACTTGCCTTTGATGGCACCTTTGAGCAGAGTCCTACTGGTGGCCTCGTTTAGAGTGAGATGTCTTTGTCATGGCTCCGCCTTCACGCTTCAGCGACATCAAAGACTGCAACTCTGACCCACTGATGGCTGTGCATGGCCCCGCCCCACCCTCACTCTCACCCTTGCTCCCAGATAGACCTTTCCTTGCTACACTGCACTTCTTCACAGGAAATATGTGGCAATGGGTCAAAAACAACGCCTGGTGAAATAATTAATTCATTTATTCATCCATGGTCATTAACTTATTTGCAACTGGCACAGCTGTACATTTAACACATTAATTTTAATTAAACTAAGTATTTATCAACATAATTTAGGTCTCGCCTCCCACCCCTCTAAGGCACAAAAGCTACACACATTAGAAGTCCAGGGTTATGGCCACAGGACCATCTTATTTTGGCTTTACAGCACCGCATGTTCCTTCGTCTGGTGCACAAATAACAATGGTTATGTCTGGTGCCATAATCACCGACCTAATTGAATACCCAGCGTTTTCTAGTAAGCAATTTAAACTGAAATAACTAAATAAATCACACTGAGTTATTGAGATTACAGCAGACCAGCAGGAGGCAATGCAAGGTTCGTATTGGATTGCGAAGAAGGGAAAAAGAAACATTCCGCGTGATACGTCCCACGCTTGCAGCAACGGCCCATCCGTCACCCCCGAAATTCATAGCTTTCTGGTCATGCAGTATTCATCAGACTCAGGGAAGAGGCTCACCTGCTCGTTCAAAGGTTTTCCGAGGCCCTGGAACTGGGCTGGGTACGAGCGACAGCGATAAACTGGTAGGTCTCTAGTGAGGCAACCCTGGGTGTCCCCTGCCCAATCACTAAATGGCCCTCACTCTTGTGAAATATGTATCTCTGCAGGGATGGCTGCATGGTGTGCGATCTGGGGGGGTAGGGTGGAGGCAGCCAGGGTTAATAGCCTGACACTCCGGGATGGTGCCAGTAGGTCGCTGCAACACTGCCCTCGTGCCCTTTCCCTGAGCCCTGACCTCCGTGACCCCCGCAGTGGCCCAGTGGTCCTTTCTTTCACTTCCCCTTCCTCTTTGTCGCCGGGTCGAGGCCGAGGCCTCGGGCACCAGCCTCCGTAGCCCCCCGCACAAACGCAGCGTGAGAGAGGTTAATTGGATTGTGATTAGGAGCCAGGCGATTAGCTGATGGCTAACTTTCAATTTTCCTATTGTGAGCAGGACAAAGAGGATTGCGGCGCCAAAGGCCCGAGGATGTGAGCAGGGAAGCTGTGGCACTCTGCCTCCTTTGTGGGGGTGATGTATTGAGTCACGCTGTTGTGCTGGCCTGTCCTTTTATGGGTCCTGTGCTGCTCATAATTTTGACATGGGGATCTCAGAAGACAAACAGCCCTCGCTGTCTTTAATTTTCTGACGGGGATTGAGCGGCACATGGGCGGCGAGAGCAGAGAACTGTTGTGAAATTGCTTTTGAGGCAGTGGTGAGGTACAGGACTCATGGTACAGCCCTTCCACAACACCCATCATCCTCTCTGTCAGCGTACACACGCATACACAAAATGGACATGTCAATCTCAATAATGGCATTGATATTCTGTCCAATTTTATTAAATATTATTCTAAGGCAAGAGGAAAAACAACACAAGGGTCAGAAGCTGATAGATAGGGTTTATTATGTCTTACTGCACCTTTGAAATCATCACTGTTATGACGAGGTCAGAAATGACCAAGAATATCACAGCAAATCATTCACTTTTGTTTTGATTCCCTTGTTAGGATTTTGAACAGAAAAAAAATTTAAATAAAAATAAAACTTTTGAGCCAGAAAAAATGATTCTGCTAGCAGTGAGCTTGATCCCAATATGTCTGGAAACCTTCACATCCTTGAGGTATTTTAATTCTATGCTTGCAGGAGCATAAAGTCTAATTGCGGCTCAGGACCCAGAGTCTGGGGCTGTAGGTGTTATTAGCAACCGGATCCGCTTGTCGATAGATTCAGCATCGCCCCAAACAAGCACTTGTAGCGAGTGAAAGGAGTTCACTTTCCTTGGGAATATACACCACTCTGCCTCCATCCCACATATCCCCGATAAGCAGCTGTTTCCTCATTCATGGCGAAAATGAGGTTTTCGAGACCGCGGCCACGCCGCCAGGGATCAAAGTGAATTTGCCTTGGCCTTAGCGCAGCTGCCGGCAGAGACGGTAGCGGGAGGAATATCCGCCATCGAGGAGGGAGCGGCATGCCGGCCACTGGCGCGATTGTGCGACTGCCGAAAGCCTCCCAGTGGTGTGTGTGTGTGTGTGTGTGTGTGTGTGTGGGAGAGAGAACACGTGCATATATGTGTGTGTGTGAGTATATGTGTGTGTGTGTGTTTTTGCATGGGGGGGGAATCCATCTGCCAAGCTTAGATAAAGACCCCTGAAATATAGGGTTCCAGAAAAAAACACATCAGGCTCCAAAAAGGGGAACCAATAAACTGGTGTTATTTTTCTACTCCCCCTCAATCCTCCAACATCGCCCCCCCGCCCCCACCAACGCCCATGCCCCACCTACCCCCCCTGCACTGCTCAGACCTTTGGTACATCATCTCCTTCTGCCTCTAAGGGTCAGACAATGTTACTGGCCTCCCCTGACTGGTCCAGTGGTTCCAACAGAGAATACGATGGGCAGGTCGCGCAGTGCATGAAGCATCACTATGCCGGCAGGGTGCATTTCTCGACTCTCCATCTTCAGAATCCGTACCCAGAGGCGTCACTTTGTGAAATGGCCACCAGGTGGCGACTAGAGCTGTTCTTTTTCAGTGGCAAGACGACAGTTGTAGCAGGAGAGGGGAGGAGAACCAGATGGTGAGATGGGCTTTGTTCTGGCTGTCCCACACCGTGACTCCAAGCCCAGCGAATATACATGCGCTGTGTGTAACTCCTCCATGGCACCAAGTCTCGGGGTTCATGAACTACGACTGTGACGGTTCTTTGGAGGTGGAGATGGGTGAGGCGTTTTACGCGGAACCCAGATTGGATGCATAAATTGAGCAGATGTGTGCATGCAAATAGAATTGTAAAATATGCTTAGGAGCTAATTAATCGCATCTATAACAGCAGAGGGTGGCTGTAAGCAGAGGGGGCGGGACAAAGTCAGGTGACGAGCACATTCACTTCACCCTGATGCCTGAGCCCACAGATTCTAGGCCCTGTGTGGCTCAGTGGGTTAGAATGCTGTTAGTGATTTAGATCACAGGGTCAGCAGTGATTTCACCTCTTACCCTTGGTTGGCTCAAGGGTCATTCTGAACCTGCTTTCTCAAGGATGTGTGTTAACCTGGGTAAAAGCATCTATTGAATGCAACTCCAGTGTGTGTCTCCCCTTCTGTTGACACCAGAATGGCTCCCTTTTGCTTCTAATTCCTCACCGCCATCTTTGTTAAACCCATATCCATATGTTTCCTCTTTCAACATTCAGGTACATTATCGGTGAGTGAGCCTGTTAGAGGAACGCAGAGCCGCATCTCAGGTATCACATCCTGTACCTCAGCATTATGAGCACCGGTCAGGTCTGATTCACACAAGATGCCCTGAACTGAAACTAACTCTGTTCTTTCATTTATGATCTTTTTTTCAAACCTTCACTGATAGCTCCCCCCTTCACTGATGAAACATTTCATTTTCAAGCAGGTAAATGCTGTAATGATCCATATCTCACTCCCTAGATATCCCCCATTAAATACTAAGTGCCCATGTTTAATGTGTTGTCAGCAAGAGATGCTCGTGCCAGTTTGCTAGCCATTATTCAACTGGCAGAGTTCCCATAATAATAATAATAATAATAATAATAATAATAATAATAATGACCTGTAATAAAAGGGCCTTGAGAGATACACCGTAGGCTCAGTTCCTTGAGTTCCCTCCGGATCCATTTCTAGGGAGCGGTTGTTCCGATGGGCGGAGACTGACTGGACCTCGGGAATGACATGATCGGGTTGTGGGCAGGGCCTGCACTGATTTGTCAGTCTATTTAAATGCTGGACAAGAGGCAAACCCAAAGGTGCCCGCATGACTGCACAAAAATGCTGCTCTCTCACAAAGCCTCCCACCCCCCACCCCCCCCTGCAGCACCCCACAGCCCCAGAGAGAGAGAGAGAGCCATTCTCAGTGTCATTACATTAATAAGCAGCCCTGACAGGCAATTTGACCTTCTTTCTTTCTCCCCACTCGCGCAGAATGTTACTCCAGGAAGCGCCCGGCACTGTACGCTCTGGGTGGCGGCCAGCCCGTCGTGGATCTCCTACTCGTGAACCCATTCTGCTCTCCTGCCGCTGCGGGCCAACCTCCCGTGCTCGCTGGAAGCTCAGCAAGAACATACTCTACCTCTATTGCTGACCAAGTACACTGTAATGGCCTACATCTCTATGTACCCAGAGGGTGTCAGGAAAATCTATACTGCCCAAATTTTGCTGATAGTTTGTTTTAAAAAAGATAAATATTTGCATACATACACATATCCATATACTTGTATATGTGCACATATATAATACATATCTTCTTGAGCTACATATATGATATTTATCTTCCTCAGCTATATAACACACCCTGGTGCCAGAAATGTGAATGTTCAGCTCCAGCCTGTTAAATTCAGTCCTAATACTAGAAGTGTCTCAAAGAGACTCACTCCGATGTCTTGGCTGTGTCACTAATAGCCAGACTGATGGTTCAATCCTGATTTCTTCTCTTACTGTCACTCTTGGCGTGGAGCGTAACCGTATGCATCCCTAGGGTGCGAAGTGCCAAAATGGATTATATTAGTCACTTTTACAGAATGTAGGGGTCCAAGTGTGGGACTATCTAGCCATATATGAATAACTTGTATTTTCAGTTACTGCTTACAGTTATTAGTAGTGGGATATGGGCATTTCTTATTAGCCAGTATTTATATTTATACTCTGAAAAACATTCAGTAGCATAGAATGATGCAATATTCATCCCGTGGATATTTCTTCTGTCGTGTTCCCAAAACACAATCTGCAAAGCTTCAAAAATGAATAAGGCAGATTAAAACATGATCACACGGTGCAGTGAGCGTGAGGCCCACGCTGCCTGGAGCACGAGGCTGAGATAGGGCCAGGAACGGCAGATACCGTGCGCGATTGGAAAACGTTCCTCCATTACAATGGCATCACGTCGGTTAGCGCAACGCTTTAATCAACTTAATAATTTGTTGTGGCGTCTGATTAACAAGTTGCTACCGTAGCTCTGTTACAGACTCCAGAAAGCACAAACTCTTGTCTGATTCTTTCTCTTCCCATTACGATATTTATGGGGGAGTAAGATATGATGTTTGTTGTGCGCAAATTAAAATATTGTGATCCACATTTCATTTTGGTAACACTTTACTTCAAGCACCCATATATAATGCATTATAGATACCTTCATAATACATTGTAATGCATTCATAAAGTATTATAAACATGGCTATGACTATTCATAAAAAAGGCATAGCACATTAAAAACATGTTTATTGTGCATTATGAATGGTCTATGAAGCTCTCATCTATAATGCACTATAAATACCTTCATAATGCATAATAAAGGCTTATACGGTATCCTTAATACATCATAATGACTGCTTTAAAGTAAAGTGATAGCTTAATTTTTTTGCACATTTGTGCCCAATAAAAACATAACTTGTGGAAAATGCTGATTTTTTCGAAGGCTTCATGACTTTGAGCACATCCACGCAATTACGTAACGTTGTACTAACATTGCCCTTCAGTGTTAGATTTACAATCTGTACCCTCAAACTTTTTTTTTACTTTTTATTTTTAATTCATAATTTTTTAACTGTGAAAGTCCCCGTCTGTGCTTGTTCACATAAATTTTTGACTAACAATTTTGATTAGTATTCCTGGCAGAGCATAGTACTGTGGATATTAGGCAAAGCTTGACACAAATACTTCACAAATGATCCCTCTCTTTAACAAATTGTCAAGTACCCTTAATGTTAGTTCTGTAATTAATATTATCATCCACAAACAATAAAAAAGCTGTCAGGGTTTAATGGACCCCAGTAAGGTTAATGCAAAGTGATTTGTCTGTTTTGGAAGACAGCGATGATTGACGTCCATTCCTCCTTTACTCTCTCTTCATTCCTCCTTTACTCTCTCTCCCTTTCTCCATCGCATTAGTTGTGTGTCTCTGAACTGCAGATGTGTAAGAAAATCAGTTTGCTATCTGGGCATAAAGAGCAAGAGAAAGCAAGGTTAATTAGACAGTGGGGCCAAGAGGAGGGTCTTGTTAATAGATAGGAGGCAAACTGAAGCAGATGGCTCAGAATGGATTAACTTCAAGGAGAGCTATAAGAAATCCAGTAGACTTGACAACAGTGCCGCCCAACAGGGTGCATCAGGGGTCTGATAACACAAGCCCTGTGTGT
The DNA here is from genome assembly GCA_026784285.1 of Stomatorhinus walkeri. Classification (NCBI taxonomy): domain Eukaryota; kingdom Metazoa; phylum Chordata; class Actinopteri; order Osteoglossiformes; family Mormyridae; genus Stomatorhinus; species Stomatorhinus walkeri. Next base: position 3,234,569 of record JAODUD010000019.1, on the reverse strand, counting down.
GGAAACACAAGAAAACATTCTGAGACAAAAAAGTTCAGGTAAAAAGTTCTGGTGTTGGTGATGGATCCTCTATATGTGCATTTCTATCTGGCTACAAGCCCAAAGCCAGTTTGGTGAAGAACTGCAGCTTAAGTTCTAGATGGCTGTGCTGTTAGATAGCAGTATTATTATGTTATTAAGGGTGGACAAATCGGTGTCAGCTCCTGGCAGCCTTATAGACGGAATTTCTCCGGACCTTTCTGTCTTTTTTCTAGACCTTCCCAAAGGCACGTTCATTCTGGTGGCAATTGAGTCCATCCATCATGTTGCTGGTCTTCTACCTTGCTTACCTTCAGCTGTTCCAGGCATTATGGTTCTTTTTCATTCCACTGGGTCTTCTCATAATACTCTCAAAGGAAGACAGCTTCAGCATGGTCATTTGTACAAGTGAAAGGTCAGGCTTGATTCGATCAGGAATCCACCCGTTTTCTTTCCTCGCAGTCCACTGCATTCTTAAAAGTTCAGTTCTTAAAAGTTGATGCCCTGCTTTTTTATCGTACTGCTTTGACATCCATAAAGAGCCACAGAAAATACTGCATTCTGAATAATCTTGATCCTTCTTCTTAAAGACACGTCGGCGCTATTGAAGATTTTTCTCCCGATCTTCCATCATCAGTCTGCAAGGTATTTCTTGACACGTGGATTCTTTAATGTTCACGATTGCTCCAAGAAAACAAAAGCTGCCTATAACCTCAATGAATTCCCCACCAGTGCTAAAGTTAGCTGCCAATCCTGTGATCAGAACCTCTGTTCTCCTTACATTTAGCCCCATTACCTCAACTCTTCACCCTCTTCTTTAGCTTTCATTATAACTGTCCTTAGACCTTCCTTTTCTGCTATAGCTGTGGTGTCACTAATTGTTGGTGTTTCTCCCACTAGTCTTCATCCAAGTCAACTCAGGGCACAGATTAAATAGTAACACAAGACGTAGCTGAAGAAAGGGTTCAAAAGGCGCAGACATTGTGTGACTGAGACATCCAGCCTGTGAATGTATTGGATTTTGATAAAGACCTCCAAGTTACACCTTTTTCCATATTCAAAAGTTCCATTGCCATACTGTAATCAGAAAATGCTGCAGGAGGAAATTGCTTAAAAATAATAATAAAAACCTGACAGTTCAATCCAGTACATGTCCACCAAGCTATAAAGGTTTCCTGGGTCTCTGAGGCTATTTTCAGGCCCTGCCGCTGCACCTGAATGATGCCATAGCCTCATTGAGCATGAGCTATAGCCCCGCGCTCAGACAGGCCTCCCTCGGCCGGCCACGGAGCTGCCATCTGTCAGAACTGACACCGGATGACACCCTGGGGGGCAGCTTGACAAAAATAAAGCCAAACCCATTTTGTTGTAAGAATAGCTCCTCTGCCATTGATGAACAATCAATGCCAGGGTTCATAAGCCCTAGGTGTGAAGAGAAACCCTTAGCCCTATAGCTACCGCTGCCCCGCTGGCTGTTTCTCGTCGCTGCGGAAAAGGGGAATTATATATTTCTTCTTCCTTTATCGGCAGAGCAGGAAATTATGAAGGTCCAGTCTCATGAGGGTGTTACCGCTGGATGGAATCGGAGTCAAGTCATGATCTATTCATGCCAGGGGTATAGAGCATGGTAACAGCAGTGCAGCGGCTACATGACCACAGATAAATAAAATCAAATGTCACTAAGATCTGGCACAGAAGCCTGAATAAACTGAAGGAAATACACACAAAAAATTAAGTTCATAGATCTTCAGTCTTCCATTTAGTCTGCAACTTGTTTCTACGTACAGCTGAATGGAATTAGGGCAACACTGTTTCTTGAAGCATCATCACCTTTTACGGTGTGATCCTGGCCTCCTCCTCCTCTCTTAGATTTTCCTCGCTAAGGGGATCGAATCCAGCTGTGACTAACAGCAGATATATTCTCGGGCGGCAGGCAGAGGGCTTGTGAGTTCACACGCTGGGTTAGCCAACGTCACGGGCTGCTGCAGTCTTTCTTGAAAGCGGACAACGGCGGTTGCACTGAAAATATTAACGTTCGGATAAACCAGGCGATGATCAAACAGTAAAGGTTTAATGATATAAAATGACCTCGTTATTTAAGCTGGCAGGCAGCTAATAGTATGTGACTCCCAGTATTGGTTGGTTTTGTTTCATCACAGTCAGTCTGAAACAATGTAGTTGTAGTCAGCCAAACTAAGATCCTCTGTTTTTCTGTGTTGTAGTTTCTCTACAACATGTCCGTGGGATTAAGAAAAATGTCAGCCATTTCAAAACAAGACACATAAATGAACACGGGGAAAATGTCGTCTCCTCCCTCTAATTTAGATTGTGGAGATCAAAGAACAATCAAAGCTCTGCTACTGAGGTTTTGATCTGCTCTGGCTTATTGTGACTCGCACGTCGTACCCTGACCCCATGCGCTGTAACGGATTTGCCCTCCTGCCTGGACTGAGGGAAAATCCTGAGCAGTGGTATGTATGTTACTATGCATACGGGGGGGTTGGTGGNNNNGCTTGGGGGGGGGGGGGGGTCCTGCTGTCCTGACCCATTGAGATCTGGGTCCCTGCCGGGAGGGACCGAGACGGCAAGCCACAGCCCAGTGGGACATCAGCTACCCTCGGCGTACATGATTACTGACCAGCAGGGCAGAAACCATTCGTTAATCACATTACCAAATGATGTATGCCGCAGGGTGGCCAATACATGCAAAAAGACGGATAGATAACTTATTCACGCAACTTCACAGATGCATACGCAAGAGAGGAGGAGAACAAGGAAAAGATTCAAAACAGCAGACTAACGCACGCTGTGCAAGCCCCATGAAGTGCATACCTGCTGTTTATTGAGCAATTTGGGGCATTTAATAATTTTACGTCAGCTTTTTTTTTTTTTTCCAATTTTGCAATTCTGCACTCCCATCTCTATTAATGCAAATTGACCCCATCCCCCCAATTTTCTTGTTACTCATTTGTGGTGGCGCACCAAACGGTTCACCTGGAAAAAGTAAATGCATTTCACCATCTGCATAAACAAATGATTTGCAGCGCAATAATAGAACAGTGGAGAACATGTGCAAGTTTGAATTTAAAATAGATTCTTGCCTCCACAATTATCCTCGTCGACAAATGAAATAATACACTTTCAAATCAACAGTGGGGAAGGATAAAATGTCCGAACAAGCCATGCGGCATCAGGCAGCCGTGTAGGACCACGCCAAAAGGTCCTGAGATCCATCAGGCAGCTACGACTCGATGGGCCATGGCGGTCTCCATGACCCAAGTTCATTCATCTCCCTCTTTCTCGTTTACTCGCCACAATCTCTGCCGAGGCGAAGAGCAGTGGGATGCGACTCCCACTTAGAATGCAGCGAGATCGTCGCAGTGACCAGACAAAACGGACCAGCTAATAAATGACATATCCACAGTCAGGAATCAGGAAGTGGTTTGAGACTTTATTGGGATCTGAAGGAAGTTAGGGCTGGAATCCCATTGT
>JAODUD010000019.1:3218044-3230959 GCA_026784285.1 Stomatorhinus walkeri | reverse complement strand
AGCCCAACCTGAAATGAAAGGGGGGGGGGGGGCAGCTAAAGCCCTTTAAGAGCAGCCGTACAGAGTAAGCAATCAATCTTTATTCGGCCGATGTGAGATCTTGAGGGCCTGAGTGCTTACGGTGGGTATACTGAGGCTTTATGTCCCCTGGGCAGAGATGAAAACGCCTAGTGGAGCCAAACACCATGATAGAAGAAGTCAGTGATTATTTAGGCAAGGACAGCTTATCCCGTCTCTGCTATGTTTGGCTCCAGTTTTCCACTACAGGCCCTGTACCAGAAGAACCTCTTTGACGGGCGTGTCTCACCAGTGATGTACATCAGATCCAGGGCCAAGAGTTTAATCCACTGCACCCAATGACTTGCAACTTGCTACTGCAGAATCTGTCCTCTTCTATCTGTTACTGTGCCTTGGTGCAATGGAGTGTATTGAAAACATATTAGTGTTAAATTAAATCGGCAAAGGAAAATAACCCCTGCATTGGAATAGTAGTTATAGATAGGTGGAAAGAGAGATGGATATAGATAATAGCAATTTTTAAATGGAAGCTATAATAATAATAATAATAATAATAATAATAATAATAGTAATAATAATAATAATAATAATAAGCAGTAAGGTAATTTCTAATTGATATTTCAATCTATCTGTTTAAATAATAAATCAGTTTAATATTCCACATGTCCCACCCGAATAAGTTAGCTTTCTTTATGTGTCTTTACGTAGATGTAAAGTCGTTAACCTACAACTGTAAATGCATCCGGATATTTCCAGTCAGCACCACGGCCAGCAACAAGTACGTTCAGCTGCTTTGCATCATTACAGTGACTTGAAATGATCTTCAAAAAAAGCTTCACGTTATTTCGTGGTTTACAATAACAGGCTGCTGTTATAGGGCAGAAACAGCGGCATTTTATATACGAAGCGCGAGTCTTCGTTATCCTTTTATGCAAGTCGTGTAATAGGCGAAGACGCGCCGTATGTCGGGTTCCTTCAGCATCGTAACAGTACCATGCTGGCCCTTTACGCAAACGATTGGATCGGCGACCCACCCTTCGGACCTCCCGTCCTAGTGGGCCCTGATTGGCCAAATCAAGCAGATTATGCAAATTGGGTTGTGGTTCTGGTTAGAAGCCCGTGAGTTGACGTCACGAGGCAGAGTGGCCGCTGACAGGAGAACGGGAAACATTGAAAACGACAGCAGAAATGAAAAGATATAAGCAGGTCGGCATAGTGAAATCAAAGCATTAGGGAAGAGGGGGAAAGAGAAAGGAGAGAAAGAGAGCGAGCGAGAGTGAGAGAGCGGCCTCGCTGCCATATAAGAGAGAGAGAGAGACTAGGGAGTCCGCTTGAAGCTTGAGATACAGGAAGACAGGCAGAGGGGAGAGAGGGAGAGAGAGAGGGGGAGAGAGAGCAGCTGGTCCATTGAAGAAAGATGGCTACAGTCACTGCGAACGGAGTGCAGCAAGAGAATGGATTCAGCACCATGAACAGCGCCGGCAGGATGAACGGTCTCACTATCGGGCAGAACACTATTCCCATGAAAGACCATGACGCCATCAAGTTGTTTATAGGGCAGATACCAAGAAATCTGGAAGAGAAAGACCTGAAACCCTTGTTTGAGGAATTCGGGAAGATATACGAACTAACCGTACTGAAAGACAGGTTTACAGGAATGCATAAAGGTTGGTTGCCCTTATTGTGTTATTGTTTTTTTGCCCGACTTGCACACAGATTGCCCCACATTTGCTGGCAACTTTAGTAGAAAATCGTAGGAAGAGTCGTATTCTTCCGTGTTTACTGTGGGGGTTGGGACAAAATGTGGCTGCGAGGCAGCGCCATTTATTCGGAATGAAATTAAATTTTGGTCAGGAGCAAAAAAGCAGAAGCGCGTAAGTGAAAGGGGGCGGCGTAAGGTTGCGTTTTCCGCGTACCACGTGAACCAGATCCCTCAAAAAACTCAGCGTGCTCGCGCGACCTGTCCAGCGCAGCGTCCCAACTGAAGACTGGCCTCACTGCAACTAGCGAAAGTAGCCCTCTAGCCTAATTATGTTTGCCGACTTGTAGCTGCATTTTGCGAAGAAATAAAATGCACCTTTCAGGTTGATTAAATTTAGAAGTTGGTCTCATGTATTTGCACGTTAATCAACGAGCATTGATAGTGGCACATGCAACTCGTAGGTATATCTCTAAAGAGAGCTAGTCAGGACTGTGCACATTTAATGCTAATCAGGAGACAAAAGGAAACCCCGTTGTAGGCCTAATATGGAACATAAGAACATGTCGTTTAAATGTCACTGATTACCTGGGAGTCGGCTTTCTTGTGTAAATACAATCCACATGCAACGCATTATCTCAAAACGCAAGAGCATCATTGCTAAAGAGTGAAAATACCAAATAAATGTCTCTCTCTAATACTTGACGTTTCTGACCATGGTGACATTTAGCAGTTACAATATAGATAGTTTTTTTTTTTTTAATAGGGTTGCATATGAATCAGTTATTGTTTTCAGTCGTATTCCACTGTTGTTGTTGTAAACAACTCACAGTATACTCCGTAGAGATAGATTATTTATATACTGTAACAGAGGTCAAAAATTCAGGTGACCGCGATATCAATATATCATGTCCGAATATTTTTAGTGTTAAACATGTCGGGAGCAGCACTCTGATTTTATGAAATTCTGTGATGAATGCGAGATTTCACATTGTTTATTAAGGCTATATTAGTGTTGCAAAATTAATTTATTGAGAAGAATAAACATTTTAGGACCACAAACTATAATACTACACGTGTTTTAAAAGCATTGACTGCATTTCATTGGGGGGCATATTTCCATAAAGATGATTATCAGACTAATACGACCATTTCCGCAATTATATACTTTTACTGTGGTATTAAATCTTCCCTGGTAGTTGTTTTTATTGCCGCATATTTTTCCTCCCCTGTCACTAATCGATAATTCACGAGTCCGCAATGAAAAATAACGAACAGTTTATTCCTTATACCTTAATTGTCGGCCATATTGTATGGATTATTCACCATTAGTTAATGGATGTACCTTTTAAAGTGGTCTTTTTATTTTCATGCTAATGACTTCACGGTTGTTTCAAAAAAAACGTGTGGAAAGTGGTCAGTCCACCTGTTACTCAGCAGCGAAACTGTACACCATGTTTCTTTCAATTATAGGCCTGTATAAAAAGCTAGAAAAGCAGTAATTGCAAAGTGGACTCAACTCTGATGAATATACATATGCATTTTTAAAATAAAGCTATTAGCCAGGCCCACTAGAACGTTCTACAAATGAATATATCTAAATGGCACACCAGCATCATCAGATTTAATGTGGTAAGTTATTTAAAGGTAACCATTCTTAATGCATAAAAAGGTAGCTTAACATATTTTATTCCTTGGTCTACATTTCAAGAAAGATAAGTTATTGGACTTTAAGAGAATTCAAACATTCTATTTTGTCACCCTTTAAAATGTCCTTGTAATCAATAAGCCAGTAAAAGAAAAGAAGATATAAAGAAAGCGTAAATGACATGATAAGCTTTCCTATTTATCAATTATAGCACGCAAAATCCTCCTCTCTGAGGAGCAGCCTACCACTAATCACAGATATTCAGCCCGTGGGGGCGACCCTGGGGGACTGTCGCATGGCAGAGAGTTTAAGTGGATGGTTTACATTTAATAGCTGTGGGTAATCGTGACATACCGGCAAGCTGTCGCTGCAGAGCTGCTCGGAGAGGCTCTCCCTTGAGCCGCGCCTTGGGGGCTTGCCTTGGCTTTATCGTGACAGTGTCGATTCGCAGCATACCTGCCTTACGTCACATCGATAAAACATCGTTCTTAACATCCTTGCCATTCCGATATAAATGCGATCAACAATCCCAGACTGTCACCGAGGAAGTTTCCTTCCAGGTGGATAACTTATTCCCTGATTTCCGTACCATTTCTGGATTTACTGCTACGAACAATGGCATCATATGCAATCATTTCTGGAAATCTTAAAAAATGGCATGGTACACCCATTTAGGAGGTGGCATGTCACACCTTTAGGAAGAGTCACTTTGAATAGAATTTGAAATGTATATATGGATATTGAGTGAAAGTGAAATTATATTTGATTTGCTATGTTCATTGTGGGCTCTACACAGCTTTTAAGCAGAGACATGCACACCTTAATGAAGGCTCTTTTTGAAATTCATACTATACAGCATTTCTGATTGTTATAACAATGCCTCCATTTATTTTCCAGCTAATTAGCAGGGTTACAGATGAGCCTGGAGCCGATCCCAGGCAGCACAGGGCACAAGGCTGGGGGACACCATGGATGAGATTTCAGTGCATCACATGGCACACACACAATCATACACTATGGGCGATTTAGAGAAACGCATTAGCCTAACTTCATGTTTTTGCACTGGGAGAGGAAACCAGTGAACCCAGAGGAAACTAATTGCACAGGCACAGATCAGAGGTGGGATTTGAACCCCCTGCCCTACATGTGTGACACACCAGGCTGTTTAACCATAAGACTCTGAGTCTTAAAAAAATATATGTAGACTCAGCACTGTTATCAAGGATTCTAGTGAATGGAATTTTTAATATTTAATTTCAGATGCCTGCAAGTCTAATTAAATTTAACATTGACCTTACAGAGTGGGCAGCAGCTTGCGTTACTTAGCTCCTTTCCCAAGACTGCCATTGTCTTATTTATCACTATTATATGAGTTTTCATTTGGTATATTCCACTTCCTGGGCCTGAATGTACCTCTGAAGGTCTTTTGAGTCTACATAGCTCAAATCTGGCAGTAGCACGGTCTAGATGTCAGGAAACTGAAAGATCAGCCGTTCGTGAGTTTGCAGTGAGAGGCACCAGACCACACCCATCTCTCCGAGTGCTTAATGTTATTTCCATCTTGCACTGAACTAAACCACTGTTTAAATGCAGCGTAGAAAGGAAGCCAGAGAAAGCAGCTCTGTTCCTGATTCTTGTCTGTCCTTTAATCCGTTTATCTTAGCAGTGGTTGGCATCAGAGGTTGAGTTAGCGACAAGATTATGTGATTATTTATTTTTTCCGTTTTTAAAGGAGGTAATAGAGAAGCAGCCCATTGTGTCTCAGCATGTGTATTTTACTAACCTACAGTAAGACTGTATCGAAGCATGGAGTTAAATGCCACCAAAAATCCTTACACTACAGCAGTCTGAAAGTCATACACAACACCGAATCGGGAAAATGAATGTCCACTGTGGTGTAGTTATGGAATACGTCACAAAGAAGGAACTGCAGACACCTATCCAGAATTCATAGGCCACAGATGTTGTGAAACTCCTCAATTAGCAGAGAGCCAGCAACTCATAACAGGTATGAAATATGAGTGTGACACCAGTGTCTAGAGGGGGGGAGCCTTGGCCAGGGTGGATGGTGGGTTCATCAGGCTTTACTAAATAGGCTCTAATAGGTTGATATGGAAAATGTAACAGCTGAGCAAATGTATGTACGTAATGGTTTTGAATGGGTTGATATAGCTAGGCCTGAGCTTCTTGGAGGTGAAACAAAGTTTGAGGTCCCAAGTGGATACTCAAAGCCATTTAGGTTGGCAGGAACAATATGGTGGAGTAGCAGTGGTGATCAGCTGATCTGCACATGGGCGTTTTCCCCACTCCTTGCAAACCAGTCGTCGACAGCTGGGATTTTGTTGACCCCATCTCCCATGGGATGCTGGAGGATGAGAAGGGGTTACTCACTGGAAAGGGGTTAAGTTTAATGAGGTGTAGATGAGTCCTACTGGCTGGAGGAACAATATCAGTCTTATGTATGATCAGATTTCCTGCTTGAAGCTTTCTGTAGATTGTAGATTATAGCCGAAAGATAAACTGACTTTGATGGCCAGGCACGTCGAGAACACCCTCCACACTTGATTATTGAATTGAAGTTCCCAGGTCCAATAGGATGTCTATACATATCCCAAAAAAGCTAGACGCTTGATTAAACAGGCATTGAGAAAATTTCATAGCAGTAAGCACGACTTGGAGAAGTATCAAGTGGAACATGATTGAGAGCAGTTATAAGATCTGTAGCAGTATGGGGGCATGTAAAGATTCTAAAGTATCTATGGGTAATTATAATGGATCTTGCTTTGAGTACAAATTTTGATATTATTTGCAAGGGATGGTCACCTGATTTTCTGGGCAATCAGTTTGATGTTATGGCTTATACCTGGGAACCCTGCACTGAGTAACGTGTGAACCCACTGCATGAGTTAGGGATGAACGCTGACTGGGACATAGGGTGTTTTGGAGGAGTGTCTGGTGAGACTCAAGTTGGTATGGATTATATCTACTGTATGATCTGACATCTTATGGGAACCGCAACTCAGGAGGGAGATATTGTAGTCTCTGGCAAGAGAAGACTGCCTGGAGGGCATCGTATTTGGTATTTCCCATGCCTGCAGGATAAGTAGGGCTAACTGTGAGATTTAAATGGGTAAAGAAAAGGTCCTGTCTGTTCGGCTTCAGATTCTCAGATATATATTGTAGATTCTGATGACCAATGAGTATTTGCTCAGAGTTGCTTCATGTCTCCATTCCCTGAGAGCCAACTTGATGACCAGCAGTGTTTTGGTTCTTCTAGAAGGGAAATGCAGAGAAAACTAGGTTAGAGGTGTGCCATGCCATTGAGAAGTAAGTTTCAGGCATAACATGCCATTGAGGTACACTGGCCCCCCACACCAATCTGTGAAGTGTCCATGACCACCAAAAAAGGTGGATCAGGTTCTTTAAATGCAGGAATGGATGTAAATAGCTTCTTGGAAATGCTGCATATGACAAAATCATTCCACATAAAAGTTTTAGTGGTTTAGCAATGAGGCTCTTGAGTGATGCTGAGAAAGTACAGATGAAGTGCACTATTCTTTTTCTCAACAAAGAAGACATTGACAAGGTGATCCTGATGTACTTCATAACGTGTGGGCCTCCTCAATGTATTAGCTTAATGTTTCATGGCTGGACAATGGGTAGACACAGGCAAGTGGACTTAAGGTTCTGGGTGGGTAGATGTGCTGCCTTCTGGAGGAATGATAACTGGCTGTGCTGGACTGGTGTACTGTGCTGGGGTGGCATGACACAGAATTGCTAAAGAGTCCGAGCAAGAGTAGGGTGCCACAAAAGTCGATCTTGTTGCTTCCAGGAGTTTATAGGATGAAAACAACGTCAAGGGTGTCAATCAGGGACAGAAGGAATAACTAGCATTTATGTTCCCTTATGATGAAGTGCGGCAACTTGCATGTGGATGGAATCTGTTTGTTGAGTGACTCTGAGGTTGTCCATCCAATGCAGTGACAGATGGGGGTAGGCTCTCACCACGGTACCTGAGTGTACCATGTACACTTTGTATAGACCAGTGCCACCTACACATTTATCAGTAATCAACCCCCCAGCTTCAAACTCTGATGGAATCATATCCCTGGGTCTCTGAAATGAATGTGAAAATAACTGGGTACTTCTTTGCTGCATTTTTATAGCTTTTTTCTACCTGAACAGTATGGTAAGATGTTTGATGAGCGGCAGTTTAAGCATTTCCTGAACATACATCGCCCGTTCTCACCGTAACCTAAAGAACGCAGAATCTGCATTTATGTATATGCTAAATAAAACGTGTCTTAGATGTATCAATTTTATGTGGCATACATTCCCCATTACTTTAAGAATATTTACCCAACACATATCACGATTTTCGGCACTAACACAGAATGGCGTGTCTTTCCCCGACAAAAAAGAGGATTTTCGTAAATAAGACCCGGGCTAATTTTTTTTTGTACACATGCCCATCTGCCATATAGCATGACTGCACCCTGGCCACCACCGTGCAGTAAATCCTCTCTCCGTCTGTGCCCTGACTGCGTGCCTTCCCTCTCCAGGATGTGCCTTTCTCACGTACTGTGCCAGAGAGTCTGCGCTGAAAGCCCAGAGTGCCCTGCATGAGCAGAAGACCCTGCCGGGGGTAAGTGTCCTAATTTCTCTCCCTGCTCTCCTGTCCTGGCTGCAGCCAAACTCCGGTGCCCCTGGGTGATGCTCAGTAATCCTGGGAGAGGACGGGAGGGAAGCAGAGAGTTATGGGTAAAAAAGAAATAAATAAGGCCCCCTCTTTGTTGGTTAATCAGCTATTTGCAGCGCGCTGAATCTCCTGGGTAATTTATTGAGCACGACGCACTGATCTCACCGTGTTGTACATTCCTAAGAGACAGCTTTCCTCTCCCGTGCCATCGCGTGCTAACCTTCATCTCACTCACTTTTTTTTTTTCCTTTATTCGGTCACGAAAAGCTTTCGTGACTCATGGAACGAACCCCTACAGGTGCCCTTGCTGTTTCGATCTGTCCAAAACATCAAGCCAAACTCTTCGGCGCCCCCTATACCACGCGCTCTGTCGATGACATTCGGCCCAACTTCTGACGTGTGAGATTGTCATATCGCTGTCCTGACCTATGTGCACAGGGTTAATGACGTTGCAGTCTGTGTGAGGGGGGGCTTTAATCTTTTTTATTCTTTTTTTTTTTTTTTAATCAGGCAGTTTCTAGTGGATCCTTTGAAAACGGAATGCACCACTGCCCTGTAATGTGGCCTTGAACCTCAGCGTGACTTCAGTCAGTTAAGGCAATTACCCAGAGTGCCCTGCTGCACGCTGACTGCCGAGTCCGCCAGGTGCCTTTGAAGACAGGCCTGGTGCGTCCGTGCTCTCGGCAGGCGGGCAGAGATAGCACCGCTCTGTGGGCCGCACGTCTCTGTAACACCTCCCGGCGTAAAGTCGCCATCCTTAGTGCAAGTGTTCTGGGGGGGCGAGGGTGATGAAGTACTTTTAGCAATTTGTTCATTTAATTCCTGGGTTTACTGGTTGCGTTGCTTCTGTGCCAAAAGCTCATTTATTGCCCAGTATGCAAGTGGTCGATTTTGCAGTTTTTTTCCCCCAGTAAATTTTTCTCTGACATCTTGGTGCGAAAATGCTAACGCGAGTAGTGAAAGTGAACGCAGTCAGGTGTTTTAATTAGTGCTAAATTCATTCCAGGGAAAAAACGCGTAACGCTCTCTGAAGAAGCTGCTTTCAGAGGCTCTCTTTCTGTTCATGTAAGTGCCCTGGCGTACCATGTGGTTGGCATGGGCACCCTTCAGTACAGAACCCTCCCAGCCTAGACCTCCTAAATCTGCCATGCACATAATTCCTTCCTGATGCCCTGTGACCTCCAAGTGTGGTGGCCTGTAGTCCTCATCTTTGAATAAAGTCTTTCCTTTTCTCCCCTTCCCTTTTGTTAGTAGCTACCATTCATTCACCAGTCAGGCCAATTAGTTCATTGGATACAGATGTAATAAGCCTGCTAATGGGCCTTGTGCAGGCCCAAAAGCCAATTAGACTGTTGACAGAAGCCAGATCTCTCTTTCCCTGTCTGCATCGCCCTATTCTCTCTGTCACTGTGCTCTTCCGCCGCTCTGCACATGCGATCCCCCCGTCCTCCCGTGTGGACAGCTGCGGGGAGGTGCCTCTGGCGGCAGATCCGGGGGTGTCCGGGCATCGGAGGGAATTCTACTCCAGCAGCCCCTGACTGCTCTATTAAGGAGACACTAATGTTTATGCAGCAGCGTGGGACAGAAACCCCCAGGTGACAGATGGACACCAGATAGAGGAAGAAAAAAATGCTTCTCTTTAAAAGGTGCTGCCGTGCCGCATGCGCTCGCTTGGGGGGTTGCTCAGTCGGATGGCCGGTGGGTGGCATCCCAGGGCTCGGGTCGTGACTGGCAGCATTTGGGGCAGCCCCAGGCTCGCCTACGCTTAGTCACAGGGCCTGGGTGCCCGCAAGACGGAGTCCTGAGTGTCCTTGTGCCCACTGAAGTGCAGTGCACGTGTGCGTGAGTGCATGCGTGCCCACGGGTAGGAAATGATCACCATTGTTCTTGCTGTATGATTGGTATTATTAATAGAAATGGTGTCATTCTCATAATTAGAGCACTGGCTGAATATTGGCAATTTTATCTGTTTCCTGCATAATAATTTGTTTTGAATTGTTTTGGGGGGGGGGGGTGTGTTCTTGGAAGACTCTGGAAAAAATCACAAATAAAAAGAAAATGAGGAGTTTGAAGCTGATAGGGGACATTCCCGCTCTCAGAATCCCGGCTAGGTCCTTGAAACGCCTCAGAGAGGGATCCCAACGTAGAATTAATCTTTATTATTCATTTATTCCACAAAACCCGACAGTAGCCATTTTAGAAATACTGAATTAAGAATAAGTTTTAATAAGAATTTTAGAAACGGGCGTCGTTTATTATCGGCACCGATCCCCCCACGACAGACCCCCACCCATCTGTCCCATTCCAATTTATTCGCTCCTCCGCCTGTAATAAGGGAGAACTGGTAAATGTGACGAGCGGATCGTTAACACAGGGCAGGTACGGGTGGCATAGTGGAGAGGAGGCTTGTCTGCCCGCCCATCAGAGGTGAGCGGACCGGCACACCCTACCACCAACACTCATCGTTTCACGCTGCCACTAGTACCACTCTGGCCCGGCAAGTAAGAGTCCTGCCTGATTCCCGGCGCACAACGATAATCAGCCGAGATGTGCAGGCAGCCCATTTGCATCATGCGCTCACAGGAGACAAACAGCAAGGCGATGCTGACGACTCCGGCTGGGAGAGTGCGGCTCGTCAAAGCGCACAGCTACTGTAATCACAGACGGACAGGTGCTAACTCTTTCCATTCTTGGGAAAGATTGCAAGCTTCCATCTGCTTCCTAACACACGCACACGCACACACACGCTCGTTCGTGCACCAGAAGGGCCACTGTTATGTCACAGACGGTGGGCAACAAACAAGGGCTTTAAGGCAAGAAGAGGCAGAGCTGGTAATTGAGTGTGGATGTCGGGACATTATTGCACACAGATTCTCCACGGTTGTTCTGCATCGCCTGGACAGTCTGTCCTTTTACTTTGAGGGATTAAACATGCATTGAGGCATTTGTTTAAAAAAAAAAAAAAAAGCTTGTTATGTAGCTTGAGATAAGGCCTTGAGGAATAGGCATGCTTTCTATTTGAAGCTCAAAGGGCAACAGAGTACCTTTTCTGGTACAGTATCACCTATCACACATATTGGGAAGGAAAAATGCAACCACCTCATTGGCTACCAAACCCAACCATCCAAGTGGCCACAAAACGCAATCATCCCATTGGCTACAAAGCTCAACCACCCCACTGGTTATAAAACTCAAGCTCAGAACTCTCTGTGTCCCACACAAAGATATGGAATAACCACAGGTGCATTACTTATGCCATGAACTTACCTTGTAAAGCTAATTTCTTTTGAAATAAAGTTTTAAACTTTTTTGCCCCCACGTGACTTCACACACATAAACCAAATCACACCTTCACTCTTGGTGGTGTCAATTTTGACCCCACCAGCCCAAAAACTTGCAGGACACCCCCAGTCCTGTTGTCCTAACAGCACCCACAGGAAATACTCCAGAATACTAGTAACTTAATTACATATAATCAATCAAGCATTTATATATTGTTTTATATCTAGGAACTGTGAGGAAGGAATTAATTCATCAAAGAATTAATTAGTTCAGTATAATTAAGTTTAACAAATGTATTAATTTTTCATGGGAAAAAATCAGAAAATACAGAAACATCTTTGCTTTGATATTTTTATCAGTGCATACATACATATCTCACAAAGAATTCAGAATATATGTCCACTTTTTGCAGGAATGTAATAAACAGCTTAGTTAAGAATAATTAATAAAGAGCCTGATTGAAACAGGAAATAGCCAAAGCAGGGGTCCCTCAGGACTGAGGTTGTAAAGCCCTATTACAGATTGTGCAGCCTTACCTGCCTGCGAAGGGCTGCAGGCACCTGTCAATTAGTGGTAATTAAAGGAGACATTGCTTAATACTGGTTTGGGGATTAACATCGGTACATTTCATTACGGGTACGGGAAAGAAATGCTTTCGGGTCAAATATGCATGGTAATCTTAGTGTGTCCATCCATCCATCCATCCATCCATTCATCCATCTCCATTAACCACTTATCCAGTACACCAGTGTTTCCCAATCCGGTCCTCAGGAACCCTCAGACAGTCCATGTTTTTGCTCCCTACTAGGAGCTGGGAGAGAGCAAAAACATGGACCGTCTGCGGCTTCCCCGAGGACCGGTGTCTCAGGAAACACAAAACAGGAGACACTGAATAACACGCCAGTCCATCACAGTGCACATACTCACACGGGGCAGCTTGGAGGTGCAGGTTTTGGGGCCACACAAAATTTGGAGAGCATGGACACTTTATTCCCCCATACAGGGGGCACGATTCTATCTTCCATCCTCGCAGGTGTGAAACTGGTGTTACTCTCCGAGCCGGCAGACTGCTAAGCCTTACTATACGGAGGACCAACAAGACTGATGTTACCTGGCATGGGTTTGACACCCCTGGCCGTGGCTCCTATTGCAGTAGATGGGGTGTGATGGGAAGATGTCCGTACAGGCAGCAGCAGGGGCGCCTATATTCTGTGGCGGCCCACGGTGCCCCTTAACTCCGATCAAACGAGATATAAATGCGTATTTTCCCCGCGGCCCGTGTAGACGGTCAGACTGAGAGCGGGATGGTGTCCTTGGAGGAGAAGGATGGTCTGGGGCCCGGCATGTAAACACTGTTGTTAAAGGTGCCAGCCGGGACGGCATAGGATCCAGCGCCTCGGAAACCTCGTAAAGTGACACAGCGAGAGTCATTTAAACTGCTTGAAGAATTAGCTTGTGATTATTTTTTTTATAGGATGTTTGTCTTAGCAGCCCCTGGTCGCTGCTGTTTATTTAGATTCCTGTCCTTTTATCCATGCAAAATTAGCCGTGGGGGGGGGGGGGGGGGGG
>JAODUD010000019.1:3180478-3195039 GCA_026784285.1 Stomatorhinus walkeri | reverse complement strand
CTGTATGTAATGTCAGAGAGGGATGTAGGGTTTGCTTTAAATCACATGGTTGTATGTAATGTCAGAGAGGGATGTAGAGTTTGCTTTAAATCACACGGCTGTATGTAATGTCAGAGAGGGATGTAGGGTTTGCTTTAAATCACATGGTTGTATGTAATGTCAGAGAGGGATGTAGGGTTTGCTTTAAATCACTCGGCTGTATGTAATGTCAGAGAGGGATCTAGCGTTTGCTTTAAAAAGCAAACAGCCACGGAGAGTGAGAAAAACACCGGAATTCCATCCCAGGGGGATGACAGGGAAGTTCCCGGGATGCAATTTTAGTCAAAAGTCATGTTGCCATTGCATAAATCCAAATACACTTTGTAAGCAATATCATTAATAGTACAATATTGTTTATACATATGCTTAAATTTAAAGTAGGTACTGAAATATGCACTTAAAGACTGAATCACGTGAAATAACATTACTGACTTTATTAGTTTCACTTTTTTGTGAGAGGTCTCTGTCCACTGTGTTATGTCAGAATGGACACCGTGTCTGGGACGAGCTGGTTTTATGCCCCTAGCCAGGCATCGGGGTCACCAGACCTTTAAAGTTTTAATGCTTTCAAATGCTGAAGGTTGCACTTTTCAGCCTTAGCACACATAAAGATCGCACTCACAAAGAGCGGGGGGTGAATCCCTTCTCACTCTCACCCCTAAGGGCTTCACAAGCTCTCGTCCCAGCCACCATATGACAGGGTGCTATTGTAGCCCAGCTCCAGAAGGGCGGCGATCTCACCATGGATGCTGGGGACGAGCATGCACCCACTGCTGCTGCGGCCCCTACGTTATTCATTCTGGCTGCGTCAGTGCAGATGTGGGCACGATTAGCCTTTATAAGCTTACAATGGATTCACAACTTGTTGGTGGCGGCAAGGGGAGGGGAGGGGAGGCAGCCCCTCCCTTTAGGTCCTCCCCAGTCTTTTAGGTATGGCAGGTTCATTTCTCACCTTTACAGGAAACAGCCAATGCGACAGAGGCTGCTTCACCCCCGACATCATGCTCCAGTTTGTTTTTTTTTTCAGGAACCGAGTCGGCGTTTTTAAGCAAACGCTTCGTGTTTCTGGACCTGTTGCTCGCAATGTGCTCTGAGGCTGCCGTGGTTCTTGGTTTAGGACTAACCTCCTCGGTACCGCAGCTGGGCCACGCAGACTGCAGCTGGTTAATTGTGACGGCTAACTGTAAATAACCTCCAGAAGGTTGTCTCCAGCCTTCCTCTCGTTTAAGGCAAAATCCACAAACCTCCGCAAGAAAATCAACAAATGAACGAATAGGAAAGTTGATTAAAAAAAAAAAATTAAATTTGTTCCGCCAAGCCGACACTTAATGTGCTTCCAGTATTTTTTTATGCTCGGGGATTTAAAACACTAATGGATATCCAGTCAGACACAGATAAATAACTAATCACAGCGATATGCTGTTTATTATCTATCGATTCTTATTTACCTTGTTTCCCTGGGGGGTGCAGACCTCTTAAGTAGCATCTTAAGGAATTTCCCCCGTGCACTCGCCACCTCACTCACCTTAACTGAAAGCATTTATTCTGCAGCCAGCATAACAATTTATTCAGTGAGGGGTGGGAGGTCCCCGCTACTGTCACCTGACAGTACCATGAGAAGTGCAGTGTGACATGGAACAGGGTTCACGCGGCCCTGCTGGGATGGTGGTCGGCGCCCCAGGCGCAGCCCTGCTGGGATGGTGGTTGGCGCCCCAGGCGCGGCCCTGCTGGGATGGTGGTCGGCGCCCCAGGCGCGGCCCTGCTCGGATGGTGGTCGGCGCCCCAGGCGCGGCCCTGCTGGGATGGTGGTCGGCGCCCCAGGCGCGGCCCGCTTAGCACACTCTCCCACTGGCTACGTTTGCACGCTTAGGCAGCGTAGGGCAATTCCTATGCTAACCAGCAGAGCAAGCGGGATATATTCTCCACCCACTCCCCCTGGGGGGCAACTGACACTGCATGCGCCAACTCTGACCAAAACGGTCTTACTTTTGTTTGTGGCTCTTTCTATTTAAAATATAGACTATTTTGCAAGATAAGTAAATATACCTTTGCTGTGCTTCAGAATGATCGAAATGAATAGATCAGTGTAGTTAATATATGTTTTTTATTTGACTACTTTAAAAACATGTCATGGATAAGGGCAGTAGTAAATTAGTGGATGGATAGATTTAAATTTATAAAAATGAAATATAAAGGTTTGAAGTCATCGCAGTCGGTGTTAATAAACAGAGATATTGACAGATAAGATTCTGGGGGCACTTTTCCATGCAAATGACCTTTAAAAGGGGCTGACCGGCTGCCATGTGACTCGCGGGAAGGCAGGCCAGTGGACGACGGTGAGCCAGGCTGCCCGCCGCGCAGCAGCGCACGCTGACGCGCTCGCATATCGCATTCCGTTTCAAGCCGAACAAAATCTCACGCAATAATATTGCATCGCATGTATAATTCATAATGCCTGTGATGACAGAAAGATACAAAACACACAGCATTTCAAAGGGCCTGCCTTTGGACTGTTGGAGGGGGCTTTTGCCCCCTGGTGTGAGGGTGGTGCATTTCAGAGCAGGCCAACTCACCTTGGGAGGGAGGGGGGGGGCAGTGTTGGCAAGCCAGTTTAAATAAACATGCATTTTTACCCTAAAAGAGAAGTTAGCAGGTCTCCAGATGTCCCAGACAAAGGGATTTTTCGGCACCCCCATTCCGCTCTCTGTTAAATGGGCTTTCTGTAAAAGATTGCCAGGAAAGCCATTTCCCTGCCTGCTCACCACAGGGTGCTCAGTGGACCCAGGGTGTAATTGTCACACTGCATCCTGCTTCAGCAAGGGAAGACAACACAATCGACTGGCCGGAGGGGAGCAGGGTGCGGATGGCCGGCCAGATGAGACGTCAGAATTACTTAAGCCATTCCGTCCAGGTACATCAGGCAGGGATGGAGATCGAACCGAATTTTCATTTGAATTAGGTGCACGAGAAAGCACCTTTTCTGTCGCAAGAAAATTCACCATAATAGCAATAGATTAGCGAACAAGGGCCCTGCCTTATTGTATGAGGGGGGAAACATCTGTTGAATGCGGAGATTATTTTTCCCGTGTCCCCTGCACAGCACGGACAACGGAGTCACGGCCGTTCGGGAGATAAATAGGGGAATGTCATCATGCTTCCGGACGACATCAGGGACCCGCTCCGAGGTCCCATTTCACCTTCAGAATAAATATCCAAAACGAGAGTAATAAATATATTGCCATACTATATATTTTAAAAGGATAAAGTATATTGAATATATAATATATTATGGAACAGCAGTCGTAATACATTTATAATACGAAGCGAGATAAGATGGCATCTTAAACAAAATCGCATACAGATTCCTCCTTGGCAGGGAGCATGAAGGACACAGGCGTTTTTTTCCTGCGTTTGCCACCTTAAGTGATGAGAAGCTCTGACCTGAATCGGCCCGCTGTCAGTGCATTAATGAGCCTGGGCCTGCAGGAGAGACCAGGGGCCTGTAGGAGAGACTGGGGGTCTGCAGGAGAGACTGGGGTCCTGCAAGAGAGACAGAAGGCTTGCAGGAGAGACCGGTGGGCTGCAGGAGAGACAGGGGGCCTGCAGGTGAGACCGGGGGCCTACCAGAGAGACCGGGGGCCTGTAGGAGAGACCAGGGGCCTGTAGGAGAGACTGGGGGTCTGCAGGAGAGACCAGGGGCCTGTAGGAGAGACTGGGGACGTGCAGGAGAGACCATGGGCCTGCCGGAGAGACCGGAGGCTTGCAGGAGAGACTGGGGTCCTGCAAGAGAGACCAGGGGCCTGTAGGAGAGACTGGGGGTCTGCAGGAGAGACTGGGGTCCTGCAAGAGAGACCGGAGGCTTGCATGAGAGACCGGTGGGCTGCAGGAGAGACAGGGGGCCTGCAGGTGAGACCAGGGGCCTACCAGAGAGACCGGGGTCCTGTAGGAGAGACCATGGGCCAGCCGGGGAGACCGGAGGCTTGCAGGAGAGACTGGGGGCCTGACCAGGGGCCTGCAGAAGAGACCGGGGGCCTGTAAGAGAGACTGGGGGCCGCGCTTGCCGGCTGTGTCCTATAGACGCCTCACTGTGCGTCGAGAGTCGTCTGTCCCTGGGTGTCTCCGAAGCGTCCAGAAGTTATAATTATAATAACTACAGAAGCAAACAAAAAAAACATTATCTTTGATAAAATCTTGTGAGTCTATTGAAAGGTGTTTTATAATTATGTAACGTTCAAGGTTTAAAGATTGATTGTCATGTGTACATAATACGATGAAATTCTTGCGTGCTTCTAGAGACCAGAATGCCAAATAAACAGAAACAAATAAATACGAGATTAAAAGTACGCCAGCTGTCGGTGCATAACAAACAATTAATAAACAATAAATAACAAATACAGGAAATAGCACCACTGAAGACTGATAAATAACTGGAGACAAGACTTGGGGAATAAAAAACATGTATCGTTTATATATATCTTACGGGACCTTTGACATAACTGGCCATCTGAATGCGTCATGATCCATCAGCAAACTGCAACCAAAATTCAGGTGTTGCATGAACATCTCATGGCTGGAATGCTAAGGACCAGCCGGATCGGGAATCTTATCGCAGTTTTACAGTGGAAGAAAATGGAGGCATTGAACCGACATTTAATATTGAGAATTATTTCCTGCCACTTCCAGTGGTCAAAGTAGTAAATGGTAGACTTGGCAAATCAGTGTCTTGCTATCTTTTGACCCTTAGCAGAGAATAGCAGTATGAGATTTCATGCATTTCCCAAATTTCATACTGACCGTGGTTAATCTCCATGAAAGTTTGTAAGAATGTGTCATTGACCAAAACCCCGTTCTCCACATGATTAATTAGTGTTGACCCCCTCTGAGGAATGGAAATGAATCTTTAATCTGAATACCTCAGAGGACATTAGTGTTACAAAAACACTCATTAGCCAATATTACTCCAGTTGACCTGTAACAGGGGAAAAACTGTTGATCATTAATCATATGTGTGTTGTAAACCCTCACGTTCACATGCATAATGCAATGCACATTAGGGTGTCCCTCCTGTGGCTCTTTATGCAAGCTCCTGCACACGTGTGGGCACTGAGAAAAGTGAGAGGGTGGCGAAGCAAAACCAGTCAGAGACTCCCCCATAGCCAATGGGCTGCCCCATCACCGGCAACCAAACCCCAGCTGCCAATCAAAACAGCCTCAGGCCCTGCTACTGATTCGCGTGCATAAATTAGCATACATTTGCATAAGCAGCCGCTGATTTAGTCAGCACCCTCGGCCCCCCAGACATTGTGACATTTTCTTTTTCCGTCTGTCCCCACTCTTATCATTGATAAGGGGTGGAATAAAGTTAGGGAGTGACCTCTCGCTATTTCTGCATCCAGTCTCATTGCTGAAGAATTGCTTGTTTCTGCTATACAAAATCTGTGGCATGGACAGTAAGGCAGCTGAATTGTGAAGGAATAAAGGTTTCAGTTTGTAACGGTGAATTCTGAGAATTTTTTCTTAACTTTCTGCCGTTTGCAAACTAAACAATGCTCAACTTTAAATAAGATTAAGTTATTGAGTATACTGAATGCATCTGAATTAAAATTTTGCGAACATTCCCCAGGCTGTGTATTAATACCAACAAATCCAAGGGTAAGACAGGGCCAGTACTAGCACAAGACCATTCCCAGCGAACTCTTGCTGCAATAAAAACTGATTTTGCAATAAAAAGATCAAACTTTAACTATGAACAAATTTAATCGAAATCATTTATTCAGCAGTGCTCTCTTCTCTGCTCCATAGCTGAGTGCCAGTTGGCCATTTAAGGACAGTGACCCTTGATCGGCAATAAATAACAGCAAGAAACGGATTAAATGTGATGCATCTTTGTCCTGTGAAAGTGAGCAAAATGATTATGGAGAAACACTGTTGTATGGTTACTTCACAATAAGAATAGAAGCCTTATAAATCATTACACACGCTCATATAATCGCTCCACAGTGACAAGGAAGGTGGCCAGAAGCAGAGCATAGCCGCAAAATTAAGCGCAATCAAATCTCATGCCACATACCTAGTACAATAAGCTGAGTATAGTCCGTTTGGAGCATTCCGGCCTGGTTGGACCCTTAAAGAATGAGAGGGGACGTTCTAGAACGAGACGGCTGGTAGAGGGGACATAAAGGAGAAATCGGTCATATATTGTGGGGCAGGCAACACAAATAAAAAGGTGAAAAAAATACACCAACACAGCCCACAGTTCATTTATTTATCTACTGGAAAATCCTCAGGGTGAAGAGGGACATAGTAGGAATTTATATTCTGGCTCTGCCGTCTTAGGGAGAACATTTCCTCAAATGGAAGATTCACACACCAACAGAGTGAGTCTGTTAAACAAAGACACACCTGAGCTCAAAGCCTTAATCTGTGCACAGCTGCTGGTAATTAATACCCATTTCTTCAAAAGTTTGCTCCGGGTAGAACTAACACTAGGCAAAGCCATTGTCTAGCTCAGTGTTCCCCAGTCCACTCCACGGTGACTCACAGTTGATCCATGTTTTTGCTCCCTCTGAATTCCCTGCCAGACAGTTCACATTTTTGCTCCCTCCCACCTCCCACAGCAAGAACTTGGACTATCTGTGGGTCCTCACGGACCAGATTGGGAAATACTTGTCTAGCTGAAAACATGTTGAACTTAAATGAAAATTAGCATAGAGCTAGTTATTGTCATAGTAGAATTAAAGTAGTAGTTGGTCCTTCTCTCTCTGTAAACATTTTACAGACTAGTAGCAGACAGATAACCACATGATTACTGCGCTGCCCTTCTGAATGAGTTCTTTAAGTCTGGAAAACCAATAAACAATTTAGCACAGTTCATTTGGCAAGGGGTTGATCATTTATAAAAGATACAAAAGGGACAGTGTTATGTTACAGGATTCTAAGAGTGGTCCAACCAATGCAATGCCACAATAAAAGGAACAGAAGCAGCAATTCTGATGTGCAGTTTGAAGTTTTTTCTGATATGCTGGGATGAATGCACAGAGGACAAAAGGTTCTAGAACCTGCTCTGAAATAAAATAAAATAAAATACATTATAAATGTAGAGGCCTTTTCAACAATCGAGGAACTGATAGTCTGCTGTGGCAACCTTCCAGAATTACTGGACTGATTCAGGGGAAAACATCTCTTCAGACATCAAAGCAGACCTTTGATCCTTAAAACAAGTAAAATTTTTCATAATCTGATGCTCACAGATCACAGGCAGATTCTACATCCCTGGGATTCCACTCACAAGGAATTTCACTGGGTTGAAACAAAATGTTGGTAACCAATGGCAACAGTCCCAGTCACATCACTGGTCTTTATGTTTAACACTCAGAGTAATAACACATTGACAAAGCATGGTTTTTATTGTTCACTTTATTTCAGAATAAAATAAGGGGTCCCCAGAACATGACTTTTTTCTGTGAATGCTTTTTCTTTCTGTGAAGTACACGGTTTACTAACCCCTTCTGGACACAGTTCATTATTCACCAGGCATAAAATAGACAACTTAATTTGAAAAAATACCTCCGGTCATGCTTAAAGTTTTAATAAGAGATGGAAGGTGACAGAAAGAGAAGATTAATACCTCTGTTGTATGTGCTTGTCTTCTGTCGTTTACCTATTTTTCTGTTGTCGCAATTCCCCTCCTGCCCTACTATGAGCTCTCAGTGTGTCTCCTTCTGAATCCTTTCAACAGTGTAGCAGATGATCGCTTCAGCCATACTTGTTGTCAAAAAGTAACCTGAAAATGTCATACTTGAAAATACTGTACAACATCAAACACCATAACCTACAATGTCAGAGCCTTCTATAGCATGCAAAGATTTTTTTGTTATACAGTCTGTGTGGTGGGACAGGTTTAGACTGCATGCTTTTCTTTGAGTTAATGTTACATATCACGTTGGTTAAGGACTGTCAAAAAATCACTTCCTAAGATGGGGGCCATTTTGGGGCGGGAGTAGGGCAGACTATGAATTTTTCAGGGCAGCATGTAAGGAAATCAGACAAAGGAATGGAAGGACCCCTTACCCCTGCATTGGTTTCTGGAGGAATTAATTGGCTGGCCTCTGGTCTTCATGCCGAGCCTGAGGCATGCCTTTTCCGTAACTTACACTTCCTGACTTCTTTGATTGTCTTTTCTTATTGTTTTCACATGTTCTTGAAGTGGTGTGTGGTAAATAATTGAGGAGACACTCCTGTCCCAGAGGCAGGCTTTGTTTACTGATGAGTTCTTGGCTGGTTATGATATCCCACAGTCAGCACACAGGTAGCAGCACTACAGTGACTAATAGGCCTGATTGACCGCAGAGGCTGTTGCAGCTTCTGCCTCTGTATTCTCTGTCTGAGGGTGTAAATGTTGTCATGTTCTCCCCTTGCAGCCATAGTCTGAAGGAACTACCTGTCATCCACAGTTTGTACTGAGTAGAGACGCTCTTGCTCTTTCCTGTTAAAAACTTTTTGAGGGAGATGCTGGGTGTTTGTGACAAAGGTGAGCCAGCTTTCTATTTGCAATTGTCATGAGTTCTGTGCTCTCTCTCCAAGAGATTTCTGAATAGCTCCATGCTGCCCCCGCAGAGGATGTGCGGTACTACGCCATATAGCACCTTATCGTTGCCGCACAGTAGTTAGCTGTACCCTGCCAGCACTAATTAACTGTCACTCTAGGTTTGGCTCACCAAACAACCTTTTCAATTACACCTTCCATCTAGCGCCGGTGCCTTCAGAGTACAGGCCCTGTCGCCGAACCTCCCGCGCCGTTGGCTGCAAGCACAAGGGTGAGTGTGAATTGGGACTGTAGGTACAAGCCAGGCCCAATGAAGACTAAAAACTATTCAAAATGGCACTTTAATATTTTCTTTATACTCAGTGAAGACAGTGAGAGCAGCCTGCAGAAAGGGGCAGGTATGGCCCCAGGGACACCCTCCCCTAATAAACCAAAGTCTGTCCACATAAGCCGCCTGTGGTGGTGGTGGGGGGGGGGGGGACGGTGTCCGACGGGGTGGGGGTCAAGTAGGGTGCCGACAACACGTGTTGATTCTGTGTTTGCCTCCCCTCCATGCCAAAGCGAAAGCTCAAAGAATTGTGCATTTCTCCCGAGTGCGTTGCTTGTTCCTGCAGCTCCACAGAGCGTCACGCAAGTGTGTCAAGCGCATTTTCATTCTGAGAGCAGAAAAGACATTACATTTCCCTCCCAGTTAAAAAAATTATATCACACACTAAAAGCGCCTTTAAGGTTCTTCTTGAATGCGGGAGATTTTGTTTACTTTCAAGCACAAATTTCTACCTCTGACTGAATTTTGCGATTTTGCTTTGATTACATTTTCCTTGCTTTTCCTTGACAGAAAGCAAAATAAAAACACATCTCTGCAGCTTTGGAATATTGAACTCCAATCCAGATCCACAAGTATATTCACCCATTCGTCTTCTGAGTAATAGTGGCACTTTGAGTATTTGTTAATCAGATTGATGTGGCCCTTTTAAAAAATTAACAGAATCGTTAACAATGGTAATAACAACACACTCTTCACATTGACGGTTTTAGACCAGTTTTACGGCTGATGTATAGCTGCCGACAAATGTGATCTACTGCATTTTTTTCCCCTGACGATACCTTAATCTAAAGCCAATGTTTCACCCATACAGCTGCAGTCCTTACGCTTCACATGCCTGCAGGCCTGTGTCTAGCTAGCATCCTCACAAGGTCAAGAGCTCTTCAGCCGGGGCCCTTCGTTTCCTCGCTACACAATCACTTACCCCATCTGCAGGGTCCTGGCTGTAAAGAGGAGACAGGAGACCTTTCAGTCAGAGCGTGTAACACGGTGCTCTGATTAAATCCAATGCGACAAAGCCTTGAATGTGCCATCCATTTTAGCTCACCTCCCTATCAAGTCCACTATTTTCTTAAGTGTGTATACATGAGAGTGATTTTAACTTGCTGTAACTCATGGTTCATTTCTATCATTCAGTGCTATACATCTTTTATGTCTGCAGTTGGGCCAAACTCATAACTATTGGACGCTGTTAAGTGTCAAATGTCAGCTTCTGGTGATTATACAGAAGTCATTCCTCCAGAACAACGTCTTCTCTCTGGTTTTTCTGAATTTGTAATGGATTGTTCATTGTTCTGATGAGTCCATCCTCCTCTCCTCCCCATTACTCTTCAAACATCCGGTTTGTTTACAATGCACTGGGTCTTGTCATAATATGCCCAACATAAGACAGCTTTAGTCTTGTCATTTGTACTACAAATGAAAATTCAGGCTAGATTTGATCAAGAATTTGCTCGATTGTTTTCCTTACAGTTCATGGTATTCTTAAAAGTCTTCACCAGCACGCGTGTTCAGCGATATTAGTACTTTTCCTGTCCTCATTCCTCTTTGTCCCGCTTTCACGTCAACAGAAAATACCACATTCTGAAATATCCTGATCTTTGTTCTTAGAGAAACGTCAGCACTATTGAAGATGGTTTCTCTCCCGACCCTCCATCAGCTCTCTTAGGTGTTTTTTGGCACAAGGATTCTTTAATGTTGATGAATGTTCCAAGACAAAAGCTGCCTATAACCTTTATGTATTCACCACCAGCAATGAAGTTAGCTGTCAATCCTGTGATCATAACCTTTGTTTTATTTACATTTATCAGTAGTCTTTTCTCTCTGCTCTTTAACTTATCAGGTCTTCCACAACTTCTGCCGTAAGTGTGGTGTCATTTTGAATGTTGCTGTTTTTCCCACCAATCTTGAGTCCACTTCTCCCGGAAGTTTTCAGTTACTGCTTCCATCGAGTGCCGGTTCCTTTGGGGTGTTAAGCATCCCATGCATCTACCCTCTTGTCCTATGCAAGGTTGCGGGGGCCCACAGCCTACTCCGCAATCTCTGGGCACAAAGCAGAGAATAACCAAGGATGTGACGCCAACCCATCGCAGTCTTAAGCAGACCCAGAAATTATGTTTGTTATGCTAATGTTGGTGTAACTCTTTTTTCCCTGTAGAAATATGCTAGGATAGCCATTTCAGAATTTCTCCTCTTTGTTAAACTCATCCATTAGTGCATCATATTTGAGTAATTAATTCTTTCATTAAGTTAATCCACCAATTAAAGCAATTAATGAAACGAGCGGTGAAATTTAACAAATACGTGAACGGGCTTGGCCTTGGAGACCGAAGGTATACTCATAACACATAACATTGTGGAGAACAAACAACATTGTTATTAATTGATTTGTAGACATTCTGTTGTTAAAATGTGTTATTTCTGAGCAAATGTACATTGACTGCACAGGCAAATAGTTAAAAATATCATTTACTTCGGCAGCCTAAGACAGTACTATATGTTCCAAGTACCAGTTGGATAGCTATTGTGACAATGTGCAACCTTGTATAAGTCCCATACCAATTTGTAACTAATCAGAAAGATAATGAGACAACACCAGTTTTTCCAAGAGCATACCATAGTTTGAAATGGTCAAGACAACTGACCTCATTCTGGTATTCTTTGTTTTTTTCCAATTATACACCATGAGCCAGCAATTATATCTTTTTTTCTTTGGCATTTCCTTCTTCCAACTTGTACAGTATATTTAGCAATTCACTTTCTATGTGTGGCACTAATCCACACCGAATCATCTTGAACAAAATCTTATCAGCATCTGATATGAGAGATTGTACAATAGGTCCCTTTCTTTGGTATTGGAATCTAAATTGATCTATTCCAAGTTGATTCTTTTTCAGCTGCTTATAATATTACTTTTGGGATGTCATGGCTTTTCTTTTTGGTGGTGATCTCAGCTCATCTGACCTCCTCTTCAGTTACCTAAGGGTTTTCCATATATCTGACCTCCTCTTCAGTTACCAAAGGGTTTTCCATATATCTGACCTCATTAGCTCTGTATTGGTTGTTGATGTCTTTTATAGAGTTTTTCTGTGTACTTCTTCCATCTTTGCCCGATCTTGGCTCTGCTAGTTATCATTTGTCCATTGATGTCTCTCAACATGTACTCAAGCTTAGAAGTTTTTAATCTCATGGATGTTCTGAAAAACAGCCCTTGTTTTCCCATATTTCTTTCTTCAAAGATTTTCCAACTGTTGTACTTTTAAGAGATATTTAAGCTTCTCTTCTCTTCCTCTTTGATTTTTTTTCAGATTCCTTTTGAATTACTTCTTTGAATTTTGTCCACAGCTCTTCTGGCTCTCCATCAAATAGGTCCCGCATCACAGAACGGTCTCTGGTGTCTTCTTTTGGGAGTGGATGCGTTCAGCAGGTCATTTCTTGGAAGTCATATGATCTAGTTCCTTCTCAGCTTCACTTGAAGTTTGGAGGTAGCTTATCTCCCATACAATTTGAAAAATCGTCAATACCGTTGTCAGCGCTGCGATCATACACTGACTAACACAGATTTATATTATTGGTACCTAATCTAGGTGGCAGATTTTGTCCGGCACTTCTGGTAGAACCTAAAATTCAATAACTCAGACAACAAAGACTCTAACCCTCCCCACTCCCAACAAGATGCCATACTGTTAGGAGGGCTAGACCGTTGTCTGTTTATATATAAACGCTCTACCAAGTTGTCAGCAAAGATTAATGTCTGTATGAGGCAGACCTAATAGTGTTTTCCTTACATGCACTCGCTTTACACAGGGTGTAGGAGTAAATGTGTGACGCAGGTGTGTGCTGCAATCACAGCAGTTACTGGGATGGGGACGCAAATCTGTTCACCCGGTATGTGAGAGAGGGGCTATACACCCAGTGGGTGTGTGTCTGGATTATCTCTTTATCACTTTACTCTCACTGCAGGTTTTATTTTCCCCATTTCCATCCTCAGTCATCAGCTGAACTTCATGACTATATTAGGGATGAGTATAAAACGGTGACCAAGTAAACAATAACAGCCAGAGCCTCCTTTGAAAGAAAAATTTGGGAGGTACAAGAAATGGAGATTCTGCTGCACCGTCCGCATGCGGTAGCCTGGCCGGTCCCCCTCTTCTGCGCTGTCCTGCTGTTGTCACCGAGCGTGAAGCCTGTAGGGCTGTAAAGAGCAGCACCACTCGGGCCACGTCCGGGTCCTCTTACCGTGGGTGAGGAGCAGCCATAAAGGCAGCGTAGAGTGGATTCCGCTCAGCGGGAATCTGCGTCGCCGCGTGTTCCCAGCTGGGAAGAACGGTGAATTTATGAAACCGAATATAAATGGCCAGCCAGCTCTCTCCTTCGTCCTTGACGCCCGGATTATCCCGGTATCTGACTCCCACTAACCCAGCTCAGATGTGGAGTTACTGTAGGAAGAGATTAGGACAACACATTCCCAGTGGTCCTCTAAGAGGTCGGAGCTGGGTAATGGGCTCGGAGCACATTGTTGATCGCCTTTAAAAAGGGGCCACAACACTTCAAATGTGAATATACATGAATATATGTTTATAGATGTTTGAACGTCAATAAATGTGACTTATCGAAAATGATGCACGGAGAATCGTTGGCAGGATAATTGGAAAGTGAATCAGAGCATTCCCAGAGCAACAATTGGAGAATTCAGGTACTAAATTCTGTATATTCCTGTTTATCTTGTTCTTTTACAAAAAAAAACACAAAAACAAAAACAGCCCTTGGAAAAAGCGGATGGCAGCTTCTGCCCTGCTAGGCTTTTGGGGCCTGCTCAGCCTTGTCCACAGTGGACTCTCTGAATACCTAGTCCAAGAGTCCAGCCCCAGCTGTCCCGGTGGGAGATTCTTAGAGCCCCTTTCCTCAACACGAACCGCAAACATTAACCCAATCCGCTCCCTCCCAGTTCCTTCCTTTTCTCCATTGGGTATAGTTTTGTCCGTCCCGCTTTCACTCAGCATCCCACGTACTCCGGTATATTTAGTGAAGGTCTCCTACAGCGTGTTTGGCAGAGTCCTCCGGTTGATTTCCTCCTGTTCGCATGGCGCCTATTTCAGGCAGCTCCCCGCAGCAGCCGAGGCAAACTCTGCAGTGTCGTGCCTCGCTGCTGTTTCGTCTCGTCTCGGTCTTCGTATGTCTCATAAAAAGGATAAAAAGCAAGGACATTCCCCCTAGCAGGGAAAGAAAAAAATGCAGCGAATGAATCATGTATAGCAGGAGACGGGGGGGG
The DNA here is from genome assembly GCA_026784285.1 of Stomatorhinus walkeri. NCBI lineage: Eukaryota > Metazoa > Chordata > Actinopteri > Osteoglossiformes > Mormyridae > Stomatorhinus > Stomatorhinus walkeri. The sequence continues at coordinate 3,180,858 of JAODUD010000019.1, read as the reverse complement.
CTAGGCCAGAGTATACATCCTAGACAGGGAAGCTTCGATTGCTAATTAAACAGCCAGAGCAGTTGTAGCATAGCCCAAGGAGATGCAAAGAGTTATAATGTTAGAAAAAGTAAAGTCGCATTCATCCTGGGCTTCTACGCAGGCTAAATGAGATAAGTCGTACACATGCACAGATCTTGCATGGCCATAAGAGGTCTTTCCGAAGCACCCTGCAAGCATGCCTGCATGGTCAGCCCAACACGCTTCTCTAGAGATGACGTAAGGCATGGCAGACTGCTCTTACTGAGCGCGCTCGCAGCCCAGCATGTGTTTATATGTGCGGCCGCCACAGCCACCTGTGTTTGGAGATGTCAGTCTGCCTGGCCTGCCTCCCTGCATCC
>JAODUD010000019.1:3167702-3178302 GCA_026784285.1 Stomatorhinus walkeri | reverse complement strand
AGCATCGTAACGTGGTTAGGGGTCGCCATTAGGATTCCTTACACCGTAACGAACTTGTCCCGTTTGCATTCTGTCTCCCTGGAGTAGAGCTCATTGGCGATTTACACTGCCAGGTTAGGATCCGGCTGCCCATTTCCTCGCCACACAAATCCCATTTAAATCCTATTTTTGTCACAGCTCCACTTTAATTAATGGCCATCTAAAAACAGGCAAAGTCTGACCGACAAGGCTTGGGCGGGAGCCAGTCTGCATTTTACGGAGATGAATTGGACGGGGGGCCTGAGAGAGAAGGATGGATGGGCCCCGCTATCAATTACCGCTCCCTCTCTGCCAGGGAGAGGGATAGGGGGAGGAAAAATGCACGCCAGTGAGTGAAATACAGACCGCCCTTCGTCCAAATCGCATCCCTGCAGGTCTTCTGTGGAAACTTTCGGTCTCAGACGGAATGAAGCACCTGAGTCGAACAGATTCTCGGCATCCGGAAATTATAGACTGGCATCCAAGGGAATTGGTTCGCTAAACGATTCATGTGAAAAAAGCCCAGTTATGGCAGAATTGCTGGAGCTCTAAGACTGTGCGACTGAGCTCCACAGGGCCAAAGACAACGGGGGGGTTTGAGGAATCAGAGGCCACCGATGGCCAACAGGTACGGATGCTGGGGAGACCGTGTTCTGTGGGCCAGACCGCCTGGAAGCAGAGGGTATATTTCTTGCCTGCGCCAGGCCGGGCTCTACATGAGGTACATCGATCAGGCGCGTGACATCAGCCATTACCCGTCACCGGGGGTTGTGGCAGCATCTGGTTCTAATGCTTTTGCAGGCATTACTGCCTATTAGCGGATTCCGCCATTCACTCAGCCCCCCCAGCCTCGCTGCAGAGGCATGTCTCCTCACAATAAATAGACACATGCAGCTTCCTCTGCAGGTCCTTGATCCTGGGGGGGACTTCCTGATCGGTTGCTCCCCTCCTCTATCCACCCTAAGCACTTGATCGAGATTCAGCAGCTGTGCGAACGGTTTCCATATGGATCCTTTTTTCCATGATCCAAGTTAAGAAGGGACTAGCGAACATCTTCAACAGAACCCAAGAACAATGGAAAGATGAAGTCTGCAAGCTTAATTCTACACTCCAGTACTATAATGTGAGAATTTGCTTAGATAACAATTTGATTTAAAACATGCCTATATCAGGGTATTAATTTCATAAATAAGTCAGGAATCCCATACCTAACCGATAGAGCTGCCGGCTAGATTCCGCTGCTTCTTAACACTCTGGATGCTATCTTGATAATCTGTGCCGAACTGTAGCTTACACCCAACATTTTTGGTAATCCAAATCTTCTTAAGCAGCCCGCCTTGGGTTACATTCCCAGCCCGGCCTGCCTGTCAAGAAGAGAAAAAGAGAGGAAGAAAAGCTGTGTGAGAGAGTTAGTGGAGGGAGACGAGAGTCTACCCATCATGCTCCACTCTCCCCGTTGGGGATCTCGTACCCCTGACCTTGTCGGCTGGTGTTTCACTGAAGAAAATATCAAGCCAGATAATCTGTGATTGGAGATGGCCGTTATCTAAACACAATCTGTTTGTTTGCTCCATCCTGCTCCTCCCGCCGGAACCTTGGAAAAACAGGGAACACATCCAATTACTGGGGAGATGAGAAGAGACGGCAGGCGGGTCGCAAACCTCATTCGCTTTCATTAAGTGTGATAACAAAGCGTCCCTCCTTTGCCATCAGGGCATAGATCAGTCGCGGCTTTTTCTATGCAACCTTTAAGGGAGGAACTTTATCCCTTTTTCGTTCTTCTTTGCTTCTCCGTGGAGTTTGCCCTTGCAGTCCCTTGGAGGCACGGTAGGCGGAGTCCCCAGGAAGAGCTCACCCAGGCTTTGTCCGCCATGTGCACGGGAACCCCTTAGGTGCTGGTTGGCTGAAAGAGGAGCGGGATCTATCAGTACCGGGGCTGTGCGCGTAGAAATTTACCTGGTACTGTGATGCACGGCAAAAAATCGAGCCATTTGTCAGATGTGAGAAAACCATACCTCTGGGTTTTTTTTAAGATTAATATGCTTTGAAACGGTGGAGTGCGATACGTTTCTATAAAATATATAAGCATGGGGTGTCCTGATAAAATGTGCACGCCTTTGCTTAGGAATACAAAGACCACGTTTGCCATTTTCCACACTGCCTGATGGTAAATATGTGATACATTCCTCTGTAAGCAAATCAGCATAAATAACTGATATGCAGCTTGTCAGCGTCCTTAATAAAGCGCCAAGTCCACCGTTTTTCAGGTTTTATTTTTAGCACCAAAAAAACATGGACATGGCAGCTTTTAAAGGGGAATTCATTGCCAGAAGTTAGTGGTCTCATTAAATTTGGATGCATAATACCATTATATAGTCTTGTTTTTATCTTTTTGGCAGTAATGATCCATGGAAAAACAAAGAATATGAACTGGAAAATGATAACAGAGACGATGCCCACCATATACATCATTAAAAGCTGAACACGCTAATTGATAGAGGACAATCATCTATAATAAAGCATATTTATTTTGCCCTCAACCCAGACTAGGACACATACTCAGAAGATGGATGGCTGGATAGGCAGATATTTATTTTAGTTTATGCAGACTGCCAATGCAAACTTGGACCATGAACATTTCCATGTGACATCAGAGGTTGGACCATAGGTTATAGAAAGTCAGTTTTGATGAGCAAAATGGACTTTATGTAACTTCCAGATGGAATTCTCAATGAATATAAATTAAAGATACCCATCTAGCAGAGCACATAGGGCAGAGAGCAGTCTGTCACGGGGTATACGTACTCACTCACCATGGACAATTTAGACGAAGCACATTTTTATCGCTGCAGGAGGGAATCCATGCAGAGAAAACATGTAGACACCACACACCAAAAAAAGCAGGTGGTAAGAGCTGAACCCCCCCCCATCCCGGAGGTGCAAGGCTGCAGCGTTACCTGCTCAGGCACCACGTCACGCAAAAGATGCTTTAAAAAACCACCAACGACATATGCTGATGCAACTCCCCCAAAAACGGCTGTTTTTGTTAGGCATTTTTTACTTACTTTTTTTTTGGTAAGACTTTTCAAAGGAACCTGAAATAGCCACGAACAGCTGCGTGTGTGTTTGGAGAAGCACCAGGTGAGAGCAGAGTCTGCAGGTGACGTGGGTCTGCCTCTCATTTCATCATTGACTTACTCCGGGGGCACCAGGGTTCCTTATAGACCTCGATGGCTAAAGCACCCCCTCCCCGATTGGGCAATAGCATTGCATCAAGCACCTTGTCTCAGGAAGTGAAATGAATACGTCGTTACAAAGGACATTGCCGAGGTGGTGTCATGAGGCAGGTTCTTCAGGAGCTGACCTATACAGATGCTAAGCGCAACAGACGTTTCCTTCCTTCTACAAGCCAGCATGCTGACGTTAAAAAACAGAATAAATAAAGCAACAACGACCACAACAAGAAGACATGGCCTACAGACAAGCAGTATCACCTTCCATAAGGGGAAGCGGCAGTACTCACTGCCGTGTCAGGACCACTTTAGCCTAATATGTTGTGTAGTGAACACCTTTGTCAAACGTCAGCTGTGGTTTTTCAAACATGGTCTCATTTCTATTAACAACGGCAGCCACTCACAGCCCCCTTCAGACCGGAGATGGCCGTGGACTGACACGCCCCCGCAGGCACCTGAGGTCGGGGCTGGACAGACCAGGAACACAATGCTTTGTAAAATAAAGTTTTCTTAGGGGTTGCATGCCTCAAGAGGCTAGAGAATGGGAACAGAGGACCAGAGTCGCCCCTAAAAATGACTCTTTGATGAGACGAGCGGAGCTTCGATTTTTATGACATAACATAGCCAGATGAATGTAGCTAACCGGGGAAAGTCGATCCATCACGGTGCCGCGACCACGACGACCCACCCGGCACACCCTCCTAATCAGACCCCAGGGCCTCCACGTTAATGAACTAAATGAGAAATTGGCTAATTTGCATCTCAGCGGAGCGACTTAACAACATGTGGGCTGTCGGAGAAGCCGCCCGGCCTGGAAGCGCGGGTCCCGCCCCCCCCTCCACAACCCCCGCATCCCGGAGTCTCGTTGCGTGGAGAGGCAGGAGTCTTCCGATCGCATTTATTTTTCTTTAACTTTTCAGAAGTGGAGCAGGACGGGACACTATGTGTCAAGGAGGCCCCCTGGTTTTTATTTTTAGCACGCAACAGGCGACAGGCAGCTGCATGTAATGGGGTCTGGCAGGTACAGGAGATGTCACATCTGTCAAGACCCAGGTGACGGTCTCGCTCCCCCTCGCCCGCGGCTCACAGACAAATGACTCACAGGAAAGATCAACAGTGTCGCTTCCAATAAACTCCTTTCCCTCGTCACGCCACTTCAGATGAGTCCCAGCAACGGGCACGGCTGCGGCATGAAGTCAATTTATTCCGCAACTGTAAGGAATAAGAAATAAACTATGCAAGAGAAAAGACGGCAGGCGAGCGTCTAATTCGCAAAGGGACAGGGAGATGGATGAAGGGGTTCCGTCCGCCTGAGCCGCTCGGATTTGTTGTTTAATAGCAGAAGACAGATACAGTAACATCCCTGCAGTCCAGTTAAGGTTCTCAGAACCCACCCTCTTCACCAACACCTCACTCTATGGCCTGTCTCAATCACACAGGATACAGAAAGGGATGCAAGTTTAAGGGATCTGGTTTTTAAATAGTAAGGGGACTTAAATGTTGTAACCATAGATCATAGCAGCTGATCAGCTGCATAAAATCTGAATCTTTATTGGCACACAACCGCGATGGAAACTTTTGTTGGCTCAGCTTGCTAGTTTTGGAAACACCATGATAGTTGACAACTAACAATTAGGGCATAACACAGGCAGAGAATAAATACTAAAAGCAAGCTGCATAACAGGAAGAAAGTTGGAGGTATGTAATTAATACTGTAGTTATTCAAGTAGTGCAATACAGAAAGTCATAGGACAGGCCAACTGCCATGCAACTGGCATGACACTCAGGCTTTCAGACTCATTCAGGAAGGAGATCTTATGGTAAATCTATATTATTCCATTACAAACCTAAAATTTGCTACACTGAATGTGTCAAGGCAATTTGCAAACCCTACAGACTGTTTTCAAGGTAATAAAACTGTTATATATATGTAAATGAAAATGTCACTCCAGACAGCTCACCAATGTTGGTAACCCTTCATGCATATATCTTGATTGGTAGAATTTCAAAGGTATGTTTTCAATGTAGCAAAATAATGTAGCAGCAACAGAACTACAATGAGAGCTAATCACATTAAAATGTAGTTTCTCAATGTTGTTTAATATCCATAGCAATGACTGGTCACTACCAAAGCCAACTGCAACTAGGAAGTTGACACAGTAATTGTATAAACAACATACATCTGTACATGTAATACATAACATGCATCACGTGGTGTGCAATTATAATATGTAAACAGATGCAAAAATGTGAAACGGGGCATCTAGCTGATGAGGGAGTGATGCGGGCCTTCTCTCCGTTCCCTTCCAGAAGACAGGAAGCTGTTTGTGGGCATGCTGGGAAAGCAGCAGGGGGAGGAGGACGTACGGCGGCTCTTCCAGACCTTCGGCCAGATCGAGGAGTGCACCATCCTCCGAGGTCCTGACGGGGCCAGTAAGGGTCAGCGGTGATACTCCAGCCGTCATCTCTCTGTCCCACCGTGACCCCCCTTGCACTCACACAGCCATGCCACCCCCCCCCCCCCCAGCCTATGCTTAGCCACAGGAAACACAAAACACCAGCGAAAAGCATGTGTATATATGACAGAAGGGATAGCGATGGGAATGGGGGCAAAGGAAGCTTCAGAATCAAGCTTACCGCTCAGATATTGTTTACCTGTCCCTCTTTAATTATTCATATAGCACCAAACGAATGCGTGGCTCTTCTGTATATGGAATTTGTAATGGGGGAACAAAATCTAAATTCGACCTCAACAGTAGTCATTTGGGGTCTATAGTTTTGCACCACCATCCGCTTTAAGGTACAGCTCACTTCCTCAAGCAGAGTCAGGGTTTCTCTCTCGATCATCTATTCTATCCCGTTTTGTTTGCATCTTTCTGTCTTTGAATAAGTGCACGAGTCTCACAGAACAGGATGTGGGGAGCAGTTAGTTGTGTAATATTCATGGGCACTGCAGCCGGGGAATGGGAACAGGAACAGCGTCCAGCAGGATGTGGGATCCGCCCGGCGACGCACGGCCAGTGCATTTCCTGTTCACCCCGAGCCAGTTCCCCAGCAGCGCCTGTATCACCACCGGGCTTCCTGTCCGCTGCCGTCGTCTTACATTGACTGACAGATGATAAAACGCGATGAGCCGCAGGCTGCATCACCCCGTCCCGTGCGCTCACTTCCGTCCCCATGGTCTATGCCTACTCATTCCTGCGCTCTGTCCATCAGCACACACGCCTCATACAATAAATCTGACGTCAGGTAGACCAGTCTCGTTATCACTCGCTACTTCACATGTTGCCTAGACTATAAAAACTACGTTAAAGCCTTCAGTTTATGTTTGCTAAATTTAGTAGACATTACATTTTATTTATTGAGCAGATGCAAAGTGATGTGTACTGTAAAAACTGAATTAGACACAAGTAAATGGGGCATAAGGGTCGTGCTTGGGGAACCAATAGTGAATCACTTAGCTGAACATAGGATTTGAACCTACCTCCTACTGGACACTGGCTAAACCATGTAACCAACTGAGCCGCACTCCACACCCACGTTAGCAGAAATGTTCATATACACGGTCATTTCACTAGTCCCTCTGCTGGTCCAGCCTAGATCCTGATTATAATATAAACCTGCCATCAGCAATCTGACAGTTACATCTGAGTACAGCTGTGGGGATAAACACAACACAACTGAAACTGACGCTGTAAATCGTACCTCATCAACAAGCTGTCAGGGGTGGTTTTCAGCTGTAGAGCACTACACACTCCTTTCCCTCAGCTTATCTAATAAAAATGTGTACGAATTTAATTCCTCGGGTCCAAACGCAATGTTTGGCATCCGAGATGAACAGGACGACGAGACGTGAGAAAAAAGGCGTTACCCGTAGGTGCGCAGCCACACATGTTTTATGGGTTCAAAGGGATTTTAGAAGACAGAAGGAGGTAGGCCTGTGATTTCTTTAAGCGCTGCGCTGAAACGCCTGTGCCGTATGCGACTGGTGCCCCTCCCCTTGAACCTACGCGTCACCCGTGCTCTGGCTCTCCTCTCTCCGCTCCCAGCACATTGCCGTGCTTGCCGAGGTTTGGGCGGACGTTTATTTTTTACTTGCCGCTGCTTTCAGAGACTGCTTAGCCAGATTAATTGCGTCCTTTAGCAAATATACAGCTGTTCGAATCGGTAATCGTTTTTTTTAATGCTCAGTCAAGTTAATTTAAATAAATGTGTCTGCTGAGCAACGAAATAATACAAAGAATGTCAGCATGAATATAAAGTGAGATTCCTATAGCCACTGGTAATTAAAAGATCGCATTCTTCATGTGCGTAAATAAGTAATGAGATTTTATGTGTCCAAAACGTTACACTGTAATTCACGGTATTTGCAGAATTAAAGCTACCCCCTTTTAAAATCTACACTCGAGCTATGTTTAAGGCTTCCCGCGATCTGTGGAAGTCTCTGTTTAATGCTTATTAGCTCAACAGACTAGAGTTCATACAATGGCAGGTTTTGGGTGTTCCAGCCTGTTAATGATTCGGACGTCCGCGGCGTTTCCAGTCCAGTGCGGGTTCAGCAGGCAGTTCGCTGGCTACACGGCCGCAGGTCAAAGCTATCTAAATGCCAATCACAGAATATACCTTTAGATTATTGAATTTCATTGTTAAGATGCTTAATTCTGAGAAAGACACCTATATACAAGCTTTTGCTCCCGGCTGTCCTGTTTTTACATACTCTGAGAAAAATAAGATTACTGTATATTGTCCCATGTCTTCCACCGTGATTTAAAGTCCACTACATTCCATCTAGTACCTGACAGATCATAACACATACAGAAACATCCTCTCTTCTTTAGTCATGTGTGTCCAATTAGAATTGACAACACCACCACCCCCAACCCCCTCCTCGGGGTATCAAAGGAGGAGCTGTTAGCGAAGGCACACGAACAAGCGGTCAGATTCGGTGATGTACCATATGCCTGTTCGTTTTTTTTTAACGTTTCGGTGGAAATCGCCATGAGCTGTTTCACGCAGCTCTGTCTGCTTTGACAGACACCGGCCACCTCTGAATCCTTCGCTGGATTCTTAGCAACACGTTATTATTAACTGATGCCTGTTAAATTTAAGCTGCTTTCGACACGTTTGCCACAGATGTTATCGGTTTACGTCTCAGAACAGCAGCATTAAGGCTGACTGCACGTATACCGACAACAACGACATTCTTCGGACATCCTGCACAACTGCATAGATCGTCCATCATACACTGCAAAACACTGCACATGTATTCATATACAGTTACACTGTTGAGTTGCACATATATTTCACTTTATTTATTTAACTTAGTTTTTCCACGTTTAAAGGTAATAAAATTCAATGCTATATATACAGATAATTAAGTGCACAACTATGGATTGAAATATCACCCAGCATGTACATAGATCTCAGAGAGATGATTATGCTGGGATTTTATACATTGCATTTGGAACGGAGTACAAGGTTTCCCCTTCAATTCACGAACAATACAATATATTCTGGTCTTTATTTTGTAAGCTCTGTTGGTATCAGACGTACTGAAAGAACCAATGTGAGTCTGCAGGATTTAACAATAAATCATATAAAGGGAATTGTATTATAAAATACACATGCTGTAGCTGTTTTTTAATGGTCTTTTCTGGTATGAAAACCTAAATGGAGGGACTCCAGGTGTATACTGCTATAACAGAATGGGCTGTACATGCATTCTGGTTTATTGTTCTTAGATACCTCATTCGATGTTTTTTACGACGGTAAGATTCTGTGCATAAATGCCATGTATTAAAATGCATTATTGAAATGCAAAAAAAAAAAAAAATCAATTTATTTTGAAAAATATTGCTTAAGCCGTGCATTTATCTTATTTTAATTGAGTTGGGTCTCTTTATTTGGATTATCATAACAGATTGCTTTACTATTGTTGTTTTAACCTCTTGTGAAGCCACCACTGTGTGTACATATTAAACAGATTAATAATCACAAGCAAACTTCTTTTTTAATTACTTTGGAAAGATTCACAAATGAATGAAGGGGAGTATGTATTGTGCGGTTAATGCATTCATGGGTGTCTGGAGAATTTGCTCATAGGTTACGCATGACTACACTGTGAGTAGCTATTCAGATGGAAATCCATCTCATTTGGAATATTTTAAAAATTATTTAAAGGTAATAAACATGTTTATCTTGTTGTGGTCAGATAGGCGCTCGGTGATCCCCCCTCACCTTCCCCGACTGTTTGTTTGTGTGCAGGCTGTGCCTTTGTTAAGTTCTCGAGCCACGCGGAAGCGCAGGCAGCCATCAACACCCTGCACGGTGGACAGACCATGCCGGTGAGTGCCGACGTCGCCAATTCCGCTGGCTAGAGAACACCAAGACAAACAGGCTTATTAAGATATGCAGACTTAATTGACCGAGCCCTGATTGAGGGACACCGACAGATTCCGTTAGCTGATTTTGTTTGGTAAGAGGGCAGAACTGGAATGATTTAAGTGAAAGCTGAAGTCAAGCTGGCCAAATGAATGCAGTCTGTATCTGACACCACAAAACGACTGTCAGAGAATCTGAAAGCCACGCAAAGGTCTGTTGGTAAACGATGCTCTTTGAAGTCCAGGGCTGCTATTAGAAAAGTTGGCTACGGATAATTATTTAACAAGCGTTTTGATATTATCAATGGCCAGGCTACTTTGGACAACACCGCAGGCACATAAATGAGCCGGGAGATGGGTGTTCCATGCTTGACGGTATCCCTGGAGAAGGCTGACCTTCATTTTCCTCCTGCAGAGCAGCAGGGAGTCGCCGTACAGGCATACATGTAAATAACACCGATTAGAACATGTAAATAACACCGATTAGAACATGTTAATAACACCGATTAGAACTTCAGTCTGAGTCTCCAAATACTAGAAATGAAAAATGAAAAGAGCACAAACAAAGGAAAAGGCAAATTAGTTACCTAATGCACTGAGAGACACCGTCCCTCGATAATGAGATTTTGTGAATGCGTTTCATATATTGGCCCAGTTTCGTCATTCTGTATAAAGCCTACAATCTGGCCAGGCAGTGTGTCATTAAGCAAACACTTTGCTAACAGAATGGAGACCCAGCGATTCTGGCTGCAGTTGGGGAGAGGGCACAGTGGTTAGCATGTGGGGGCTGGCGATTTGAATCTCACGTCTGCTTTGTGTGTGCAGAGTTTGCACTGCTTTTGTCGCATGGTTTTCTCCTGTAGTCAGTTAGCACATGTGTGTGCCCAGTGACGGACTGGCATCTCATGCAGGGGTGCACCCAAGCCTTGTGCCCAATGCTGCCTGGGACAGGTTCCAGCTCCCCCCCCC
>JAODUD010000019.1:3125855-3140881 GCA_026784285.1 Stomatorhinus walkeri | reverse complement strand
GTTAACGATAAGTTTGGCGAAAAATATTTATCAAGAAAGGTTTTTCGTTGACAAACACAAGATAGTAATGAAATACAAATTAATGCACGATGCCAAGACTATGACAACTTGCTCTGGCACTTTTGTCAACACATGAAAACAAAACGTAAATGTCAAGAGACAACAAATTAGAAACTTACCCAGAAGTAGTATCTAGCCAACTTCAAGCATGGAAAGCATTCATGATTCTGTAGTACACTTATAAAAAAGTACAAATTGGTACCTGAGGGTACAATTACTTGTTACTGGGGTTGTACCTTCAATAGTCTGCCTACTGTACCCAAGCTGTCAGTAAATGTACCATTTAAGGTACAGAAATGGATTCTCAAGAACATTCTTGTACTATTATGGGTACATTAATGTTTTTTGTACCTTAGGGAACAAAATTGTACTAGGGCTGGACCCTTTTCGGACAGAGAAAGCATTCCGCCTAGTTTGTGAGGTCTGTCTGTAAACTGTTTAGCTATTTTGTCTGACTTTCAGTGGGGGAAAATGGTTCGACATATGGGTTTGTTTCACATTTGATATAAAAGAAAACAATTGTCAGTACAAAACCTTATACAGCGCCAGTAACAGGTAAAAACAGCAAAAACTGCAATGTTCTTTTCTGGAATTGATAGAAACAAATATCTGCTTTACTTTCAATGTGTTACAAATGATCGCTGGCTGAATTAGGTGTAGAAATAAGCAGAAGCCAGCTGGCTTTCACTAGTCTGGTACTTCGTTCTTGTTTTTCAGAGGACACTTGAGTTTTCTTTACGTTTCAGTTCTATGCACTGGTGTTTTCTCTCTTTTAATACAAATGAAGATGCATCACATGCAAGTGTTTTGTTTGAGACTAAATTTTTTTTTATTTATATTTTAGTTAATGTTAAATAAAGATGTGTGAGAGTGTGCTTTGTAATGGGTCGGCACCCTGCACTGGGTTGTTCCCTGCCTTGTGCCCGTAGCCTCCAGGATAGGCTCCAGACCCTCCACAAGGCTGAATGGGATAAGCAGTTTCAAAAAATAGATGGATGGATGGATGGATGCATGGATGGGTGGATAAAATTCATATAAAGCCATTTTAGAATTTGTACAATGTTTCATATTGCAACCTACGTCGTACAAAAGTCAAATCTATGTCCTTAAAGACCACATGTTCAAACCTAACACAATAATAACAGGTGTTTCCTTCAGGAATCTAGAGAGGATAGAGGGAGACTAGTCTGTGTGTGTGGGGGAAGGGTGGGTATGTTACATTGTGGGGACCTAATGTGATAAAAACTTATTTTGATTGTGTGTGGACCCCTATTTTAAATTTTATAAAAATCTGTGACTAATCAAAAACCTAAAAATGCCAAAAGTATTGTATTTTGTTTGGTTGCTTATAGTTAAGGTCAGGGCTGGGTTAGGAGTTAAGGGTGTCATAGTTGAGATTAGGGTTATGCCCATAGAAGTTAATGGACGTCCCCACAAAGACATGAGTACAAAAATGAGCATATAAGCAGGTTTTCAATCTCAAAAATAGAAGTTAAAAAAGGAACCACAAATTTTTGTTGCTACTCATTTTTATTTCATTTCAGTTTGCCACCTCAGTTTAGTATTTGTGTGTCACTTTTTAAAATTTAACAACATGCTTTTGTTATCATTTTAGTTTCTGTATTAGCTAACAATGATAACCTTGATTCATAGCATGACAAATAGTGATATTTATTTTTTATAATAAGCTCAGCTTTGACCCTACTAGCTGTTAGGTGTAAGAGCAGGCAGCCGACACCGTGATGGTGTGTTAGGGTTAGACGCGCGTCTCCCATCTTGTCATTTCCGCGTCTGCAGAGAGGACGGCTGACTGATGTACTGGATGAGCCGGTTGCCAGCCCTTAATCGTGAGTCCGCAGGAAATGGGCATCTCATCAGCAGTCGCAAAAACACACATAAGCCTTCAGCACGGTGATTTTACCGCCGCCGCGGGGCTGCACCCAGCCAAAGGACGGGCATGTAAAGGAAAGGTTGCTGAATGAAAGTCCATTTAAGTGTTGCGAGGCTGACCGACACCTGCCTTCAAGTATGTTTTCTAACAGAGCTCTTCACTAGTAAATGATTATTAATGGGTATAATGAAACATTGTTTCCTCTACAATTCATTATACAATATGGGATATATCAACAAGTCACCCTTGTTTTTTTTCTTGTCATTTCATGCATGGCAAAATTTAGGGGGTGGGGGGGCAAGATCACTGTTGGAGCCTGATCTACAGCATAAAATCCTGCCGTAGGGACCAGCAACTCTGGACCCTGGGCTACATTGCAGGTAAGCCCGTGCATAAGTCTGGCCTTCATCTGGCATCTTATTTCGCCATCGTAATTTCCACTAGTGTCTGCGGTGGGGTGACTGCAGAGCTTTTAGGGTGTGAGGGAGAGGCTCACACCCGCATTCAGGTGCCAGGAACGGTGAAGCTTTTCCACGGTGCAATAACGAGCCTCTCAGCAGTGCAAGGGTAGCAGGGATTTGCTTTCCCAGCTCTCCGGCACGCCAGAAATAAGCCGGGCTGAAGGCAGCCTGGAGATGCGGAGGCCTAAATGCCAAATGTAATGATTCCTGGAGCAGATGTTAAACTCCGATACAAAAGGCACTGTCAGTGGCTTTTTACGTGGTGTTATCATGGGATTGACCTGCGATAACCCCGTCAGTCAGGGATTATATGCGCGTCCCACATCCTGCAGCTCTCCCGCTGACAGCACCTTCTTTTTTTATTTCCGATGTCAGTGGGAACTCGCGAGTCCGTGGCTGAGCTTCTGGAAGCACGCTCTCCAAATGGGCTTCCAGCTCAACTTCAGGTGCTGCTCCCCCAGCGTGGGCAGAGGCGCGTGATGGCATGAGGGCCTATTTCCAGAAGAAGCCTGGGCCATTTCCATAAAGCTCATTATGACATCCCTGGAAAGGTGTGGGTGTCCTACAACGGCCAGCCAACTGGTCAACTTTGTCAGGTCCCTGGTGGCTGGTCAAAGAGGTTTCTATGCAGTCTCATCTGTGGTGCCTGGACTTGAAATGAAATTCTCACTATTGTGGAAAAGCTTCTGCTTTCATCTAAAACACTGTTTATTCTTCTCTGCTAAGAACTTAAAAGGAGAAGAGATCATGGGCATCTCTTTAGAGACACCTGAGTGCTTCCGTGCTCCAAATAACCCAGTGGCACCTCCTTACAGATCACTGGATGCCCCAGCCAGTGGAGCAAAAGGCAGCCATCCAAGTCTGTTCCTGGCCAGCATTTGCAGTGCTATTCTATCTGGACAAAGCTCTCTAAAATGTCAATAGCAACCGTTTGCCCTACCTGCCGAAATCCCCTTTGATTTGGCCCAGAAATTCTTAATTTCTCATAAGAGTGCAGTATTATTGTGGTCAATCGCCCATCTTTGCATGAGACCATCTGCTATTTCCATCAGCTAGGAGAGATTTAATCAACTTTGCTCATGTCTTCAGTGTATGAAAAGGCAGAGGGGCCCTGTTTTCTTATTTGGCCCTCTTCTGCCTCATCTCTCCCAGAATGCACCAGCACCAAGTCACAGAGTAAACGGCAATCTTAATCTGACCCAGGTGAGCAAATTTGCTTTGGCTCCTATTTTATATTACAAAAATGTAATCGATATGTAATCAGAAGTGAAATAGAGCACACCATGTCCTACAGAGTGTTTTGTTGTTGAAAATTTTCGTGGCAACGGCGTGGGGGCTGAGAGTGTGGGCGGGGGCTCTTATCGACCTGAATTATGGAGTATCGATTAAACCTGGGGATGTAGGGAGCGGGATGGAACAGACGAGGGAAGCAAGGTGCAAAGTGAGCCTGTAAATCAAGGAGGGATCTAGGAGGTGAAGAGGTATTTTTTTTCATGTCTCTTGTTGCACTCTAAAAGAAATATGCGAATTTTAGATAGGAGTACATCACACAGGCCGTTTGAAGTGCGAGCTGCAAAAAAAAAACATCGTAATCGGTTTGAAACGGAGGAGTGCTGCAAGAATTCACTCACCCCTCCCCCCCCCCCCACATTAGCAGATCTCATTTTTCTATACCTGCATGTTACTCCCAGTGAAGTAGATTCATTTTAGATGAAGGCGAAACCTTTCTTCTCCAGCCCCAAACGTGGCATGTATCTAAGCAACTTCGACGGCGAAAGAGGAAGATCAGAGAAGCTGCTCATTAACCTGTTGCTATGACTACGGCAGAAGGCAAAAACGAAAGTCAAATGAAGTGGCGGACCCTCGTGAACCACATCACTGGGAAGACCAGCATCCTTTAAACAGATGCGCAAAGGCCAAACGGAAGGCGAGGCGCGTGCCTTGTCTACGGCGCTGTCTTCGTCTGAAAGGCGCCAGCATCAAACGTTCACAAATGCAAAGTGACACTTTACTCATTCCATTTTAGGAGCTTCGAATGAAACATGAGCGGCCCAGGGATAAATGCTTTGTATGGTTAATTTTTCAAGATTTTTAGAAAGCATATGATAAATATGCATAAGTGTGCCACACTCCGGGTCAATTTGTCACAGATTTCACCGTGGCGAACAGATGGTTTATGCCTTTAAGAAAAAAAAAGAAGAAAAGAGTGGCTTTATGGAGACGAATGCTTTGCGCGTACGATGTGGAGCATGAGCGCGAGATGATTGAAATTGACATTACTCCTGCAAAATCAATGCATTTTTTAACAGGCACAATTGCGCCCGACGCATCCATTCGTCATGCAATTTGCATGGGGTAATTGTGGCAGCACCAGCTACTGATGCATTTTAATTGCATTTCAATTTGAAATTGAGACCAATTAGGGAAGTCATTCTATCCTGCCCAAAAGGAGCCCCCTGCCTGCTCGGTTTCCGTGACAATACAGTAGAAGAACCCTTCTTCCATACAATAATTCCTCTGTTAACGAAAAGGTGAAGAAAGCCATTAAATATTGTTCATAGCTTTAGTAAAATAACGTGTTAACCGAACGAGCAGTCATCATGGTTCGTTTTTACGTGTGTGATTCTGCTCTGACCACCATTTCACACATCTGGATTCCCGGCATCATATGGTAGTAATCTCACAAAACACAGCACAGGTCTGATATCAAGCTGGTAACTGGGCTTTCTGCAGTGACATCTGGACTATTTGTCAGAAATCGTGTCAGGTGAGCGCAGACCTCGACCCAACATCACAGTGTGGTGTTCTGCTTGAGCAGAAAGACTGCTGTGAATACTAGAGAAGCTGCACCCACATCTAGCTTTGAGGCTTCGTTACCAGTGCCTTCCCAGTTCTCCCAATAGCAATCATATCCAGTGGCCGTCATCTTAAATTTAAATTGCTATGTTTGTATTTCTCTGAAATTTGCTTAAATCTCTCACATCCAACATATAAACCTCTCCAAAGGATGATGATATATGTTACGGACATTCACGGTAAGATTGCCTTGAAATGGGTGGGTATCATCTAGGTTTTTCAGTCAGTTCAGTAGAAAACCATGGCTTATATTAACTGATGCAACACGAAGACACATACTTGACCCTCCCGTCCGACGCCGTTGTGACTGTGTGATTCACTTATCACACATGCAGACTGCAAGGTACAAGACGAAAACATCCTGGACCACATTCTACAGCCAGCCCTTCCTTGACATCATTCTGAGGTCATGCTGTGACCATCTGTTGGGTGTAGGATTGAGGAATGAACGTTCCACAGCGACAGGGTCCAGGTAGTCACCCTCGTTACATGGGCGGGAATTGGTATCCCGGCATTCTTGTCAGTCTCACAAACGAGAGCGGTGTCCAGTGGCGGGCATCCGGGCTCCACTCGCAGCTGTCGAAGCAGCAGCATGCAGCGCTGGGTATTATCCGCTGTATTTTTAGCCCGGCTCTGTGCTTCAAGGGCATGGGGTGCACAAAAGACGCGTGCAAAGAAACATTACAAAAGCAAAGATGCTTTAACTCTTTAGAACATACATTTTTTCAGGCACTTAATGCTATTCCGCTTTGGATATAGCCTGGCGCAATGTTTAGCTGGGTAACTAGTTAAGGATGTCTTTCAGTTAACATTCCAAATTTGGTTAATAGAGCTGGTTTTAGTGGGGACATGGAGGGAAAACTGAAATTTGACCAGCTACTAAGCAATTATATACACACACACACACAGTGTTTATATATTCTATGTATGATTATATATGTATGAATTTACAATCATTTGGTAGCTGCCTATGGAGAGAATATACTTTTTTCTAGTGTTACTTTCACGTATATATATGGATATGCATATATGCACGCCATGCTTTCAATCTAAGGACTTACCTCCTATGTCCTATGAACAAAAGGATAACCTAACTTAATATTTCATTTAATGACTATTAAATGTATTCCTGCATTTGCACTTATATTGTTATTATTATTATTACTATTATTATTATATGCCTTTTTTAAACCCTCTTTGCCTTCAAGAAGGACCCTCTAGCTTCCCACGTAGCAGCACTCAAAAACAGGATCTGTATCTTGGCAACACAACCTAGCAACCCTTCTCGTAACCATGGATTATAACCTGTTGCCAAGGGAGACACAGAGAGGGAAAATTGATTTTCAGAATAAAATAAATAAATGCATAAAACATATCTCAGGCTGCAATAATTATATGTGGACTAAATAATCAATTCAACATGATTTCATTTGAAGATTATCGTTATCTCTTGCATACTGTCATGACAATATTCAACGCATTCATGCGACTGTGCCTCCTATTGAAGTATTGACGACTACAACGGGTTTTTTTTTAATAATGCCTCATTGTGTCATTTTGAAGTTGTTCTTTGACATGTCTTTCTGAAACAGGGCAATATGTAGTTTAAATATATTCTACTCAGTTTAAAAATATTGTTACTTTTTATCTTTCCAGCTCCGCAGGTAGAGTAGCGTTCTTTTAAGGGCGCCGAGTGCGGTTATACACTGAGAAATGGGAACAAAATTTATTCCGAACGGAAACATGCTTATTCAGAACAACTTGCAAGGCTGACATGGCAAAGTGAGAGCAGCATTCTGTAACATTTCGATTTTGCTTACACACACTCTCCTAAAAATTCCACTTCTTGCTGTCATCCAGATTTGCACTACCAATAGGCAACCTGTTATAAACATTGTCCCTCAAAGATTTATCTCCACTTGTAACCATTTAATTTCAAAACTAAAGCTAAAATATTTTACATCCGTTTAAATAAATGTATAATTAGCGATTTCTACAATTTAATTAAAACTTCGAACAGGAACAAACAATGTTTATACTGGTACGCCCCCTTGTGGGAATTTTGCATATGAATTATATTCTTGCATTGTATCCTACTTAAATTCAACTAAAGTGAGATCGAAATAAAGAATAATCAAGCGCAGGATTTTATGTCCATTTTAGTTTGATCTAAGTGAAATAAATAAAACATAACACTCATGGGGTAGTTCTGTTACTTCATTGGGTGTTTAAACCCCCCTCTGCTCTGTTATTGTGTTTAGTTTGCATGCTCTTGCCGTGTCATGTAGATTTCCTCCTATAGTCTAAAGATAGTTACAGGCTAACTGGCATCTTTTAATTGCCCATAGTGTACATGGAAATCCGACATAAGGCGTACTATAGCTTTGCGTACTTAGCCCTGGGATAAGCTCCAGGTCACCTGTGATGTGCTAGAAGATGGATGGATGGAGGGATGGATAAAACATTTTTAAAAATACTAATATGAATATGACTCCGTTCTGAAGTATTTAGAAATTTGGAATCCGTTTTAAGGTTTTTAAAAAAAAAAAAAAAACATGTACTTTTGTAACAACGGAACCATAAAGGAAAATGTCCACCAGAGGGCAGTATAGACTGCATTTAGAAAAAAATACCGATTTATTTTCGAGAAATTTTCCAGAAATGCTCTGCACACTTCACTATTAATAACTAACATTTGCCCTCAAAATAACATTTAAAATAATGGATCCTCCATGCACTTTAATTTAAATGATCGTGGCTATTAAATAGCTATTAGAGAAAGGGCGTGATATTGATTCAGAATCCTCAGAGTAAGAGCACATAATCAACTAAGAGCAAGAACAATCAATGATGTCAGTAAAACCGAGTGTAACTGTTTAAGGAAGTGTTAGTATCTTGTTCCCAAGGACAGAAGATACACGCAAAGATCATTTTGTGGATAGATGGAATTTTTATTACGTCGTCTGGAATTATGTTTAATAAAACATAAAACCCATCTCTCTGCTTAATTCCCCTGCTTTTGTATGTAAAGTCTCTCGTTTTCTTTAAATCCAACTTAAAGCTCTTAAGATGTTGCTTTCCTATTGTAATGGCAGCAGCTTATTTGTAAAGGAAGCCTTTTCACATTTTACTTCCATTATGGTATTAATTGGAGACCTTGCTGCCCTTTTGGGAGGCACAGAGATTTCAGCACACATGTAATGTGTCAAGTTGTCAACAAATGAGGCAACGTCTTCAAACTGTTTCAGTACTGAACCAGATTGTGCTCACTGGAGTTTTACTTACACAAAAATGTTCTGATCACGTAACAAATTATTTTTGGTTCAGAGACATAAGCAGTTGGTCCAGCCTGCTCTAGTTGCTTGGACCCACTGCCACTACAATCTGATTGGTTATCCCTCTGAGCCAATCATTTTTCATTCTGCCCTCAGAAAATTATTTTGTAAGTAAAACTCTCACAAGTCCAGACTGCATTCATAGCTCTTTGAATCTGCATAACTCACCCAAATACATATACATCTACAGCAAGGATAGGGTAAATATTGTAGAATTTTCATCTTAGCTCATTATATATGCTTATTTGTATTGCCCCCATCTTCTACAGCCAATCAGAAAACAGCAAAGACGTTTAAGATACTTAAGAGCTTATTCTACTGCAAGAAAAAAGTGAATCCTGTTTTGATGGTTAAAAATAAGAGATGGTATCTGAAATAATTTGGGGTGATCAGTGTACGCCATCCTTATACCGAGAAGTGACTGACTACATTCTACACAACCCCCCCCCCGCCCCACCTCCAGTACTGTTACTGGCATACTGAATTGCCAAACGACATGTTTTATAAGTCAGCCATTCGTAGTTCTGTGTGATTTCCGTGGGCTTTCATGTTCATCGGCGTGTAAAACCGTGTGCATTCATCCATGTGTGTTTGTTTGCATGGTCGCCTGTTTGTGCATGCACATCTGAGCAAGCTCATCTTTAACCTTGCTTCCAAAATGCCATTTCTCTGTCAAAATTAAGTGGAAGCGTGCTATTTCACATTGAAATCAATCTTGGCTCTGCTCGAGTCTGGGAACATTAAAAGATTCCCATTGGTATCATAGGGAGCCGGCCAATCGGTGTAGCTTTTTCCCAGAATGCTACCTCTTGTTGCCACATCAATACAGCTGCAGAGTGTTGGCTGCCCACGGGGTCCCCCTGCGCTGTAATAATCGCATTAGGTGTGCAGGACGCGGGGCGGCCCTGAGAGACAGTAAGTGTGAATGGTCGTGACGGGATTCTGGAGCCGCTTCCCGAGCAGCTGGTGTGGTGCCCTCACAGCTACAGCTTCACGGTGGTGGCTGCAGTCAACAGATGTGATGGCAGAGCTTCAGAGGCATTGGCCTTGCATTCACTCACCCCCCCCCGCGGATCGTACCATTCGCGAGTGTCATGTAGCGACTGCAATGATCCAAGCCGTAATTCACGTGTCTGAAAGCCGTACCAGCTACTCACCAGACAAACGAAGCCAAGTCGAGTTACTAATCACTGCTAAAGTGTTTTAGTAGAAACACAGCCTCACAGCACCTCTCAATGGCCACCGAGCTGCCGTTTAGCCCCAGTGACAGGAGAAAAGGGGAATTTTTACTTTCTTTGCAATGTCAAAGATCATTTTCAATCACTTCTTTTCTTAAAAGTGACATTTCCTCACAAAGCAGGGAGATCCTTTTAGCCCTGACCTTCAGCGGCGCCTCCTTTTTAAAAAAAGAAAAGATCATTTAACAAGTGTTTTGACAAATACAAACAAACAAAGTCTCATTGTTCTCACAGAATACAGCTTAATTGTAATGTATGCAAATATATACAAATGTATAATATTTGCAAAGTGTCATTGTAAAAAAGTTCTGGCACATACAGTGGACCCTTGACTTACGAACTCAATTCGTTTGCGAGGGCTGGTCAATGCTAAAGTTGGTCTTGAGTCAAGACAAATTTTCCTATAAGAAATAATGGAAATACCCATATTGTGTTCCGGAACTCCCAAAGCACCCCTTACCTAACATTTTCATAATAAAAAGTATAATGTGCATAATTTACCATGAACACAAATAATTTTCCTAATGTATATTCACTTGTCTTTCATTTATCCACACTAATAACATTTCTACCTCGTCTAATTTGGCTGATCATGACTTATTAATTTGAGAACCACCTTTAGCAAAACTGGGTTCCTTATACAAATCTTGTCTTTGTAAGATAGTAGAGTGGATTTCGACACCAATCAATCAATCAATCCCCTTCGTCCCTTGTGGGACACAAGGTTTCTGTGATCTCCCTCCATCGCATGCGCTCCTTTGCAGCATGCTGTGCTTCTCCCCATGACAGGTTCACCTTTTGAAGCTCCGGTACCACAGTTCTACAGCAGGTGTTTTTCGGTCTTGCAGAGTTTCTTTTTCCAGGTGGTGTCCATCTTAAGGCAACTCTTGGAATGCGTTTTTTGCTCCATCCTTAAGACACGTCCAAGCCATCTTAAGCGTCTAGATGTAACGTCCTTGGTGACGCTTTGACTGCTTGTTTTCTTGTATAGTTGTTGGTTGGATATATTGTTGGGCGAAAAGATCTGGCAGATTCGTCTGAGGCATCTGTTGTGGAAGACCTCAAGTCTCCTCATGTCTGTACCGACCACACGTCAACACTCTCAACCATGCAGGAGGACAGACTTCACGTTGCTGTTGTACAGGAGCATCTTTGTTTTTAGGCTGTATTGTTCAGACCTCCAGATGGAATGGAGGTGGGAAAAGGCACCCTCAGCCTTTCCTAGCCTTCCTCTGATGTCTTTTCGACATACTGTCCCTATTAGCTGTAATAAACGCCACCTCGTGGTTTAACCTGACACACCTCATTAATATAAGTAGCATGATTCGACGAACAGCTTTTACAATATCTTCAAAAGTACAAAGCATCATTAATTCTTATACTGACCATTATAATACATTATGGAGGTATCTATAGTACATTATAGGTGAGAGCTTCATTGGAGCTTATGAAGTATTATAATCAACACTGTAATGTCTTATGACTGCCAATAGGAGATACTGTAATGCTTTATAAATTCTTATACTGACCATTATAATACGTTATGGAGGTATCTATAGTGCATTATAGATGACAGCTTCATTGGATCTTCTGTAGTATTATAATCAACACAATAATGCCTTTCTAACTTTATAATGCCCAAAATACCTCCTATTGCTTTCTTTAGCATAATGGCTCCTAAGTTCCAAGCAGCACGACCCGCATGGAAGACAGCACTGCAATCCCTGTGGGGTCTGAGAGTAGGGCTGAGAGAGGGAAAGGCCGCCCGCCCTCCGTGATCAGTGCACTTTGTGTCCGCACTTTTATGTTTACCCAAGGTGCCTGCCCCCTGTGCAAAGCTGCAGCGAACAGTAAATGCTGGATAAGCACCGCCAAGTCCCCTCTGCTATTTTTAAATCAAAACAACCAGTCCACTGTATGCTTTCACGCTGAATGTAGCCGTTTGTTTGGCACACAATGAGTGTCCTCAGTTAACGGCATAACAATAAGACCCTAACAGATCCCACAATGGAACGTAAACAACAAAGAGTTGCCTTGTGTACAACTGGGGCTTCTGTTGCACTAATACATCCAGCGTGGCTCTAAAACATATGTCACTTGGAGCAAATACTTCTACTGAGCATCAGAGACATAAGGAGCTGTATTTCCCTCTTGATCGCTGATTTTTTTTTAATTCACAGCGTGCTCATGTAGCAGTTAAAAGCCGGGAGCAGATCTGTTAGGTAAAATATAAAGAGTGGTGTATGAAATATAAGCTGAATTTGTTTAGCAAGGTTTGAGAGCAGCTTGTAAACCATGTGAGTTATAATAGCCCTATGCCCTTGAAGTCAGATCTAAAATATTAAAAGAACTACATTCTCCCTTTCACGATCATACTAGGAGCCACATTTATAGGTATTGCTATTTCACATCTATTTTCTGTCCATCCAAATCATCCCACCTCTCCCAGATGTAGCTGGAGTCTCCATTAAATTGACAAGCAGCTCTCTGATACCCAGGAATGATGTGCAATGTCCCGGAAATCTCTCCACTGGGAATAAAAAATAAGGCAACATCATTCCCCAGTTCAGTGGGAGGTAGAATTTTCCAGCAGGATGCTGACCCCCCCCCCTCCACCCCTTCCAGGTCAGCGCACAGCAACCCAACCAACAAATTTCACATCCCTCATCCACTTTAAATAACCGGTTACCCAACCAGCGCTACAGACTCCATAGGTCTTAACATCATTATTTGATTGTTTCAGCCCATGTGTTCTCTCTCCCAAAGCAGTCTGGGTTATAATTAATGTGGTTTCACTAAAGCAGTTTCATTGTAGTGCCTTGTTCCAGGAAATCTCAGCGTTTGCTTTGTGACTCTTCACTCAGAAACCCACCAAAAAAGCCCTCACGCTTAATCGCTACTGCTGCATCCCCAAGTCACCCAGCCTTAGGCGCTCGGCAGGTGAACTGAAGGCTTTGTCAGTGCGGGCAGCTTTTGAAAAAACCCGCCACGAGCTAATCTCTCAGCACTGTCCCCAACCTCGGCAATTTTCATTCATTGTGGGAACTTTTGACTACAGCTCTGGTTTTCAAAGGCACTGAGAGTGCAATTACTTTGAATGGGGAATATATTTAAGCTTTAATATTAGACCATAAGTCCATATTGAGGACACATCCAACCTTTTAGCTGTTCTCTGAGAAAATGCTTTTTTTTTGAAGGGGAAGGAGGCACAGTTTGAAATCTAAACACGTTCTGACGTTATCACTTTAAGATATTGGATGTCAGGATGGCTTGCAGACGGTGATAAGGTGAGAAGTTCCTTCAGGGCCTTGTCAGACTCAATAACAAAGGAGCCCCAACAAACAGGTTTTAATGCCTGTCTTTAGGTCTTTAATCATGCCAGTCCAAAACTGTCAAATATACCCAGGGGACCCAACAGAGAGCTGGTCTTCAATCGACTCTTCTCCCTGATGCCTGGCCAACTTGAGTTTACGGACCAAATGTTAAAAACCGATTAATTTGTCTGGATTCTGGATGCAATTTGAATCGTTATGGCAGCTTGTGATAAGCGGGGGTTTATTTTGTACGCCAACCACCCCTCATCTGAGTGTGCATGCACATCTTAATATATTCCGTGAAGAAAGCACCCTCTCCTGGAGCTCAGAACCGTCCACCAAGGTCCCGAGGCTGATAGCTGTGTGAAAGTGCACTTCACTTTCTGTGACAGGTGAGTCATAGGTCCTTCAAAACCAAGACCTTTTGTGCAGGATGTTATTGATTAACTGGGCGAAGTTATCTGATCATCTCAGGGTCTATAAATAGGAATGTTTCCATGGCTCTAAATGTTCACATACAAATAGTTTCTCCTGTGAAAAAGGGCCATTTTCCTGGCACGCTTGAATAAATACATGTCTTGCAGATGATTGGCTTGGACTGGGAGATACACTTTGCTTTCTCGTGTTTTCACCAGGAAGTGGCAGAACGAAGAGACCGAGAGAGGATTAAGGTGGTATGAAAGCTGTGATCATGTGACTTATGTGGGCAGACTGCAGGGGACTCCACACGGACCATGCTAGCACTCACCTGGAAGATCAGTTATAAAACCCTCTACCGGCTCATTCTTTGCTGCCTGGATTAGACGCTCTCACTGAGAGACGCTCAGCTCTCCTTCTTCCTCAGCGCACAGGGGTTCCACTTCGGCCATAATCAAACTGCATTTGCTGCCAAAACATTGTATTCAATGGCACACCTAGCTAAGGTCTGTAGAAGTAAAGGCACCTTGGTGAACTCATCCTGCCCATCCTGAAGCTCCAGGTATCTGCAATATATTCACTAGGACTTGCTGTATTCGCCTGTCATATTTGTGCTTTCGTCAATGTCATTAGCGTTACCATAACGATACAACCACCCCGAATGATCCTTAGGCTGCCCGTTACTGTTTGTTACACTTGATGTAAAACATGTCATGTGGAGGCAGCCATTTTCCTGGAGTCTACACACACCTGGAGTAATTTAACATTTTAAGTAGCAATGAGAGAACCAAAGCATTGATACCTACAGTGGGAGGGATTACTGCCTGCTGTCAGTCATTGCTTGGCTTGGTTTAGACCAATAGGAAGAGGGGTAAACCTTTCAGTGATAGGACAGTACACCATGATCCCACCCACCCTGTGTTTCCATGCTTAATTTCTCCCAGTACTTACGTTGCTGGTTCAGTGGTGGTTTTGACTGGAACAGAGGCTGGAAGCACCTGCAGTAGTTCTGAATGACAGCCGCTTACCTTGCAGAAGAAAATAGCACTTTGTAGAAATGCATGTTTTTAACAAACAACAACTGGCCAAGGCTGAGCGTTAAGCTTTAGTCTGCAAAACGCTGCCTGCACTGACAAGTCAGAGAGGGAGGGAGGGAAGGAGGGAGGGAAGGTGCGCATACACTTGTGCTCTTTATTTTTAGGCCTTAATGGCACACGGCCATGCTTGGTCGGACAGCCCGTCACGGGAATGAAGAGAGTGACGAAAAGGCGAAGGCCCAGCAGCCTGCAGCAACATGCCTAAGCAAACCAGCAGCAGAAAAATGGGAAATAATCCCCCCCCACCAGTGGAGGGAGGGGTTCTAACCCGATATGCCTCACTGTGGTGGCAATGAAGTGGCAGATCCTGTGCCCTCCCAAGCTCTCAAACTGACCCCCCCCCCCATTTACTCATCC
>JAODUD010000019.1:3105339-3122195 GCA_026784285.1 Stomatorhinus walkeri | reverse complement strand
CTCCCACTGTCCAAAGACATAGTCCATGTAGCATTGCTGTACACAGTACATTCCGTGTGACGGGCTGACACATGCTATTATTTTAATTTACTTTTTTTTAAATCTCGCCTTCCCTTATTGTGATGCCTGGAAGAGTCTCAATTTCATTTCACGTGTGTGCAATGACAATAAAGTGACTTATCAGTGCAGAGGAAGGACTGACAGTGTCTTTGTCTGTCAGCACTGGGGCATCTGAATGGCCACGATAAGCTTGTGTGACTTTTCTGTGCTCCCTATGGGTTCACTCTCTTTCTGCGCTCTTCCTACACTCAAATTCAGAATGATTTCTTTGCCTGACATTGTTGACTTTTTCTGTCTGCTGTAAACCATCAGTGCACACGATAATACACAACAAACATATACAACGTCGCCTCCCCTCATTAAAGATGTAGCGCTTTACACTAGAATACTTGCTAATGGTTATTTTGGCTGTTGTTTCTGCTCTGGCAGCGTTAAACAAACTGAACCACTACCTCCGTAATTATAGCATTTTTCTGTCATTATTAGACACTTTTTCCCTTCCGCTCTCTGTCCGTCTACATTTATTTTGGCCTGGCACCTTTCTGTCCGCCTTTTCCTTGTAGACTCGATCAAAGTGTTCTGTAATCCTACGATGCATCTGCATTGCAGCGTGAAGAGGCCACAAGCCTCTGTATGAGAGGGCGTCATGAGGGGTGGGGGGGGGGGAGAGAACCGCATCCTTTTTCACCAGACCAACACCCCTCCTTTCTCTGTTGGCTAATGGTGCCATTTTGTCACCCTGGAAGAAAGTGTGACAAAAAAACTAAGCCAAAAAAGAGCTGGCACTGGCGCCCGCTGGCTCCTGCGAAATTATAGGCTGTGCAGAACACAGCCATCGGAACGACGGAGAGAGAGCGTCGCGGCCGAACTCTGGCCTTTCCCCTTGAATCATTTTTCTGTCGCACACTCCAGTTCACTTACACTTCTGCACCCTGTTACATCCTGTTCTGCCGTGGCTCAGAAACTGCCTGCACAGACAGATTTCACATCTTGTAGCTTCTGTTGTTTCCCGCAAGAGCAGGTTGCAGGTTTGTGGAGCAGAACCACAGAGCCACGGGCAGCAGGGTGGCCCCAAGGCCAGTTTGGTGGACGTTTACACACCTCTCTGCCAGCTCTGTGTGTTACCCCTGTCCTACTTTAGACAGGTCGGTGGTTTGGAAAGGCAGCAGACTAGAGCTGTTTTCTATAGTGGTAAGAATGTAATGGTTACATACTGTATCAGTTAAAGGTTTGGACAGAGCTACCCACAGAAATGTTATTCGTGCTTTCTACATTTCTTATATTTTCTATATTTTAGAATTATAAAAACATGAAAACAATAAAATCACACATATGGAATTACGCACTGATCAGAAAAGTACTAAACAAAAAAAATGTACTTTGTTGGGTGGGGGGGCAGATTTGTGGGTTGGGACTCAGAATGTTGTTGGTTTAAATCCCGCGGTCAGCAGAGTGATCCCACGTTGGGCCCTTTAACCCCAATTGCTCAGGGGACTGGCTGGCCCTACATTCTCCTCTATGCCAGTTTCATGACACCCCCTCCTGGGATGGTTTTCCAGCTCTCCTGAAGGAGGTCCCACATATCCTGAGCTCTGATTGCCGGCTTTTCCTTCACTCTCTGGTCAAACTCCTCCAAAACCATTTCTACTCAGTTTAGGTCAGGTGGCCAGGTCATGTGATGCGACACTATCACTGTAGTCTTAGTGTGTCCAAACTTTTGATTGGTGCTGTATATGCTGGTGCCAGAATGATTTATCTTTAATGAAATGTGTCACCTCCCATATCTAAGTATTTGATAAATGTAGGTTGTGTTTTGAACTTTTATTTTATATTGTGAAATTTACTAATATTTTTTGTCAGTGTAAAGCTGTTTGTTTGTTTTTTGAAAAACAAAATTTCCATCCACCTGCTTACCACTCATCCTGGTCTGGGTCATCTAGAGTCTGCCGCAGGCAAGCTAGGGCACAAAGCCAGGAAGCGACCAGTAAGCGACCTACACGTGATACCCAAAGACCAAACCTTATGCGAAGCGGCAAGAATATATGACAAACTTTTAGATGATTAAAAGATTCAATAAAAGACCCAGAAATCGTTATCAGAGGCTAAATCTGGAGTCTGCCAGAAGCCCGATCGCCGGGCAGGGATGCACAGTGATGGCGGTATCTCTCTGAAATGCTCTCGCTCCCTTGTCTTCTCTATTCTGCCCTTAGGCAGTGCTCCAGCATGTTCTGACAGATTGGGTTAATTGCACCCAAACAGCAGAATAATCACTTTGTGCCCCCCCCCCCCCTCACTCGCTCACTGGCTTTCTCCTCTCCTCATGGGGCGAGGCATGCTACATTAACGGCCGTGTCTCCCGCGGTGCGGAGGACGATCTCTGGCAGACGGGGGCAGTCGCAGAGGCATCCCCGTCCTTCACATCACTGCAAAGCCAAGCGAAAGAGTGGAAAAGGAACAGGCGGGAGGGGAGAAAAAGCAGGATAAAGGAGGTGGGATGTGGGAGAGGAGAGGGGGAGAGACGAAGCAAAGGAGCAATGCTCGGATCAGCCACTATACCCGCTGATCCCAACCTTCAGCTCAGTGAGCAAATTAATGGTAAAACCCCAACTGCACAGAGCACCTTTAAAAAAGATGGGGATTCCTCTGCTTGATCCTCTTACCTGGTAAGTTACCCTGGTGAACCAGTCAATATTTTCATCTAGTGTTATAGAGATTCCCAAGACATAAGGATTGAACCCAAATTGCTTCAGTTTTATATGAAATAGACACAAATCCAATCCTTACGGAACTAGTACAACACATTTTCATTTACATTATATTTTCTATATTTTGTTATTCAGAAGCTTCTGTCTAAAGTAATGTATAAGTCAAATAATACATTACAAAGTTGCTGCTCGCAAGGAGTGGACCAGGCAGAAGTGCAGCTAGGCTGAGCTTCCAGTGAGAGCCCAGGCACAGGTGTAAGCAGTACTGGAGCGAGAGTGACACTAAGATGCCATTGTGGTGGGCACCCCACCACTGGTTTTACACCAATACATATCCAACACGTTGATTCGCCATAAAGACACAGACAGTGGGCTAACAGAGGATATTTGAGTTTCCTTAGGGTCCTACTGTAAGTGCAGCTCACTTCAATGATTCAACTAGCTGCCAGTCATTGATGAAAAGAGATGCCCCCATCCTCTGTGAGCTGGGGTGGGGGGGGGGGGGGGCAGTTGGTACCAGGGCTGTACATTTACAACCGTTCATTCCCAGAGAGTATTCAACCCGCCCCGTAAACCGAGTACCTGTGTGGCTCCGGAAAAGCGACTTCAGGAGGTATAGAAATGCTGATGCGATTTGTCAGATTTCTGAGGGGCAAATAAAACAGGCATATTCTACGAAGTGTAACACGAGGTGTAGGCAAAAGTATAACGCTGACATGTGAGGTAAAGGCAGTTTGCCATTTTGACAGCATTACACAGCCAGGTGTAAAATCACCAATAACCCCAAAATTATAAAGTGATCATAAAGTGCCAGTGTGCAACATGATTTTTTAAAATCAGGTATATAAAAATTTAGCGGAGCTTTTATAACATACATTAAAAACACTATATAAAAATATAGACACTAAGTATTACACTTCATGTAGACTTAGGCAACTTTAATAAAGGTATCTAAAAGTGTTTCACAATTCTGTGTTTATATTTAAATAAACACTGGTAGCATTGCTCAGATTATTATTTCCTTTTTAAAATGTTGCACGCATTAAATGTAAATGTTGCCCTGTGTAAACACAAAACTGGAAAGGACCATTATGCTTTTTGCGTGTGGTTAATCAGCCATCTGATGTCGACGTAAAAAGATCCAACAAGTCTGCTTAAAGTAAAAATGAAAAGTGCAATCGTTATTTAGAGCGTCTCACAATACCACGTGGTGATATCCTGATATCCTGATAACTTTATTAATAATCACATCAGATCTGGTTACCTACTGTTACATTTCTAGAGAGCAAAGCTCACTGCAGCATCTCATATGAAATGCTGTCCCTTTAAGAGGGTTGCCCCCCCCACCACTCTCCCTCTGCCTCTCTCTCTCCCTCAATCACATAGGCCCTCCAACAACCGTTTGTGAAGCAGCAGCTGTCCCTCACACGTTTGGTAGTTGTGTGTTGCTGCCCATCGCCGAAGCAGGTGTTGGGGAAACCTTTAGCCCCCCCGGCGGCATGTGAAATTACTGGGAGACCTCCCCCTGAGCTTCCTACTCGCAGGATTTTACACTGGAGTAACTGGACCATCCTGAGCCAGACGAGGGGAGCTGAAGAGTTTATTTGTGGTTCTTCCTGTTCTGCTCACGAGTGAGGAATCTAAAAACTTGATGAGGACTGGAAGAAGACACCAAACCGGGAAGGTCTGCAAAAGAAGTGTCTGCCTCTTCAAAAGGAGGGAAAAGGAAGAAAAGAAAAACTTTTCACTGAGTGATTTCTTCCTCCTGCTCTACTCTTTCTTTGTCACGTTAGCGCAATACTGAAATACCGTCAGTGAGCGTGCCAACTGTCCGCATACGTAGGGTCTGCCTGGCGTCTTAAACCTTAAGCCTCCACCTGCTCTTGTTGTTCCCTCGACTCAGCAATTTCCTAGTGAACCATCAGTGTGGCTGGACTCTTTGATCAATGGCCACATTGAGAAAGCTTCAGTAATGACTTGCTGCTGTACGGGTACCATGCGAGTGTCATCGGGGAACGAGCTCCTCGCCGGATCACGGTTCACGGAACAGCCGTGAGGCAAAGGGACTGTGAACTGCGTGGAGCGTTAAAGTCGTCTCAGGTTGCAGGCTTCTGGGGGGGTCTCACAGAGAGAGAGCTTACTGAGGAGAACCCAAATGAGACAAGAGGAGCTTCCATGAAGGTCAGCGTGGTCCCCGATTTGTTCCGCCCCATGCCAGTGCAGACTTTCACTAGCCAGCCTTCTGGTGCAGGCAAGGTTACTAGCCTAGATGTACCCCCTCCTGCCTTGCCTTCTGGGGAAGTCGCACCCAGCCCCCTGATGCAAAGGCAGGGAGGCATCCGGAAGGTGTGCCGAACCGAGGAAGCTACCCCCAGCCCCTTCCCGGACCTGCCGGCGGGGGTGCTGGAAATGAGGGTCAAGGAAGGAAGCAAGATTCACAACCTCATGGGTTTTGCTTTGGCGCGAGTGCAGGGGGAGCAGGGGACCGGGGGTGGCGTCAGGCAGCTGGTGTTTGTGGGCTCAGGACGTGCCGTCACCAAGACCATCACCTGCGCAGAGATCCTGAAACGGCGGGTAGAGGGACTGCACCAGCTAACCAAAGTCCAGCACAAGATGGTGCATGAGGTATGGGCGGGTAGCCAAGACGGGGCAGCCAAGGCGGGCGTGACGGTGCACAGGACGGTGCCTGCCATCAGCATTCTCCTCTCCAAAGACCCGCTGGACCCTCAGGAGCCTGGATACCAGCCGCCCCTTGCACCCGGAGTTGGCTGGGCGCCGCCATCCAAGAGGGAGGACGACAACAGAGACGTCACACAACCAGCGAGCAAGAGGCTACCTGATGCTCTTCCTCCACAACCCAGCTCCAAGAAACCACATCTGTAGGCAGGACTTCAATTAACTGATACTCCGTCCGGGCTCAGCTGCACACCTGGGAGAGAATTGGCACTGACGGCTCTGTCGTATCCACTTTGCATGGCACGGTGCTCGATAAATATGTAACAGGGAGACATGCAAACACGCGCAAATTGATTACAATTGAACAGCCAGAGTCCGTCTGAATGAGAACTGATTGCCAGACTCTGAAATTCTCATCGCATTCATACACCTAGCAGCTCCCCCACGTTATCTATTAGGATTTTTATCCGCACAGGTGCCACCCGTGGTTACTACTGCTACTGCTCTCATTGCATTTTAAGCTGCCTGCTGTCCGGAGAGTCTGCATTTTAGAATACGAGACACTTTTGAAATGCTCCTGCATCACGATAGGACGCTGTGTTATTCATCTAATTTATTTATTTTAATATTTATTTGCATCCATCCATCTCATAATCACATATGTTGATCTGGTTATTTGACACATTTTAGTAAAGGCATTAGGTACAAGGTTAAAAATTAATCATAATGATTTTAAATTTTAGTGTGTAGCATGACAAAAATCTGTCCATCCTCCAAAGACATGACGGCTTAGAATAATTTTTCTATTAAGGACCCATGTGGAGGTTTTCATTTTGTTTTTTTGTTTACTCTAGACTTGCATGCCATTTAACGAACTATCGATGAAACAAGGATGACTGTGCTAAAGCTAACTTGAAAAGATTTGTTCTTCAGAAAGATGCTGATGTAACAGAAAGTGCTCTGATTCGCCAAGGATTCGGAAAGAGAGCTCGGTATAAATATGAGCATTTGAACGCATATTTGCAACAGAATGCAGTAAAACTGTCAAGTCAGTTAAAAATGCACACTTTACAGAGCTCTGCGAGAGCAGAACGGTGCCGATTAAACGCAATGCATTACTGAGTGGCCAGTCGTGCGAATCACCCCGCTTGCTGCCAACGCTTCAATGTGCCTCTCAGACCGCTCTCGGGCTGAAAGCAGGAAGGCATCGGACAGTGCTATCGATCAGGACGCAGGCCAGAGGCACCGTCTGCGACTACAGGGACAGATTTCATAAAGTACACCTCAAGCATCTATCTTAAAACGTGCATTACAATCCCAGGAGAGCATGAATCGCCCAACCCCAGAGTGTGTGAAGTGGATTTTTCTACATGCTTTGTAAATCTGTAAATAGGCATGAAGTCAATGCATTACCTGCCTTTTTCAATAAATTCTTTCTGCATGATGTATTTTTTGGTATAATTTTATATCCCAATATTGTCTCTTTGGAATAACTTTTTTTAAGTTTTTATTAATTTCTTTCTGTGCCTCAAGCATTTGTTCCACTATCAGTTTCTCTGGCGTGACCAGCAGGTTCTGTTCATTGATGGATGTGGTAGGGATGTGACGAGATTTGTCTTCCGTGCCTCCAAATTACTGTGGTATGGTGAGCCTGTCTGTGCCAGTATAATTAACAAGTGATAATCATAATTTTTTTTTCACTCAGCATTTAAAAAGCGTCTGCAGGTCTATCGGCAGTTTTTCAGTCCATTGCAGACCCAGTAATTAACTTTTTTCCCTGAGGTATCAAACACCATCAAACGAACCAGAACAGAGGGAGATGGTGTGAGCTACAAAGCCGCGTTTCTCTGAGTCTCTGAGCTGCCCTATTGTTAACATACTCGCTTGATGGCACTGATCCCAAGTGTCACTCTCAGTGTTTTTGAACTGGTTTAAAATACAGCCGTACCACTAACGTTCAGCATGGCAGATTGGTTTATCTGAGAGAGGAGAGTGAACACACCGTGGAAGAAGTATGGCATCCTGAACAATTTCCATTTGACTGCTGCAAGTAGTGCTTGTGGCTGAATAAGAGTGATACAGTAGGATGTGTGGATGATTTATGTACCTAAAGACGTCATGTTAAAATGCTCTTATTCACGCATACAGGAGAACTTTCACGATTTCACGCATCATGCTGTTAAGTAGGACCGTCAAAAATGAATTAAGTTTTTGCTCAACAGGCTAAAGGCGTCTCGGACTTCCTGATGCCATTGTGGAAATATGCTGCAGGCAAATCCGAAAAGTGATGATGATGGGGACTGGACTTGAAGTTTCCTCTGAGCACAGTTATGCCAGCAACATAACTCATGTTCTCCGTTTTTTTGCCTTGCTATCCACCCAGCATATCTCACTGTCAGGTGCAAGATGCGACATGTCGCCAAGCTGGATTGCATGTCCTGTCTGAGATCCCTCAAGACTGCCGGCCAGCGAAATTGTTCAGCTGACAAATGTTACCGTCCTGTTCTCATCAGAAGTATGAGCTGGGCATTGCTTAAATGATAGGTGATGACTGTCTGACTTTTTTTAGTCAGTAGTTGTATTGCATGTATTGCTTTGTTAATACCAGTTTGACTTTTTCGAGTTTTTGTTATCAAGGTCATGTGAAGTGAGAATGCTTGTCTTCCTATGATGAATGCACTGTATATGTTTAACAATAAGCAAATAAAACTTTAGCATGATTTGTTGCTTCCATTGCACATAGATTACCAGTAAATGTTAAATGTCCTGATAGGATGATAAATATGTTATTAGAGCTGCTCAGAAATCGATATATAGCTCACAGTTTTAAAAATAATGGTGAATATTTCCTTTAAACAAATTTATATGAACTACTTTTACAAAATGGTAGATCTAGCAAAGTCCTTCCTGCTACATAAACTAATAATAATTTGGAAACCACTTTGCATCACTTGTCAATATAAAAGTGGTAAGATGTGACCTCAACCACTAGCTTAAGAAAACAGATACAGTTTATTTAGATTTAGATGTGCATCGACGTGCATCGTTTTCACCACCAGTAAAATTTAAAGACTTGCTTGCTCTGCCTGTATTTTTACCGCCATCGGCATATTTCAGCATTGCACTTATAGCAGGTTTAGCGCTACCATGCCATTCCTACAACTTTCCTTACGATGAAAGGAGAAGGAAAATGCACCTCATGGGATGGCAATTGTTCAAATTAATCTGTTTTTCTCTCGCTTTCTCTTTTCATTATAATATGAGGTGGAGAGATTGAATGGAATAGGTAAAAGGAATTCCATTTTGAACATTACACTTATTCTCTGCTATTCTTCCCCATCCTGCTGATGAAAGCAGAGTTTCTTAGATGCTTTGGGAGTTTGCTATCTCATGTCCACCAGATGGTTCCCTATTTTCTTATCTAGAAAATTGTCATTTCTTATTTTTCCTTGGTCCTTATCTGCAAGCCTGCTAAATTAAGTATTTTTTTTCGCCAATATTTTCTGTAGGTGTTACCCAGACGACCTGTAATTTTTCACACTTTGTGTTTGTTTGAGCCAGAGCAGCCACATGGTCCATACTCTCAGAAAGAGACCGATAACAATTGATTATGTAATTAAATTGAATGAAATAAAATGAAACTGGCTTAGACTGCTGAGATAAACCAATGCAAATAAATGAGAAAACTCTTAAACAAAACAGAAGAAAACATTTTTAAAGAAAGACAGCTCCACCTTCTATCTGGGAAAATATGAATGAAATACAGAGAAATATTAAAGTACTTTGTGTATTGACAAATATTGGCATACAGAGAACTATTAGATAAAATAACTGGTTAGTAGTGCAATTCTTACTAGTAAGCAGGTTATGCTGGAATGTTTTTTTACTAACTCGTACATTTATATGAATTTATATTCTGAGAATGTCTGACTGTGAAACAGACAAAGTTTATTTGTGTAGTTAATATAAAACAAAAACTGACAGTTAAAAACACATTATATTAGTTGTCACTCATTTACAAAATTTCAAAGATTATCGAAAAACACGTTCCATAAATACATCTCTACTAAGGTCATATCGCAACAGTGCCCTGAGAGATTCATTTCATTAATCATGAATTATACGTCACTCAATACAGTCTCAACGTGCCGAGAATAACGCTATTAGGATTGGTCGGTACTACCATCTGCTGGATTTAAATGGAAGTTCAGATGAAAATATTATTGAGTAATTTAAAAGCGGGGTGCAGTAAGGATTGAAGGATGTAATGCTTGTTACACAGCAAAAGAACAATTATATTATAATTGTTTAACACTGAATAGGCGGATTAAAGGTCCCATATAAAGAAATATTGCAGCTATTAATTATTTATAATTCATTGACGATATTAGATTAAATGAGCAAATACTTTATTAATACGTGCAACATGCGCTGGTTTAAAACAGCTAAAATTGCATCAAATCTTCACCTAAAAGCGATTTCAAAGCATAGACATGTAATGGTGAAAATTAAATTAATGTAGTAAAGTCTTCAAAAGCCATGATCTTTACTGGTGTAAAAAGTTTCGCTCTTGTCCCACAGACCACCGCAAGGGCTGACGTCATTCCTGCCGCTGAGCGCCTTCATAACTGGGATGTAGGAGCGGGGCCTTCGACGCTTTCGGAAATGGCGCCTGCGCAGGGAGCACCGTAGGCGTGCCAACCTCCGCAGCACGCGTGCGTCAATGGCGCTGCGCATGCGTGCGCTGTAAGCGGGCCAACTTCCACAGAACGGCTACGTTAATGGCGCTACGCATGCGCTCTGTCTTCGTCGTTCCGGTGCCCTTCTCTGACTAGCACGCTCGAGTTTCAGTTTCTCTGTCTCTTTTTAAAATAGAGCATCATGTTTAGATCAGCTGTGCTACGATCTGTCTCTGGAATCCGGGGTTTGGTGCGATTACAGCCTTCTTACGCTGGTAAGTTTGAAACAAGATTTGATATGTAGATGTTTTTGTGGCAATATTACCGGCTGCCCGCCGGGGTTGCCTATTGAAGGACAGCTATCTCCGCTAGGGGAATGTAGGACTGGTGCAAGTCGCTTTACAAATCAGCGCTACACCTTACAATTTATTCGGTTTTGTGAATGGAATGTGATTTGTACAGTTACATTTAGTGAATATAACGTCCAGTCATCTTCAAATAGTATACCGGTGTATAACGTCGCTAACTGTCCTAGTTATGGTGAATATGGCTGACTGGAGCATGCTCGTATCGCTCAATGTCACCATATTAATGAACAAATAATTTTATGTTATTTGGTCGGAAGCTGGTCTGCTTTGAATGGGATTAGCGGTAATCCGTATTGTTTTTTCAATTTCTCACGGAATAAAATACGAGTCGTGCGGCAGCTAGGTGACTATCCGTTTAATAAGGTGCACAAAGAAGTAACTACAGAAAATACACGAATATCTTCAATACGGACGGTTAAATCAGAATAATGTTGCACCCATGTATAATTTTTACACGGAAAATGGTCTGCCTTATGTGAATTTTTAGAAAGAAATGATAGTGTCCTTGTAATGACCCACTGCTAGAGTGAGGCTTTCTGGCCTACTATTTCCTTATATACAGAATTCATTGAGCATTCTGATTTCTGTAATTCTTTGAAGTTTCTTTAATAAAACTGTGTCGAACTGTTTAGTTTTGGGCCCGAATAGGTTATTGACTTTATTGTTTTTTTAATTGTTGAGCAGATGAATTTACTGATATACCCTATCTGTGCACCTGGACGAAAAGTTATGTTAACATATGATAGGTTCATGTTAATGCAAAAAACTATAAAGTATTCATTTCTTATTTAGTGCCAGTTATGCGCGTCAGTTAAACTGTAAACTTGCTTATGCCAACGTGTTGCTTTGTGCTAGTGGGAACTAGTATATTAACCTTTCCTCGGTTACTTAAGCGTAGTACTCGCAGACATGAACAGATTTGGTCATTCACTGACATTCTTGTACGAAAGTGGACCGTGGATAGAAATATTTGACTTCCAGAAGTCACGTCCTGTATTGACTGGGTCATACCAGAATCATCCTGGTTTAGTTTATGTGCATCGTTTTGTTTGAATCCCACCAGCTCCCCTGCAAGCCCGCTGTTACTCCCATGGTGCGCAGGAGACAGACGAAGAGTTTGATGCCCGCTGGGTAACCTACTTCAACAAACCTGACATCGATGCCTGGGAGCTCAGGAAAGGTGAAGGCCACATTAGTGGACAGTCTGGCTGTCATTGGCACACAATATAACCATGTAAACTCAGGATATATCTGGGTTTTTAAAGACGTCTTTTGCACACATTACAAATCCCCCCCCCCCCAAGTTTAACTTCTCATTTTACTGTATTGGGATGTAAAGCGTAGTAAGATATTTGTAAGGATGGTCTTCATTTTAGTCAAATTACCCTGTAGATCTATAAAAATCAACTTCTGCTTTAACCAATAAGATGTAAATCCAAATCATTACATCTGATGTTAATTGAAACTGTAAGTTGTATCGTAGCCTCAAGCAAAAGTTCTGATCCTGCCATAAAACGCAGTGGGCAGCAAAGACCGTAAGGCATAAAAACCCCAGATGTGGTTGAAAGATCACAACCACCTTCCCCCCAACTGCTCAGGCATGTGAGGGGAACCCAGCCAGCTAATCAGCCTGAGCATGGTGTGAACATGAGTCTTAGGTCATTGGCAAATCCATTGAGTCTGGAGAAAAGTCTATAGTCTATGCCGGTTAGTTTTTTTTTTGTTTTGTTTTGCTATAATTCTAAATCATATCGCAGCCATTCACACCCAAATTATAGCCTTTTGATTTCTTTGGCCAGTCCTCAGCAAATTTTTTTGAGCAAATGTGCAATGACATGTTTTATCTATGGCAGGCACTATACTATGTAAAAATATGAATCTCTGCAACTCCTTGACTGATCCAGTTGAAATTTTGGAAGAACTATTCTGTCTTGTTCAGTACTGACATGATGATGTTACAGATGTCCCAGCCATCGGCCAGTTAGCTTTCAACAATCTTATTACATGTCTAACGATGGCCCATTATGACAAAAATTCAGTGGTAGGTTTATATATGGGCAGTGCGCTGGTGTGTAGCTGTTTGTATTTTATTCTCCTCCCTCTCCCCAGGCATGAACACTCTCATCGGTTATGATCTTGTTCCCGAGCCAAAGATTCTTGATGCGGCTCTCAGAGCTTGCAGAAGGTTAGATGACCTGGCCAGTGCTGTCCGCATTCTTGAAGCAGTTAAGGTGAGCGCCTTTTTGAATATGATACCTGTCATTTTGTGCTGTAATATTTCCATGGTACTCATACAACTCAGTGTATTGCATGATAAAGATAATATAGTGAATTCTCTGCAGTGGTTCAACATGATTTCCAGGAATAATTTTTATATCATGAGGTTTTCTATTTTAAGTCGATTTGCAGGTTGCTTGGCGGACGTGTGAGCTGTTCGCAAGCAAAGCGTCTTTTTTAAAATGCTTTAATATTAAAGTTCTCCCTAATGGGAAGATCCTTGCATCTCTTCCATTAGAGCTGGCTGTCTTAAGCTTTCAGCCTTTAACTTGATCATTTGTGTGATTGGTCTTGAGGTTAATTAATTTGTCAGACGCTTGATCTAAAGCGGCTTATAAGTGACACAAATGGCACATTTGAAATCGCACGTCTTTTAGCTTTACATGAAACTGCTGAAGTAAGAGAAATGTATCTTTAGGGTAGATTTATCTCTGCCCCAGATATTTAAGTTGGTTTGTGCCATGTCACCTGTTAGGTGCAGATGTCAGATCTCTTTATAATTAGTGCTTCTTATGGATTAAACTGGTGACAATTATCAAGTAGGTAAACTAACATGGTTTATGGGGGATTGTATTTGCCTTTCTCTTGAGGCATGTTTCATTCTACTCCCCTTATATTGTACTGGAGTTTGCTGTGATTGCCGAGTGTTTGAATACTGCTATCATTAGAAATGCATGTTCTGACACCTAGTACGGGATGGTATTGTGCTTCAGATATTGTTTCTGAGTCTTGCCTTTTCACGAGCTCATGATTCATATGCGTTTAACTCAGCGAGGGTGTGGTTACGGTTGGGATTTGTTTTTGGAGGGATGTAAAGAATGAGAGAGGAGATAGAAAATTCTCAAAGCTTGTTCCTGACCCCCTCTTGCAGGAAAAAGCTGGCCCTCACAAAGAGATCTACCCCTATGTGATTCAGGAGCTGAAGCCCACACTGGAGGAGCTGGGCATCCCAACGCCAGAGGAACTTGGCATTGACAGGGCATAATATCAGCGTGTAGGTACAGTCAAGGGCATAACTTTGGTTTGAACATTGGGCAGGTTGAGATCTTCACTCATTTAAGGAGTGACATAATTATTGGGGGGTTGTACTAGCCAGTTTTGATTATTGGGGGAGCTACAAACCCCCAGTCCCGCGTAATTTATGTCCATGGGTGCAGTAGTGTTGTGTCAATGCCAAAATTATTACCTCGGTACCACTTTCAGTATCACAATACCAGCACAGCAACAATAACACAGAAAGTCAAGTATTGATTAAGTTGTCCTCTTATGTCACATCACTGATTCATATCACTGCGGTAAAAAAAAATAAACACGGTGGCATGCAAGACTGTAAACCGTATTTCTGCTGTTATGAAACTCATCACTATTAATCTCCACTTCAGATATTAATAGCGAATGGATAATATAGAATAAGCACCCAAAAAGGTTGTAGCAGTTTCTTCTGTTATGTTCAGTTCATCTGCTCCATAAACATGTTTTTAAAACATCCCACATGGCGTATTGTGCTTGATTGTCTGCTTAAAACAGCGTAGGCTGATAACCTGTAGGTACAGGTTTAGTTGGATGATGTCAACATAGCCTGTCTCTTTATAGTGTGAGCTGTTGCTTCATTATTATAAGATTAGTTGCGGAAATCACTGACTTGAAGCTAGAAAGATATTTAACTAGCTGGCTTTTTAATAGTCTCACTTTTTTATGCAGAATGCTTAGACCACATCAATCAAATGTGCTAAAGTATATTTAAACAGTTGGATTCGCTTGAAAATATAGTGTTACCGATGTCTGTAATAGTGTAATTGGTACAGGTGCTAAAAACGTAATGCGGAACAGCTTTCAAAAATATGCTGTGGTACCTTTTCAGGACCAGTATCCTGTGCAACACTAAGGAACAGTAGCACACGGCCGCTGGCTTGCTGCTGAAAGTCTTTAATATCAAGTCCTCAGGAATTGCATGTTTTACCATGGTGGCTAAAAACGTGTTTTAAATATTAAGGAACATTCAAGTGTTTCGGTAATGAGCGATGCTTCTCTGATTTATGTTTACCCTGTAGTGCTTGAAGTGCAAGGTCTAATCCTGTCTCTCTTTGCAGGATATTTGCATAGTGAGTTCTGCTGATATTTATTTACCGGTAATTCAGTTGTGCTAATTTATTTGTGAACATCCCATGAAGGTTTGGAGATGTGTCTTGTAATTCTTTGCTCTCAATGTCCCATCAGGTCTTCAGAATAACCGCTGGTCCCACTGCACTTCAAGCCTCAGCCAAGCTTCCTGATCTTCCTGTGACATGAAATCTGTCCAAATGTGTATAAATAATTATGGAGCCCTAATAAAGGACGGTTTATCTTTAAAGGATATTTGTGTTTGTAGTTTCTCCGGAATCATGTTTGAAGGCTTCATGCATACAGGTGGTGGAGGTCCCTGTTTTTAAGGGTTATGTCTGCATACTTGGCATAAAAGTCCTTTACAGAAGGTGTTGCCCTCTGGCACTGAAGCTTTTTCTTTCCGCTCTTTGTAACTTTAATGGGCAGGATATGAAGGACCAGCTGTTGTTGGAATGGTGTCTGCTGTGGTGGAGTGGAACTGACATCTCTGCTATTTTCATGTTTCACCCTTATCCAGCCAGGATCTCCAGGTCATGCTTGAGCACTTTAATGAGCGTGAGCGACAGAGATGAGATTTAGCTCCAAATGAAGGAGTTTAAGTACCTTGGTATCTGGCTCAGAAATAACGGTAAGAGGCAACATGAGATTGACAGGTGGTTTGGTTCTGTCACTGCGGTTAAAGGGCACCGAGCAGCTCCATGGTGGTGAGGTCATTGGACAAGGCTGAAAGATTTTATGTATTGGAGATACACATGGGGTTTCTCCAAAGGCTTACGTGTGTTTACTATCAATGTGGAGACGAGGTGGTTGGAAATCTGCAGACATCTCTGGAGCAGATCCAGGATGTGCTGGATGGATTATATCTCCCAGTTGAGTTGAGAACATCTGGGGATCCCCTGGACGTGCTGGTGTATGTGGCCGTAAGAGGTTTGGTCTGTGATTGATGTGCATCTCCTGTGTGCTTGAAACTGTGAGCTTGGCTCGATGTTGAAGTTTTCCACATGTCTGTATCACTGGCCTTTTATTTGAGGGTGAAGAGGGTGTTGCACACTGGTGTCTGGTTGGGGTTTGCTTACGAGCTGCAAATGATGTTTTCAGTGCCTAAAATCTATAGATCAGTTTGTTTTTGTGAGTTTCTGGTTTAATTTCCTAATTGTCAGTAATTCTGAACACAGTTGTTAAGTTTTGTTTTACTCTAGGTTGCTCGCTTGTTTGTAATCTCTGAAACATGTTACACCAGACCCCTTATCTCTTTTTGAAGGGACAGCATGTATCTTTGGTTGCTTTCCAAACCAAAAGAATAGTTGTTTAAATTAGCTAAACAATAAATGTTAAGTTATTTATGTATATAATTGGTCCAACTATGTTGTAGAACCACTATTATTTATTTTCCTCGAAAATAATGCCATCTGAAAGGAAGTCATTGAAATAAGGGGGCAAAGAGTAGCTCAGCCGATTAAATGATTCATGTCAAGAAGGTTGTTGGTTTTAATCCTGTGGCTGGTAGAATAATCATATCACTGTTGAGCCCTTGAGTAATTCTCACATACCCTGCATTCTGACACCCAAAAACTCTCTCACAAAGATAAGGATAGGATATCAAAATCCAAGGTTTTCCAATGTACCTTGTAAAAATGTAACAGGCATATCTGTTAGCCAGTAATTATAGGAACAACAAAATGTTTTCTGCGACAAAGCATTTTACGAAGTTACCAGATGTGCCCTTTTTCTGTGAATACTGCTTGCCAACTACTAAATCAGTATGAAGTTTTTTCTTGACATGAGGTTAGCTCCTGGGATTAAAATTGCAGGTCCACTTCCTTAAATGCCCTGAAACCTGGTTCTGCAGGGTTTCAGGTGTTGAACAGATTACTGTCTGTCTTCCCTCTTCTTCCAACTGATCCTCCATTTTCCTTACATCTGAACTTAGCCAAAATGTGAAACTATACTCCCCTTTGTCAGTGTGTTGTGCCTATGGTGATGCTTGC
>JAODUD010000019.1:3094209-3105239 GCA_026784285.1 Stomatorhinus walkeri | reverse complement strand
CCCCAGCTCCCTCTCTTCGCCCCAGTCCATTGGCATGTCAGCCTTCAGAGTGGCACCATAGCTGGGCCACCTTGCATTGTATCTCCTCTTCCCTCCAACCACTATAAGACACACAGGAAATTGCTTTCAGTCCATGAAGGTCTGCATGTGCTGCAAAGCCCTTGTGCCCCATTCAGGTACAGGGTTAGGAACTCCGCCTGGATATTCCAGTTCTTAGCTCACCTTGGTGGGAAATGTTCTTAGGAACAAACAGCCACAAACATGTTTTGAGCTTTGGCATCTATGTAACCTTAAATATTCTATATTAAAGTATATACAAAGTCTATTAAAAGCTTTATTTCCTCCTCTTGTCTTCCGGCTTTGTTTACCATTGTTACCATTATGTCATTGTGTAAGTACATTGGAAAAACTATTTTGCATATAATAAAGATTTGACATCTCCCAACCCCAACGCCCTATGATTTCCATGCCGACTGTCTCCTCCACAGTGTAGTGAAGAGGTAGAGGTCTGCGTCATGCGTTTAGTATAATTCAGCAAGGTCCACTGTTAATAAGTTAATAAGTAACGCTCAGCGAGCTAGAGAAGCCTCTTCATTATGACAATATTATCTTGCAATTTGAAATAGTTCTACCCAACGATCATGTCCCCTATATCCTAAAACATCTGGACGTACAAAGCAAGGTAAGACAATCACGGCAACAGCATTTACGTCTACGCGTGAAAGTTGGATTTACATATCAAAACGTGTCATGCTGAGCTAATGCCAATTCCCAGCAAAATCTGGAGCCGCACTGACCGCCAGAGAGCAGGCTAGACCCATCTTTACGACCAAAATCATTTTTGAAAAAATAAGCCTATTAGGCCTATGTACGCGAATACTCGTATAATTTCGAGAGCCAATCGGTAGGCTATATTCGACAAGTAGTCATTATTAAAATATTTATTTAAAACCTCCATCACTGATAAAATTGTACCTTACTTTTATCTAACTTTAGCAGCAACACTATATATCTTTAAAGTAAAATGTTTTCTAAATAACGAGCAGCATTCCGATTCTGCCTTCATACTGAGGCTTCTTCAGAGACTAAACATCGTGCAGATATTAGATAAATACGACGTTTCCTGTTCGTAAGAGGATGTTTTTTCCCCTGTAATGCGATGCCATCTTTTATTCTTGAAATACCAATAATAAAAGAAAACAGTGCATGCCACATTAACTATCATATTGTACACACCCGCAGCTGTACACGTGATAATCGGTGAAAGAACATAAAGATCGCAATAAAATAAAACGTATTATACTAAAATATAATCTAATTCAAAATATTTGCCACTTTAAATAATCCACAAACTAAATGAGAACAATATAAGCTTTCTGTTCTAACAAAAGTCGGGCAAAAAATTTACAAAGCACTAATATAAAAGGCTATTGAATTAATTTAGCAATGAAAGAACGAAAATGACTTCCAA
Organism: Stomatorhinus walkeri; assembly: GCA_026784285.1. Classification (NCBI taxonomy): domain Eukaryota; kingdom Metazoa; phylum Chordata; class Actinopteri; order Osteoglossiformes; family Mormyridae; genus Stomatorhinus; species Stomatorhinus walkeri. The sequence goes on along the minus strand of JAODUD010000019.1, from coordinate 3,103,768 downwards.
CATTCTCATATCTACTTAATACCACAAATGGTAATTATTAACTTGTGTGTGCTCTGTGTAGGCGCACCTTCAAGTAGGGGATCCGAGCCGCGGACCGGTACTGATCGATCGGTTATTTAATAGGTTTAATCGTTTCCAGTTTTTTTCTCAGATAGACACGTGAACGTGACGGGTTGTAGAAAACAGAATATATATAGCTAGTTTATCTTTGGAGATTAACCACCAGCGTTCTGCGGCCCACTGGAATACCGGCCGCGGACCGGTAGCGGTCCACTAACCGTAACCCTCATAATAAATAATATTTAAATTGCGATTATGATGATGACGAGACCCGTGCATGTCGCGCATATCTCGCCATCAGTCTCTGGGTTTGTCGGTAGCTCGCCATGTGATCTCCGTTCATTTGCATAAGTCCGTAATTATTCAAGCTGTCGGTGCCGCTGGGGAACTTGTTGCTGCCACGGGGCGGGCCTTAGATGCGTGCTGGGGCGGGGGTGCACTTCAGTGCCTGGAAAGTCGAGTAAAGGGCAGGGAACCCAATGGCTAAGCACTCCGAGAAATGAAGTCGTCTTTTTCTGTCGATAGTTTTTAAGCATTATTATTAGAGTGGCGTATTTAATACGGCGACGGAATCTTGCGCTTCATCGCCTTTCCGTCGGGGAGAAGAAGGAGGGCTGAAAACCCCGTGAATGAGCGCTGCTCCGGCGTGGTGGTTTGTGACTGAGAGAGTGCCAGCGAAGAGGGAAAAGGTTCGCGTAGGAAGCGGGGATGGTGGACAACTCCGGCAGCAGCAAGGCGCAAATGGTGAGTTTAACACGGCAGAGGTGATGGATCACGGTAGCAATCCAGGGAGGCTCGTACTGCGGGGGAAAAATCAGTTGTATGAAGGAATCTCTGTTCCTGCTGCGCAAAATGATCCAGTGTCTTATTTTCTGTGTTTATGTATTTATATTGAATTATCTAAATGTTTTCCAAATATCAAGCAACTCGGTGTAACATTGTTTCATTTTAACTTTACCCAACAGCTTCTACTTAGCACGGGGTCCGGCGTTCATGTTGAATCGGCAGCCTACCTGGAAACAAAACGTGCGCTTGTTAATAAACTGGCATATTGTCAGTATAATAAGATTAAAGTGCCATATGGCAGCCCATTGTGTTTTACAGGATTAGCGAGTTAAGGGTTTAATTAGCGCATAAATTGTGCTACAGTATGCCGTTTCATTCATCTGCGCTTTCTGGAGCCGCGCCATATGCTTCTGGTTATCCCGTGACCGTTTTATCGCCACTTACTGCGGTGAGCTGGAGAGATACTGTACAATGAAATAGGCCTACGTACTGGGAAAAAATGCTTTTGATTTTTGTAATTGGGGTTGTTTTGTTAAAGCAGTAGATATATTTAAAGTTTTCTTTTTCAGAAGTCTGGAATAGTAATCATAGTCGGATGGTTGTTTATGTACAAAGGGTGTTTTGTAAAGGAAAACATGGTGATCGACTGTGTCGCAGCCATGATTACTTGGACCGGAGCCCTGACACTAAGTTGTATCGACACTGACGTGTAGTGTATTTGATTACAGCTTCCTCGGGCTTTATGGGTCGAGTGCTGATTTTTTTTTACATAGGAAATTAAAATGCAACTATACTGTCTGCGTTAACACTTTTATATTAAAAAATCGTGATGCGAGTTTTAGAGCTGCTTAAGTTTGAGATCAAACGTGCAAATGTAATTTTTTGTTTGATTTTAGTCCTAGTTAAATAATTATATAATCTATCTAACTTTATTTGTCGCTTTATATAATCGTAGGCTATTATCTTGAATGAGTACCTTTTCTATATGTTTTGTTCAAATTATGCTGTGGTGCTGCCATTCGAGTTGGACCTTCATCGGAGGTTGTTTTCAGAACAGCGGTTGGAGAAATTACATGTTAACTGTTTCTTGATTCTTGCTAGTTGGTTAATTATGCCCCCTAAAACGACCTTTATGCTACTAGACACATCCATGAGACGTCTGAGGAGATGGCTAATTAAATCTGAAAACGGTTAATTATCAAAATATTCCTGCCAGAAATCTGAGCTGCCTTTATACATGCAGCATATCATGCGTGCTATAGGCCCCATATTAATTGCGAACACGGGGCCTCTGGTAAACTAACTCCAATAAGGAGTTGGTCGTTTTGACAATGAATTTTAAAACGATTTAAAGGGTATTTGTATTTGATGAAAAAATGTTTCCAGTTCGATTTGGATAATTAAATCTCATTTTGGCTAATTCAGATGATGATGATGGCTATATGTAGATTGATTAAATGAACTCATTCAGATTCGGCTGATTTTGTGGGGAAATCTGCTGAATATTCATTTAGGAAAATGACATTGTGTTAGAGTGAGTCATTGGGGTCCTATATGATGAATCATTTATGCTATTAGTGTGTGTTAGTCTCTGGGAGGGGGATGGGTACGACTTGTATGTATAGCAGGTGTACCGGAAGACATTTTCTGTGAGGTTTCAGTTGATGTCGGTTTGGGGTAGGTGTCTTGGTGTCTTGTTTTTTTCCCCCAACATTGTTTCCTCGAGGTCTTTTCTCCAAGTTTGAATTCATATAGTAGCCTGTCAGGTTTTATTAGAATTGTAGGCCCCTGTGAGTGTAATGTCTTGTAATAGCCTGAAGAATGTATGTAATTGTAAAGTCTTCAGCATTATTCCCACCTATGTTTATCACCTTATAAATTAGGCAGCTGTGTCAGTTTTCTCTTCTGTACAATTTTGCAAACTTTTTCAATTATTGTCAGTTATGAATTTCCCCACCGGCTATATTAAGATTACAGGCAAACCGTGGCAATATCATGCAGAAAATTACAATATAATGGCACACCCTATCAATATACACATTTTTAAAGCCCCTTTTCCCAGCAGTCCTGTCTGTTTGACAGTATTCTGCAGCTCCTACGGTGACAAGGCTCTGTACTTACAAACGCGTCCTTTTACTTTGCTGCAAAAGTAAAAAGACGTGTTTGTAAGTACTGAGCCTTGTCACCGTAATAATGTGTAGCCAAGACTATTTGCAACAACTTTCACGGTGGCTGTATTTTCCAGATCGCTTGAATGAGTTTTTTTCCCCTGAAACTTGTACATATAAGCTAGCTTTCCGGCCAAAAGCCCTGCTCAAATTCAGTGAATGTAATCCCTCAGTGTCAATATCCGATTCACCATTGTTTTTGCACATCCTAATAAAAATTTTGTACACGTGGGAGAAGTTAAATTGGGGGCACGGGTCCATTAATAGATGTCATGCAAACGAATATGGCTGTTTATCATCAGGTGAGATTAAGGTCCGTGTCTTCTACTTCAGAATGGAGCAGGCTTTCCACAATGTAGTTGCTCTAGAAGAAGCAAATTTATCTTTGGTCTAACAATTTGCAGATTCTTTTTCCAGTTTGAATCTTCAAGATCCAAAGTTAATGGGAACCCCACCTTTGCTGAATCAGCGTGGCATGAGCTTCAGAAGTTTGTCATATTCACAGTACACTTTCCCTTCCTCCGTGTGCTGAAAGTTTTACAGCAAATGTCATTCTGATAAAAACAAAGTAGTACAAAAATGTGTATCAGAAGTACAGATTGAGGTACAGAGTATGAATTAAGGTGCTTGTCCAGTAGCACAAATGTAAGTACAATATAACATGTAGTGCAATGTAAATGGCAATCGATGTAAACCATATAGGAGTAATCTTAAGTATGGATGCTTCAGCCAAAGTAATAAGGACTCTGTTCCCCGGCTTCTGTTCTTTTAGCCCAACTTGTCGCAAGAGGGTAGCCTTGGCGCCGCCTATCCTCAGGGTGGTGTCGCCGGGGTGAAGCTAGAGGCGGTGATGGAGCAGCTCCAGCGCCAGCAGCAGGCCCGCTTGGAGATGGAGCGGAAGGAGAGACACATGCGTGAGTCCCACATCAAGTACGCCCAGCAGCTGGCAGCGCAGCAGGCAATCCTGGCGGCCGCCCGTGCTTCAGGTGCCGCCCTGGGACCCGGCTTCCTGGGCAAGGCCCTCGGGGGTGTAGTGTCCAGGACTGGGCAGCAGCGTCAGGCCTCCACCCAGAGTGACATGCTGGACTCGGAGCGGGAGGATGAAGAAGACCGGGGCCCGGACTCAGAGGAGGAGGACGATGATGAAGAGGAGATGGAGGGTGTCGAGTGCAGCGAAGAGGATGGCGAGGGCAGTGGTGGCAGTGCCCTAGAGTACCTCCGGAAGCAAACCCTGGCTCTCCAGCAGGGGGCAGCGCGCCTTCCCGCCCACCCGTTTCCTTTGTACTCTGCCGCTCCCTCGACCCCTGGGGCCCAGCGGGGCCCTTCTCCACTCGTCAGGGTGAAGCAGGAGCCTGAAGACGGGAGCCCATTGCCAGCAGGGTCCCAGTCCTCAGCATCGCCCAACGGACAAGCCGACTGGGGATACGGGGAGTCGTTCAAACAGGTGGGAGGCCGCGCACCTCTGGCTGGCCCCTAGGCCCTCACTGAACCCCGTCTAAGCTTCCCGCTCTCAGTCTGTCACTTCCTCTCTCACTGGGAGGTTTGTCAGTTCTACTGGAAGATTGTATGATTCACTGACCGTCTACCACGGTACCGCCAGGAAAGCTGGTGATGATTTTACTACTTCTGCAACGTAGGTCGTTCAGGCGCCCCTGGCAGCTGCATGTCCTGCCCGCCGGCCATAGCTAAAGCTGGCGTGTGATAGGTTCTCTCCTCCAGGAGATAGTTCAGAGGTATTGGCATGTTTTAAAATATCAGGTCATTGTGAAGCTGTACGGTCCCATGTTACGCACCGGCATCCGTGTGCTTTTTTTAGCGTGGGGGGCGTTGAGCCACTCCCGCTGGGTGCCAAAGCCCCCCCCCCCCAGCGCTTTGCTGTCAGCCCTGCCGGGTCCTTTTTTTCTTGGCGTGCGGCTTCCGCGGCCAAAATTGCGCTGGCAGGGGAGCTGGCGGGCAGCCAAGTGGGGGTCGCTATCCGGCACGTGGCTGTTCCCACCCCCCTGCATGTTTCTGCCACCAGTTTGGACCAGATCCAGGATGTGCCTTGTGGCTAGATATACACTGGACCCACACTTGTTACAGAGAAGCTTTGTCTGCCCCCCGGGCTCCGTCTGCACTGGGGGGGTGCAAGCCCCAGTCTCCGCCTCGTCCCTATTGGCCGTTCTCGCCCGTGGGCGTTTGCTGAAGCAGCTCGGGAATCTACAGCATTTTACTCCCAGCTTCAGCAGTCCTGACCTTCTGCAGTATTTGCCCGTTTTCAGCCGTGTTCCCTTTAACCTCTTTTTTTTCGTTGGCGACCGAGGCCCCCTGTAAATGCTCCATTGAATCCGCTTCTTGGGTGGGCTAATCTGCAAGCTGGTACCATGTGAAGTTTTATTTTCTTTAAAAATAAGGACAGGTTTGTTCTGCGAAGGGGAGGACAAGCGGGCCACGGCCTCCGTAGTGAGGGAACCACCGTCTGCGGGCTTTCCTGTCCCCTGGGTTTCTCTTCTGGTGTAACGGTGAGGAGATACTCTGGCGTGCCACTGCGGTGCGCTCGTGGTGTCATGCAGTGGAAACCGCAGCCGCTTTTACAGCGTGACAGGAACTCCACCTGGGGGCAGGGAGGGTGGGTGGGTCATCGTGGAATGACGGTCTGTCAGCCATCTTGGCTCCTGTCCTTTTATCTCTCATCAGCTTTTCAGTATTCAATGTCCCCTGTCACCGTTTCAGGTTGCGCTGGTGGGGGATGGGGGGGTGGCTGTACTGAGGTACTGGGTGTGTATGGTAATTTACATCAACTGAACAGCGACTCAAAAAAAGCCCTACAGAGTGAAAGAGAGAAATGATCCCGATTAATGACACAGTGTCCCAGACTGAGAGCATCTGTCCCGGCTGCTGACGACATTCAGGATGCGTTAAACATCCCCAGATTAGCCGCATTTGCGGTGACGTGTTATTAATTTTTCAAAACTTGCAGTCATGGAAATGAGTCGGAACGAAATCCACAGGGAGACGGATTGAGGGCGACTGTGGATTATGGGAGGGGACGCAGAGCGGGAATCGCAGAACGCACTGGGGCTCGAGGGGGGGCTCGGGGTGGGGGAGTTCATTTCACGGAGGTCCAGCAGGTGCCAGCAGATCCTGTCGAACCCTCTGCCAGACACTAGTTCCTGTACACGCGGCAGTGCCAGTCATGGGGGAAAGGCGTTTCCCTTACGTATACAGGTTATGGGATGAGACTTAGGCAGAGGTGAGGCCTAACCCTACATCAAGGGGAATTCCTACGAATAAGAGAATGACGCATAAAAAGCACAGCCTTCTGACTCAAGAGGGAAAGGTCTGGTGAGCTAGACCTGTGAATGGTCTAGACTGACCATCAGCACAACTAGTCAATCTGTACCCATTACCACTGCTAATGCCGGTCTGGTATACAGCAGCATAAACAGTACTGCTCCCTCATCAACACATCTAGTCTTAGTCTGTGCCAGACCAACCCAGCCAGTCATGCTCTGTTACGTATCATCATCTGACCAGTTGAATTACTTGTGCTCAGACTGGGTGGCATCAAGTATCAGCGTGCTGCCAGCAGCGGCAGAATTTTCCGGAATAATAAACAAAATCACAAGTAATGAAAACCAAACCAGAGACTGATTATAAAGCATAAAAACACAAACTGGTGACGTATATGCAGCAGTCATGTAGTTTCGCAGCGAATGAGCCCTCAGTGAGTGACCATATTGAATTCTTGTTTTCCTTTATTTGGATTCATATGCACGAATATCTCTTTCAATTGCACATTTGTAGTTCATACTCAGTCTTACTGTAGGCATGTGGGAGACAACCAGCTTCGTCTTCTGTGTGATGTGGCCGCGGACCCTTATCGGCGCGCTTCCTGAAGCAGCTGCGAGATGAGAATGGGGCTCGCTAAAAATACACACAGACAGGAAACTGCCACAGCCTCTGGGGGGCGCTTCAAGGGCCTCAGCTGCGAGAGAGGAGGCGTCGCTCCCACGCTCCACTCCGAGACAAATGTTACCCCCCTCCCCGAATCAACCACCATGTCTGGCTTGTAACAGTTTGTTAGACCACAGAGGGATCACTTCCTCATCATGTGACCAGCACATGGTTAAACGTGCCAGTTAGAGGGAAGAAAAACTGCAGAGTGTGAGTGCACTGTCAGAAACTCATGGCCTCACCTGTGCCAAACTGTATCGGGCTCTGATCTGCTTCGCCTGCCTCACTGTGACATTTGTCCTTATCTCGCACCGAGATATTTAAAGGCGACCCTTTTCCATTTCTTACACAACCCCTTTTTCCAAAAAAAACCCACAGCGTTGCTTAACTCATCTAGCTCTGTTTGAGAATCCGGGCCTCGATTTCCTCTGCATGTAGAGCAAATGAAGTACAGGTGTTAAAGAAATGCGGGTCCTTTTCAGACAGATTATCCCTCAATCCGCCCTTCTGAGAGACAGGCGTTAATGTTTGGTGAATGTCCCATCCTAAGCAAGTCCTGTCCCTCAGCAATGCCCCAGAACAGACTTTGTGGCGTCATGGAGGTCGCGGGACAGCACGTCCTGTGTCCCTGGCGGCTCCTTCTCATCCCGCGTCCCGCCCGTCGCTCCTCTTCCTCACCCTCGCTCTCTCTCGGCGCTCGCTTTGAACCCTACGCGAGGCCTCCCTGCCTGCCAGGCGTGTAAATACGGACGCCGTGCTGGAGCGTCCCGGGAGGTAAACACGTCACTCACACTGCCAGCCCCTCCGCTCGGGCGGGGGGAAACGGACTATCTCACATCATGCCTGTCTGTAGCAACTCTAATGGGCGGATAGAGAGCGTGTCAGCCTACGGAGTGCACCGTACGCGCATCTCCCATCCAGGACCCCCCCCCACGGCTTTACATCACTCTCTCCCTCAGGATGATGAAGGGCAGCCTGCTTTGTAGTTTCATTTTTCTTCCTCTCAGTGTCAACCGCAGTCAAAATATGTTTTCAATATGACATACCTCACCCAATGCAGCGTGGGCCCAATGCATCATGGGATAGGTTCTAAGCTCACCGTGACCCTTAATTGGATCAGTGGTTGTAGAATTAACGAAGGGGGGGCGGGGGGGGGGGGTATTATATCATTAATAAATAACAAAGCCCTGGAATTCCTGAGAGATGATGCAATGGGTGCAGAATCGGTTTAACGTTTGCAGGATTGCAAGATGTCCAGCTCTGGTCCTTCTCACAATGGGGCACATTTTCATTCTATTTTCCATTTGAAGATTTTTATGAAAAGAAGGAAGTCAGAAGTCGATGCAGTCTCGCTCAAGATCATTTTCCGTCTCGGGGCAGAAATAGTTGTAGCTTGAGAGGGTGGCTTTCGGAGGCGAAGTCAAACATCAAGGACGTCTCCGCCTGACCTGGCAGCTTGGAGCTGGAGGCAGGGCTCAGTCGTAGCACCTCGAAAGCCCCCCGGTGAAATCGCGCCAGTTAAATGTCAGATGACGCCGTCTGAGAGCTCACCTGAATGCGATTCACACTCTGCTAAGCTGCACCTATGCCAGACAAACCAGAGTGAATAATCTCACTGTGGGGTAACAAGGGCAGGGCTTCACAAGCAATTGACGTTGGAGAATTAATCACGGGATTCTACGATTACCGGAAAGATCTGACAGTTTCTCATGGCCAAAGCATAACAGGGATGAGGAACGGTGCCGATTTGAATCAGCTGATTGTTTTTTTTTTAAATAACACTAGATTTTCTTCATCGCGATAACAGCTTATAGCCGTCATTCTGCTTTGTCGATTTTACAGATCAAATTGCGAAGTATGAAACTTGATTAGTCATTTTGTAGGTGAAGCGTGGACAAAAAAATTATGAACTACATTAACAAACATCACAGTCGTTTTGGAAATAGAGCAGGGTAGTGGGGAGGATTCAAAACAAGATCTGGGGGGGGGGGGTTGGGGGCAAATTGATCTAGGCTGTGTGTGGTGCTAGGTGTATGATGGGAGAATCTATGCATTCTCCTCCAACCAAATGTCAACTTACCACATGCTCAGTTGATCCTTCTTTGAACTATATTAACCTCACAATTGCCAACAGATTTGAAAAGTGCCATTTGCTCATCGTGCTGCATGCATTTGAATGTCTCATCCCATAATTTCCCTATCATTTTCTTTGCAATAAGCTTAATGCCTCCCTTCTTCATTTTTTAAGCCATGCAAATACCTTTGTCATTCTGAATGTAAATTTTACTTTCTGTGTGTAAGAAAAATAGGCTCAGCATCGTTGCATAGTAAAAAAACGAATATCTAGAAACTTCTCTGACAAAGGTGTGGACAGCTGTGGACAAACACAAAGCGCTGTTCCTCAGGATAAGGACTTCACTCCAAGCCGCCCTTCCTGGACTCATAACGAGGGACAGCCAGCCCTTTGCGTTTGCCTCCTTACTGCTGCATCCCACCCGACTGTGTTATCAGAGATTAACTCTTGCCGGCACATGCAGTCACTCCAGCTCAGCTCCAGTCACTCCATGGGGGAGGGGGGGCTGCAGGTTCCCCCGCTGTGGTGCGTGAAG
>JAODUD010000019.1:3017081-3028859 GCA_026784285.1 Stomatorhinus walkeri | reverse complement strand
TCATCCATCAGGCCGTTAGGAAGCTCAACTCTCTCCCGGCTCTGCCCCCACTCCCCTCACCCCCCTCTTCTGCCCCATGGACTTCCTGATACTCCGTAATACACATACTAACATTCACACATATACTCACTCACCTGCACCAGTCACTTTCTGTAGCATTAGTCTGCTACTCAGTCTACCTCATAAATGACTGCCTGTTCAAGGCAGTTATTTACTACTTACCTCTTCAAGCTATATTGCACTTGTCTGATTTGCACTGTCTGCCACGTGCCCTTGTGTATTGTCATGTGCCATGCCTCCCCGCTCACTTGCCGAGACACCCGCCTGCATTCTAGCGGAGACGACGCCCGCTTCGCAGGCTGCCACGCCCACCTACACTCCCGCTGAATCGACGCCTGCCTGCACTCCGGACGAGTCACCCTTCAGGTGGAAGGGTGAGACCACGCCTCCCCGCTCAACTGCTGAATCACCCGCCTGCTCCCCTGCAGAGCCGACACCCACCTGCGTTCCGGTCGAGTCGCCCAGCAGGTGGAATGGTAAGGCCTTGCCTCCCCGCTCAACTGCTGAATCACCCACCTGCATTCCGGCAGAGCCGACGCCCGCCTGCTCCCCGGCAGCCACGTCCACTGCCGCCCCGGCCCCAGAGACTCCTGCCCCGGCCCCAGAGACTCCTGCCCCGGCCCCAGAGACTCCTGTGACTCTTGATCCCGTGACTGTTGCCCCTGTGACTCCTGTCCCAGAGCGCCCTGTGACTCTTTCCCTGGACCCAAGCCCCGAGGAGGTCCCTGACAACATCCTCGCCTCCTCCTCCTTGGAGGAGAAGCTCTAGTGGGACTCCTCGGGGATATCCTTGATGGGGCCGCCCCGACCCGGACCACGCCGTAGGCTGCCCCGCCTGTCAGTGTCCCGAAAGCGGTGAGGGCACAGGCGTAGGGTCCAGGTCCCGCCCGCCCTCGGTTGCCCTGGCTGGGACTCGGGGGTCGCCTCCGTCGCCAGGGGCTCTGGCCCTTCGGTCGCCTCCGGGTCCCCCCGTGGTGTCCAGTCACCCGTTGACGGGCCGGCCGCCCTCGGCCCTGCGGTCGCCTTCGGGTTCCCCGAGGTCGGCACCTCGGGCCCCTGTGGTCCCTGCTCCTCCGACGCGTCGGTCGGCTGCACCTTTGCCGGCTCCACCGAGGCCGTCGCCTGCCGTGTCTTCCCCTCCCTCCTTCCCTCCGTCGCTGGTCCCTTGGGTTCCCTCGTCTCCTCCCCTGGTTCCCCCTTCTGCTCCCTTCGTTCCTCAGTTTTATCCCTTGTCCCGTCTCCGTGTCCCCCTTGTGGTCCCCTCCTGCTCCCTTTGTCCCTAGACCCGCGGCTCCTCCGGCCACCGCTGATCGCCTGCCTTGGGTTCCTCGGGCTCCCCCTAGTCCTCCACCCTTTCTTGTGTGGCCCCCTGTCTCTGCTCCTCGCACTGTTCCTCCTGTCTCTGCTCCTTGCCCCTCAGTGGTTCCTCCGTTCACCCCTGGCCCTTCCATTTCGCCTCTTGTTCCGCCTATGTCTCCTTTCCTTGTCTGCCTGTCCGCGTTCCCTGTCCTCTGTCAGATTATGTCCTGGTTGTTGTCCCTCTGCCTGTTCTGCGTGTCTGTCCTGTTCCCTGTGCCTCGTTAATCTGTTTTGGTTTTGTTTTCCAGGTCCAGTCTGCCCTCATCTCGTCTGTCCCTTCCCTGAGGCACGCCCGGAGTTCTGTCATGATCCGTCCGTCCAAGCCTCGTGTGTGCCACGCCCCTCTCGCTACCCTGTGTTAAATCACCTGTTGTCAATTCGTCTGATCATGTTCATCTGTTTCGGTTTAGGTCTTGCTCGTCTTACGTATTTAGTCTGCGTCTCAGTCAGTCTTGTCAGATCCGTCATTGTGGTGTTTCGTGGCGTTTACCCTGCTGTGTTCCACAATAAACCCGTATTCCTGGGATCAACCCGCTTTCATCGATTTGACTGCCTCACGGCACGGACATCCTGCACTGCTTCACCCAGCGTTGTGACAGTTCTTTGATGTCAAATTACATACTTAACAAAAATCTGACATATTTACAATATATTAAAATAAATGAGTGTAATGCCAAAACAAATATATCAGAAATAATTTCTTTGCCATGAATTAAGTTTATGATATTTTAAGAAATGTGTGATTGTGCCCCAAACAGTGAGTGTTTTCTGCCCCTAGACCCCAAAGGGTTAAATCTAGACAAGACTGAGGTTCTTCTTACTGGCACTAAAGCCACCAGAAGTACATTATCTGGCATCATAGCAATTCTGGATGGACTATCTATTGCACCAAGTACTTTTGTTAAAAACCTTGGTGTTATTTTAGATTCTGATCTTTCGTTTGATATACATGCTTCTAACATTAGCCATAGTGCCTTACTTCACCTGCGTAATATAATGGTACCTCAGAATTCGAATTTAATCCATTCAGAACTCCAGATCGAATCCTAAAAAGTTGTGATCAATCGAGGTGTGATCGAATTTTCCCCATAAAAAATAATGAAAAACCAATTGATTGGTTCCCGGCCCCAAAAAATTACACCTAAATATAGCATTTAAACATAAAAAGAACCAGATAAAACAAGAAGAGCATATACTGTACTAAACACATCAAAGCACATTTATCGAAACAATAATTTGTAAAGTAAGAAAATAAATGTATTCAAACAATGTGTAAAGTTGAAAAAAAGAATGTATCCTGCCCCGATCGTCCTCTCCTTCCGTGTGTCACGCCCCCTCGTTAACCCCGTGTGGAATCCCCGATCAGCTGTTTCTAGTTGTTTTCATTAGCCCTCTGTATTTCGCCAACGTTTCAGTTTGTTTCCGCAGTCCGGTCATTGTATTGTCCTTCTGCGTTTTGCCTGCCTTACCTGTAATTAAACCCCATATTCCCCAATACCCTGACATCTGCGCTTTTGTCTCCATTCCGTCTGCGCTCAGCACAACAATATTATTATAATTAAACGTATTAATGGTTTTTATTAATATTAAAATAATGAAAAAGTCATCTTTATTTTTAAATGTATTTTATTCTATAATAATAATTATTGTTACTGTATCATTGTCTAAATGTATTTTTATTGCCTAAATATATGTATTCAGTTAGTGTAAACATGCACGGTGCTATCTCAGTGAATGCAAGGCTAAGACTGAAGCTTTACCCTTTGTTTCCTCTGAGAGATGTGCCGCGTGACTCATTTCCCCATGTGTACAAGTTATCTTAGGTCTGCGTTCACGGTTTGAACCCTGAGATTCAGATCGAGCTCTACGTAATTTTTTTTTCGAACTAGTTGGTTCGACTTTTCTTTTAAGAAATTTGAGTTCTAATGAGTTCGAGAACTGAGGTACCACTGTATTGTCAAATCAAGAAACATGCTATCCTTTCAAGATACAGAGAAATTGGTTGACGTATTTATTACATTCAGGCTCAATTACTGTAATGTCTTATTCTCCGGTTGTCCAAATCGGTCATTAAATAAAGTCCAGCTAGTCCAGAATACAGCAGCCAGAGTCCTCAACAAAACTAAAAATATGATCATATTACCCCAATTTTATCTTCACTCCACTGGCTGCCAGTTAGATTTCGTGTTGACTACAAAATATTACTCTTAACTTATAAAGTTGTACCGCAGTATGTGAGTGAACTCATTTGCAACTACATTCCGACTTGTATGCTTCAATTGCAAGATGCAGGTCTTCTATTCATACCCAGAATAAAGAACGTTACTTTTTAGGGAACAGCATTTGCTCATAAAGCACCACAGTCATGGAATAAACTTCCTATTAGTGTTTGGAACTCAGAAGTTCTAATGGTCTATTTAGTCAGTCTTTTGGATATTAAAATCCCCTTTTCTAAGGTGAATGGGAGATCTGGAGGTTCATGGTCATTTGACATTAAAGGTGGAAGGGGGCATTGGTGCTGTCGTCTTGCCACTCTCGCCGATCACTTACTGTAAGTTGTTGACGGTAGTTTGGCTTGATGGCAAAACCCCTAGAAACCCTCATGTCTGTTCTTCCTTCCAGGTGTCTCTTTTAACCAGGCTGCCATAGTTACTTTAACTTTAGCCGGAGGTTAGGTTAGGTGTAGGGCAGTAACTCTCTTATTCATCTTCTCTTTTCTGAGCTGATCCCGAGCTGACACAACACCACCTGAACCCTCACTTGGACTCCTTGGAGATAATTACATGTAAGAAACTGGGAGTTTTAAAACTATTTGGACTGGAATTAATGTCAATGTCAATACAATTTCATGCTTCCCGGTCACCCAGAGGAGAATGGGGTCCTCTTCCGAGTCCAGGTTCTTCTCAAGGTTTCTTTCTGCTAGAGGGAGTTTTTCCTTGCCACTGTTGCCTCAGGCTGGCTTGGTGGGGGTGTGGGCCGGTTATATGTAAATTACTTTGTGAAAATGACTATTGTTAAAAGTGCTACATGAATTGAATTGAAAGCCCCTACAATGAGCGTGCAAGCATCAGAATTGGACCATGGAGCAATGGGAGAAGATGACCTAGTCTGATGAATCACATTTTCTGTTACATCATGGATGGCCAGGTGAGTGTGCATCATTTACCTGCAGAAGAGATTGCATCAGGATGCTCTTTACAGAGTAAGTTGTCCACAATGGGCTGCCACCCATAGTGGTGCCCATGGAGCTGGGGTTTAAGGGCCTTAATCAAGGACCCACAGAAATGCTGAGGCTGGGTTTAAACCAGCAACCTTGTGATTACAGGCACACAGGTTTAGCCCACTGAGCCACACACTACCCCTATTACAGATTAAGAACACCCCGTCATGGCTACAGTATTTCCCTAATGGCAGTGGCCTCTTTCATCAAGATAATGCCCCCTGCCACACTACAAAAATTGTTCAGGAATGGTTTGAAGAACATGAAAAAGATTTCAAGGTGCTGACTATGGCACACAGGTTTAGCCCACTGAGCCACACACTGCCCCTATTACAGACTAAGAACACCCCGTCATGGCTACAGTATTTCCCTAATGGCAGTGGCCTCTTTCATCAAGATAATGCCCCCTGCCACACTACAAAAATTGTTCAGGAATGGTTTGAAGAACATGAAAAAGATTTCAAGGTGCTGACTATGGCCTCCAAATTCTCCAAATATCAATTTGACCAAGGATCTGTGGGATGTGCTGGACAAACAAGTCCAATCCATGGAGGCCCCACCTCACAACTTACAGGACGTAAGGACTCTGCTGCTAATGTCTTATTGCTACATACTGCTGGACTTCATCAGGTCTTGTGAAGTCCATATCTTGATGGTTCAGAGCTATGTTGGTGGCTGAAGGGGGACCTACACAATATTAGTCAGGTGGTTTTAATGTTATGTCTGATCAGTAAATATATAGGAGAGAGAGCAAAGCTTTGGCTCAGAGTATAGGGTTAGTCAATTATCCCAGATTTTTCTGGGTGTTAAGGGCCTACCAGTAATGTGACTCTTTTGCTGTGAATGGAATTCAAATTCCCATTCATAGGCTCAGAGGCCTAACCTACTGGGGTACACACCACTCCCCAAAAAGGAGGTGCACCTTTTGCAGTTTTTATAAAAAAATATATTTTACAAAATAAGAAACAGTACACATATATAATTGCAATACATAGATTGTATCATTAATAATACTAATTTTTATGTTAAACACAAAAAATACATATATAAAGATCTAACGCAACTGTAAGAAGATGCATCAGTGTAAAGTGAGTTTACATACAGCTTCAGTATTTCATGTACTTTATAAAAACAAAACCTAATAAAAGCAAAGAGGAAATTCACATGTCATTTGTCTACTACAGGTCAATAAGTATGTATTGGATTGTAACGTTACATATTCAACTATTTACCACGTGTTTCATGCATTACTTATTGAATGTCCAGGTTTCTTATAACAGAACCATATTACACATTTTGTGCTTAATTAATATCACTGCATGTAACTCTAACCATTTGCAAATTCATTCAAATTAAAGGAAGCATCCAGTCTATTGAAGTCAGCAGAAAAACAACAAATTACTTTTTCTCAAGAGAAAATGTAGCTTGGTTGTTTACAAAAAAAGGCCTCATTTTTTCCTTTATATTGATAATAGTTACATTTACTCAATACAGGCAATACTTTTCATGTGCAAAATACACTCATAATAGGTGAATACAAACTATTCTATAAAGATAGCCAAACAGCCTTTCCAGTTTAACAAATATGCTGCTTATTACAATATGCGATTATACCTTACATTACGTTTATTCCATTAAGTCCAGCATAATTGTTATTCTTTATATCATATGTATATCAATGAAAGTTCTCCTGTGAAACTCACACTGTTTGGTACCTCCCAGCAGACACCACACTGCCCATATCTATCCTCACCCAAATTAAGAAGCATCTAGATCCTCAAACTTTTGCCGGCCATAATGAAAATTAAGTCTAGACACTCCACAGATTCTAAATTTACAAACCACAAGAATCATAAACCTCCTAAAACACATTCAGTTTGCTTTAATATTAAAATGTATTGGATTTTTAAGATTATAAATGTGATAAACATTTAATTTCACACAACATTAGAATGTAAGTTTTTTTCCCTTTCCTGTTTCTTATCCTATTAAATCTGGTACAGCAACTACGTAAACAAACCTGTGATTCCCACAGACCCCAAGTCAAGTGTCTTTTTCATTGTCTGACATCAGGTAGAGCTTTCCCAGTATTCTGAAGTGCGGACCCCACTCTCTGAGGTAGTCATAATTTTGTTCTGAGTCTGCAGAAGCTGTTTCCAAGGAGCTTAATGAGCCAACAATAGAGGCCCTCCCTTCGTATCCATAGACCTGGATGGAGTCATAAGGGGGCGCTGTAGGGTCATTGTCTGCTTCATGAAGCCGTGTGCTGATGAATGCATCAATGTTGACACCATTGTAACCAAAGTCTTGACCCTGCCGGGGAATGAACTGTAGGTCTGGTTTGATATCATTTCTTGGCAGATAGCTGATGATCCCGTCGGGATTCTGCAGAGTAGCAATGTCAAAGGCCTCCGTGTCTTCTTCACCGCCACCCTCGTCATCATATCGGATAATGTTCTCTCTGACGTCATCTTCATCTTTAACAATCAGCGTTTCATTTTTATGGTTACGAAGTGTCACGTAAAGCACCACTATGACTGCATATCAAAACAACAATAAGAGGGTTAGATACCATTGGAAAACCATTGTCTGTAATTATGTGAACAAATTTTTGCGTGTGTTGTATATAAACTTGTATAAATCTTTCTTGAAATATGTATCACATATAAGTAAAATAATTTGTAGGGACATACCTAAAAATAAGATCACACAGAGAAGAATAGCAATCAAGGCTCCCATGCTTAGTCGAATAGGCAGCACAAAGGCCTCCACGTTGCAGGACTGGATGGCGCCATCCTTGCTGCAGCTACACACTTGTATAGTAAGTGTGTTAGTACTGCTCATTGGAGGGTTTCCATTGTCATTGATGATAATGGGTAGGAGGTACATTTCTTGTTTTTGCCGCTGGAAGGTGTTATGCTTTGTAAGAATGCTTATGGAATTGTCTGAAAAGATAAAAGACAATACAGTAAAGTGATACAGCAAATTATGGCTTCCAAAACACTTGATAAATAGTCTACTGACCTATATATCATGTCACAACATTTTGTAACACTTGAAACACAATTATAAAAATGTGCCAGCTTCAATTTGCACAATAGCTTAATCTATATTCTTTTACATTAGTACCACTCACTGGTTAAGATTCTTATATTAGATACAAATTTGCATGATTTCAATGTCCAAGTATTTTTATGGTGCAATACTGTAGAATTACTGCACAATATTCCACAAATGCATACATAATGGATATTAGGCTGTTAAAACATTATCATGATGTTATTACACAGCCTTAATTTGCTAGTGTGTTACTTGATGTCCTACAACGTCCAAAACTTCCATGCTTCTTCTAAAAATGGATTTTTTTGAAAAATAGCATTTAAAAAATGTGTTTAGGATTTCTCTTCATGTGACACATAAAATACAATGTTTCAGGTAAATTACAGTAAAGTACCATTGATAGATCTCAGTTTATTATTTGGTTCCTCATACCCACTTAAAAGCACATTTTTACAGACTGCAGACTCTGGTGTAATCCCATAAATCTGACAAAATGAAAATATTTTTAAAATCCTCCATTGGTACAGATTAGTTTCTGTATGGTAAGTATGTCAGGTGGACCAGTAGAGAATATGTTAGAAAATTGGTAAAGGAAGATTTTGACTGCGAAAAAAATGATAAATTAACACATTTAACATCATACGGCAGAATTAATTGACACAGGTAATATATCCCGCATCTTAGTTGTTTCTAAAGTTTCCAACCCACTAGAATGATATTTGTCATATTGAGGGATTAGATAGCTCAAAAGTAATACATCTCATAATAATAATGTAATGTTCTATAAGGCTATTCAGTTTGCTGATTGTAATTTTATGTAACTTTAAATCCAGAATCTAACAACAGTATATACCTTGGTTGCGGAAACTAGAGCTCTTCAATAACAATAAATAATTCAATTGTTATTATAACCATGTGACATAACCACTTCACCATAAAAACTTCAGCTGGTGATAACACAGTATAGCTTTCTTATGTAAACATCTCTGTTTTATCACCATCATGTTCAGTATTCTAGGTTTTGCACTGAAGTTCCCCTGGTCAAGTGCCAAAATGTATTCGAAAGCATATTTCAAGTGTTTCAGTGTTGTATGTTCATACATTTTCTATGACCCCTTGTCCTATTCAGGGTTGCAGGAGGTCCGGAGCCTATCCCGGAATGTACAATTGCAAAGCAGGGAATAACCCAAGATGGGGCACCAACCCATCATGGAGGAAATGTGTTACTTTAAGATAAAAATATTTTAATGCAAGGAAATATTGTGAGCTGACCTTCAGAAGAGCAATTGTTTAGAGCTCTCCATCTGTTAATTCAGTTAAGTGCCTATCAGACACACACTGCTCCATGGGACTTTGAAACAGGTTCCATAATCT
Source organism: Stomatorhinus walkeri (assembly GCA_026784285.1). Taxonomy (NCBI): domain Eukaryota; kingdom Metazoa; phylum Chordata; class Actinopteri; order Osteoglossiformes; family Mormyridae; genus Stomatorhinus; species Stomatorhinus walkeri. Next base: position 3,019,786 of record JAODUD010000019.1, on the reverse strand, counting down.
CTAGATGTCTCAGCCCTGACCCTTTGCTAAGGAGCATGACAGTACAAGGATCTCATGATATCAGAACGTATTACCTTCGCCTTGCAACAAAGACAAGCACAATGAATAATATATCTGCTAAAGCCAACCTCAACTGTCAGATATTTTTTCCCCTTCAAATCAAGACCTGCACACTTTCTGCATAAGCTTTGAAGATTAGTTGTTGATATGATCCCACATTAATATTCACAGCATACTCATAAGCTTTAGATGTGTTTCCAGTGACATTACAGGAAGCCACTCATATTATAATTTGCTTCCCAGTTGCATTGTTTTAAGAGTTTTATGACATGATGCTTCATCTTGAATTAATGATTTTCAAGGGCATTCTAACCCCAAGCATTCCATACAGCAAATGAAAAATGGGATAGACAATAGCAATAACAGAGGATCAACTACTGTATGGATAAATATGTTCGCTAGCAGACAATGTGACAAGCTCTGTCATGAGCCACAGGCAGACTTAAGTGCAATTATGTTCTCTAGCATTAAATTCTTACCCACTCATTTACACAACAGGTATCTCATTCAAAGCGTTTTTAAATTAAAGTTATAAAGTTTTACATCTTTCTCAAATTGACCTGGGTGGAAAGAGGAAGTGATGTGGGTTTTCAGTTGGATTCCAATAAAACAAATGTATGTTTTCAGCCAAGTAGTCACGTCCCTTTGGGTTTTATAGTAGATGAAGGAACCAAATGAAGATTTTTTTTTCGTTTTGCTGAGAGCTCCTTAGAAATTATAATGCACCATCAGGCTGTGGACAAAATCTCCAGCATGTGTAATAGAGGACAAAAACATTAATTTAGCCTTCCAATTATGGTATTTAGCAAACACATTGAGCACCATCTGCTGCACTGAAATTACGCCTTTCTATACATCAAGTGAAACGACCTACTCTGTGTCCTTTGATATAACTGGAACAGTGTAATGCTAATATAAATATAACAATGCATGCTGATGGAACAGCCGCAGTTTACCTATATTGTTTTTTATTGTAAAATTTGGATTGCTTGACGCCAGTCTATAGATGAAAACGTGTCCATTAATTGGATCATCTTTGTCAATGGCACTCACAGTCTCTATCACCTGTGGAGAAACACAAGAATACATATATATGTTTTATTGTTTTCCGTAACTGTGATGTTTTCACAGTATTATATAAGCAACAATATAATGATAAAAATATATAATACTACTAAGATCATACAAATATATCTTACAAAAAACAACAAATATTTTGTTCTAAAAATTCTCAGATACCATATACTCTTTGTAACAAGAGAGAGATGTTTTCATTTGAAATACTATTTTCAGTTTATCCAGAGTGATGCACATAATATTACACAAGTAGAAAATGCTTTTAAAAACACCAAAAGGGGATAGCAAGATGCTGCTATATTACTGCATGTCTAGTAATATTATTGCATTTCACTATTTTTTACCACTAAATGTTTTCTTTTGTTTGAACCAAAAATGTGATTTTTTGCTAAACCCACAAACTATAATTTATAATGAGTAAAAATGCTTGAGTGGGTGAAATGAAGATCACTGACAAGCATGATATCCTCACCTGACCAGGTTTTCCATTTTCACAGAGGAACACCTCCTTGTCTTTGGCAAACTCAGGTGCATTGTCATTGATGTCTAAAATATTAATGGTCACAGAAGTTCTAGAGATCTGACTGTGGTTTCCTGAAACACAATGGAATAAATGAATGAATGATTGAGTGAACATACAAGCAAATAAATATATGAATGAATTAATTTCCTGGAACTGGTTCATGGTTGCAGTGATCTGGAAGCTTATACCAGAAAAAAAAAACATTTTTCTTTTTTTTATCCAACATGGCCGTATTATCTGCTCATATTATCCAAAGACATGTCTGAAAAAAAAACAAACAAAAATATCAAACCTTATGTATGTACAATGATGTATTACTGCCACCATGATAAAAAAAGAAACAAGCCCAGTTTCTCATTATGATGAGAAAAGATTCTTGTTTTACGTAAAAATTATCTTGTTGTAACGAGATATGTATGTTGTTATAACAAGAAAAAGGTTTCATGGAGGCTGAGTGGTATATACAAGGGATGGCAAAATTCAGTAATTTTCATTGGTGTGCCAGAAAAAAAATTCAAAATGCAATTGCACTGATTTAAATGATATGCACCCAAATATCATTTGTGATGTACTTGGGACACATTGTTTCTAATATCTGTGCATCAGTAAAGTCTGATTTATTCATTTGTAATTACTAGTAGAGGCTCTATGCCTTTACTATTTGGAAATGTGACCAATAATTTTTTACCAATACTTTTATAGTTAGATAGATTCCCATTATCTAAACTGTTTCTTAATCATGCTCTCTCATCTTCTGTTCTCCATTGCTTTCAGTGGCCAATTCTCATCAAATCTCTCAGCCAAGTCTTGCATGTTGAATTGCTTTGTCTTGAATCAAGCAGTTGAATGTAGCAGTTATACTCTTGCTTAATGTATTAATTAACCAGAAACTAAGTGTTAGTTATATACATTCCTCATGTTTGTTCATCATTAATTAGTAATAGTTTGTGTATTTCATGCAGTACTTGAGAAGTAAATAGGTTACTAAGTGACTTGTGTCCCCTCATGTAAAGTGTTACCATGTTACCATATGCATTTTGAATAT
>JAODUD010000019.1:3002806-3015891 GCA_026784285.1 Stomatorhinus walkeri | reverse complement strand
TATATATAAGGGCTCTGTTTTCCTTTAATTGCATAAGACAATATTTTAATCTTTGATTTGAACAGTAATGTGCCTGTCTTTTTAAACCTTGCAACATTAATACTTCTAAAAATGAAACTAACAAAAATGAAACAATTTGTGTAAGCTTGATTCCCTAGTACAGTCGACCATGCTAATACAAGGCATATTAAATAGACTTTTGCATATTTTCATTTTCTATAATATGCTTCAAAGAGTTTTCCCCCAAGTATTTCAGTTCCCTTGATCCCAAATGTTATTTTATCTCATTTGAACACTGGCATGATTATATAATATTCTGTGAATGTGAGTATTTGTTTATTGCAGCAATCTTAAAACACTTTCTTTTCATGTTTTTTTGACACAAATTGAACTACTGATCTGTTCAACTCAATTACTGTTCAGGGGATAAAGTAGCATTTGGAATGTGAATCCAAACATTAATTCCCAGTGTCAGAAGCACAGCTGCATTCAAACAATGCTTTAGTTTGAAACCATTGGAATACATTTAAAGAAAAAAAAATAACTTAAAAAGCATACTTACTGACTTCTGTAGCTGTCACAGTGATGTTATGCCACATGTCCATCTCCCTGTCCAGTGGTTTGGCGAGCATTATCTTTCCATTGTCAGTGTTTATGTTGAATTGCCTTTCAAGGTCTGTGTGACGATCAATTAAGTATCTGCCAAAGAAACAGTCTTGTCAGCAGTGAATGTAAATTGCACATTCATTCACAATTCACCATTTATAACAATTCCCAAAGTCCCCCCCCCCACACACACACACACACACACACACACACACACACACACACACAACATTCACTCTTTATAAGGTTTAGCCCACGGTTATTAAAAGTTCTGAGCAACCAATGAATAACTTTGTAAATAATATAGTCTTTTGACTGCCTAAATACACTATTACTCATGCCAATTTCAGTAGAATAAGGATATTGAATTTTAAATGTACCTTCCTCCTGCCATTATTTTGCCTTTCCTGTAAATGTGTTTCTATGAAGTGTTCCATCTCACCCAGCTTAATCTCATATTGAAACATAAAGGATTTATGCAATGCAGAATTCAGCATATATGGTATAGGCTTATTCTGCCACACACCGTAAGCAAAGATACTAATCTGCTCACAGCGTATTACAGTATTTTAAATTTAAAATGGATAATTTTTCTCGTGTTTGATAGTGTAGAACAAATAATTTCAACTTGAAACTGCTGGGAAAAGGCATACAGTTTGCATTTTAATCATAAGAACAAGTATCTCATCTCAGTCTGATTTATACAGAATAGGCAAAGAGCTTCTACAGCTTCTGGTATAGAGAAAAAATAAAACAAAAATTAAATTAAACACATGACTAATTACCACAGATCAGAATGTTCCAAATGTGGAAACATCATCCATGACAGTTTAGAAACAGAACAGAAGCTGTAAAGTAATCAGTGTATTGTCACGAATGGATATCTCTCTGAAGACATCAAGCAGACAGCAGGACTCACTAGGGAGTTGGTTCCAGGAAAATGAAAATATTTCATTCTGGCTTCGCAGTTTTTTAACTTTCTTTGTGACTATAAATAATTTTCAAACTCAAAAAGTAGCAAAATTTTCCAATGGTATCATTTGTTCATAAATATCTGTACTCACATACTGAATACTTGTAGTTTTTTTCTCTAAACCAAAAATATTTCAGGGAACATATACATTGCATCTCCTCATAAAACCTATACAAACTCTGTATGTTCCATAGATTATTTGTAATGACCTGCACGTCTTGTCCGCCAGACCCTGCTGTCTCCTCCCTATTGTGGCCCTGATGAGCCATGCCTATTGTTTGTTGTCCCTCATTAGTCTTTGTACTTGTTTGTCTTGTCAGCCCCAGTCTGGTCATTAACGTCTACTTTCCTGTTGCCTGTGCTTGTCCTCCCATTTTGACCTCTTGTGGTTTTAATTTTTATTCCCCTTACCCCGGCCCTCGACTCCTTTATTTCTCAAGTGACAAAATTATTCAGAAGGAAAATAATCCACTATGTGGACTTAAACATTCAGTAATGAGCAAGAGGTGTATGTGTAGAATATAGGAAATATAGATGACTGCATTACATGTCTTAACTTCTTTTTGGACAGATATCAACATAGAAGAAAATCAGGATTGCAAAATGGATAAGTATCTGAAGAATGGAGAAGTGGCTTAGAGATTAATAAATTGATGGATAAATAAATGTGAAAACAACCTCCTAAAGTATAAAGAGTTTTCAGAAACAAAAATTTTACACCTATGCCAGATAACAGAATAGTATACAAAGCATATTCTACAAAAAAGGAAACCGTAAGTGATATAGGAATTCATAGTATGCAGTCTGTGTCTGCAATTATTAGTACTGATTGGTTATATTTTTTATTTTAATAAATTTGATGTATTTTCCCCCTACTTGTAGTCCCCCTGTTTCTGATCCCCCATGAACCTGTTTACCCTCCGTTTTCTGTTTGTTCAATGAAAACCTGTTTCTGTTTTGTCAACATGCCTGCCCTCAAGTCCTTCGTCCTTCGAATCGCGACAAAAGGCTTCCTGAACCTTTATATGACATTGTACCACTCTGTGAATAATGTTGAAATAAAGACCCATGGAGCCATAAAACATCTAAGTATTCATTCAGGCACAGATGTCAATAGATTGAGACAGTGTATATCTGGGACATTAGAGAAGCCTTAGACTAACCAGAAAATTAATTTTATTGAAGTTGCACCATTAATATACAATTATACTCAGTGATGAGTACATTGCTGTAGCCATAATAATATTCTTAATGATTAAGTGGTCAGTGGAATAACATCATTAACATTTGTATTTTGGAAAAAAAAAACATCATTAGTATCTGCTAAACATTCTTTCAACATCCATGCAAGCAACTTTAATGATTAGTACGTGGAAAAAACAGAATACACAAGAAAGAATATTTAAGGATATTTAAGTTACTAATGCACCTTATCCACGAATATGCTTAAGGATCCATTTTAAGGATTTTGCTTTTTGTAAAGAGGTGTGAGAGTCAGAGTTACAAGAATACAATGCAATGCATTACAAAGAAATTTTTTTTTTATTTGAAAAGAAAGTTCTCTTATCAGTGTCACCCTAAGAAATTTCACCAGCTTTTCCCTTTTCTTTCATTGGCAAAATAACTCAAGATTATTAGGAATTCAACCAAGAGAATTTCTGTCGTCTGTTTGAGGTGTTTAGCTGTTTATGTGTTTTACAAAATGAATGGCATACAAATTAAAGTTGAGCCTGTGTCAAATGTGTGTCACAGAACATTATCATGTAAAACTCCTGGCTCCTATTTGTAGGCTTCAAGGTTATTTATTATTGTTATTCATGGCTCAGAATATAACTTATGTTCAATTGTGCTTATTGAAATTTATTTCATGTGCCTACATATTCTATAAAAAATGTGCCTACGTATTTTTATACATTTTGCCTGATTTGATTGCATGTTGCGTGTTTTGCAATACTTTATTATCTTGAGAGAACAAAAAGCAGATGTTTCTGGCATGGCACATCTCAAAAATCGTATAAGTCATAAGGGTGAAGAAGGTCAGCAGCAATTATTGTCCAGGAAAATATTGAGGTTGTGTAACCAGAACAAACTGGCTCATCTATATCCTGTATTTCCTCCTGCACTCAGTCATCTGTATTATATCTAGTCTGTTTAGTAATGCCCCTGAACCATAGCAAATCACTGAAGAGTTCACAAAATGCCAAAGTGAAAATGAAAATTGTCTGTATAACCTTTACTGAAGGAGCCCTGATGATATTTCTTAATGTAAGTCAAATAACAGGGATGCAATTATAGATGAGTCACTCACAGTGTATTTTCTTTTGTCTCCTGAATTATATTATATCTGATTATCTTAGTCAGGGTCAGGGGAGGCAAGGGGGGCTGGAACACATCCAAGACAATACAGGGTACAAGGCTGGGGTACACACTGGACAGCATACCAGTCCATCATAGGGCACAAGGCTGACATACACCCTGGACAGGATGCCTGCCCATCACAGGGCACAAGGCCATCACACTGGGGTACACCCTGGACAGGATGCCAGTCCATCTGCATGTTTTTTAATGCCTAAGAATTTTAAAAATGCATCTTTTCTTTTAATGAAAACATGCTCCTACATTTTTGTTTGTATATGGGAAGGCCTGCATATAATTACTACTGCTGCAAATTACTCACCATTGTAATGGTATATGTTATATAGACCTGGAAAGGAGCTGTATGTATTACTGGGATTCTTCATGCCTTTTCTGTATTTATAGGTGAAATTACCTGATGGAGCTAGCAGTGGAATCTGGGTCATGGGCAAACACCTGCCCAAGGACTGTGTTAACGGTAGCATCCTCATGAACCTGCAGAAGATAACCAGCTGACGAGAATACAGGCGGTTCATCTGAATCCTCCACTGTGATCTTCACCGTGGCTGTATCTCTGAAAGGGCTTCCACTGCTAAATCGAGGATCCATTATAATGTTGGTTGCCTCAACCTTCAGAGTGTAGGATTTTTTGCTCTCAAAGTCCAAGGGCTGTTTTTGAGTGATGATGAAAAGTTATTAATGGTGAAAACAACAAGCACAGATTAACAAAAAAAAACAAAAACAGGAAACAAGAAGAAAGAAGTTCATATATATATATATATATACTGATGATGAACGTACTTTATAACATCTATATAATCAAGCATGGTGAATGCAGAATCATGTTGAGTGTTCAATCTGGTCCTCCTCTTGAATGCTTATCAGGAATGAAAAGATTAGTGAAGTACACATAATTCATGAAGACCCTTCATTTGGCAAGTACATTGAAATTCCTAAGTTTCACATACTATATCCTCTTTTTGAAGACACACAAACACACAGGTGTGAAGGTCTGGGGGGAGTCTGTTACTGCAATACGACTATTAATCAAATCACAGGACTCAAATTGGTAGCCTTTTAATTCTCCCAGTCACCCACACTGGGATGAACTACAGAGCCTGTTTCATAACATACTGTTCATAACAAATTCAACGTGAACAGCCCTTGACCTGCATGGATCCAAAGATTCTCATTTGGATGCCAGGGCTCATCGTGTGCTTGCTTTGTGTCCTCCTGTTATGCAAGGAGAACTTTTTTCAGCATTTAACTTCCTGGAATATAGTTACATCAAGTTTTCACATATTCAATGTATTTCTGTATGAGTGAGTACGCAGAAGGCATACTTGGGAACATCAAAGATGGATTTGGTCTAGTAGGAGAACAACAGCACAACCATTCACAGCCCCACAGAGCCCTGAGTAGTTAAAGATAAAAGGATTTGCAACCTGAAAAAAAACTTCTAACTGAGCCTTTGCAACCTAGTTTATATCAACATTTTTAACTTTGAGGATCTTTCATAATTTGCTCTAAATATTTGAAAAGAGCTTACCAGATGTTTGCTGCAGGCTCTCCAAAATGTTGCATTTTAAGGAATTACTGTTTGGGACAACTGGTACTGATGTATTATACTGTAGAAAGTCAGTAGACAGTAAATCCCCGCATTTGTCACATTCATATATGACTTTTTTTTTTTTTTCCTCCTCCAAATAAGTATCAAAGAAAGAAAGCCTGGGGACTGGTTCAACAAATTTCTACATTTTCTTTACCCATGTAACAGACCTTACTCTGGTAAGCATTATATGCATTATGGCATGATGGAAAATGCAGCCTGTTTTGGAACTCTGGATTGAAATGATACTCAGTCTATACCAGGGTTTCATTGTGCTTTTTTAACTCTCTGTTTAGAATAGGAGCTACTCTATGCAGTTGAGCAGAACATTATGCATGGAGGCCTAGGCTAATCTGTGAAGTGGAATAATGTCTAATGACAAATAAGTTGCTAATATTTGTGGTATTTACAGAGATTCTTATAGTATTATTCCTATAAAAGTTTTTATGGAGTATTTACAACAGTTGAGACTTTATGAGGGCAGAGAAACCCATGAGTTCTGCAATGATTCCCTTCACTCTGAATATCTTGCCAGTGTTGATCATCAAAAGAAGAACACAACATTTTCCTTGGTAGATCAAGTGGAAGTGTAACACCAGATGCAGTCACCCATGACAAATGTAGAAATATTTACACCTTCTCCAGAAACAGATCAAGTGATCTGTAACTATCCACAGTACTGTCTGGTCTGAGAAATAATATCACACATTACTGCTTCGGGTAATAAGTTGTTGCTATCACATTCTATGTGATTGCCTATAATCATGTTATCTGGAAAGTACATTTAAAAAGCAAAATTTCAAGCACTGCTATATAAAAGAATAATATATCAAAATGAGAGCTTGAAAGGGATAAAAGTGCTCAGTGTGCCTCAGTGAGTTTGGACGCTGTGTCTGTGATCTGAAGGGCATTGGTACAAATCAGAGTATGCAGAGTGATGTCACTCTTGGCCCCCTTCGCAAGGCCCTTAACCCCTAATTGCTCCTGGGACCATCTGACCCTGCTTTCGATTGTACGGCACTCTGAATAAGAGTGCCTGCTGAATGACAAAATTGTACATGATTTTTAAAAAGGTTATTGCAGGATGTTCCTTCAAATCATTTTAGAAGCTTTATTCATGTCTTTATATTCTGAATTTGACTATTTAAAAAAAAAAATCTTCACTCCTTGAAGTCTTCTGTTCAGCAATGGGGCTAGAAAAGACATTGAACCAGCTAAAATGTTTCTTAGAATGTGTATACTCATGCAGTTACACTCTTTGAAGTGATACAAATGTGAACGCTGTACTCATATATGTAGCTTGATTCATTTCTATTTTTAAAAATATTTTAATAAACTAATAAACACATCATAGTCTTAGTAGATATGTCAATAACCGGGCTGATGTCATATACACTAACGAGAAGCGTGTCTGGAATCCAAATCGCTCAGCAATATCTGTGCAATGATGAGGGTAGTACCAAACTTGGAATTTACCTTCTTTAGCTGAAGAATTCCCTCTTGTGTATGAGGATCTGTGGTTATCTCAAAAACATCCTTCCCATCTCCTTCAATGATGCTGTATGTCGACAGTGCATTTTCTCCAATATCCCTGTCATTTGCCTTCACTCTCCCGCCAGACTTCTCCAGGCCAAGATCCTCTGGTACAACAAATTCATATATACCTGTCAGGAACCGAACCACAGACAAGAATCTCAGTAACGTACTGTGCTTTACTTCCTGTAGGAGCTCCAACAATCAAACATTTATATCGCAACAGCTAGTGCATCAGCTAGTCCACTTAGGATCATGTAATATAATATTATATAATCTATATTTTTTATTTATTTTATATCAGCATTCTTGTGAGCAGCCCCCCCTCCCTATGTGTTTTTACACACAACAAACATTGCCATTCATTTCCCAGATAAGTGGCACAGTATGTTAGATGGAGTAATTAATGCGGTTATCTTTATAAATGGGAATGACCTTACTTTTTGAGAATTTGGGTGGGTTATCGTTGACGTCGCTCAGGGTAACGGTGACTGTAGCTGTACCTGACAAGCCTCCCATGTGCCCCCCCATGTCCTTGGCTTGAATGACAACCAGGTATTCTTCCCTCATTTCTCGATCCATCCCATGAAGTGCAATTTTAATAACAGCTGAAATTAAATGAGGTTCTTAGACTCCAGTGTAATGCCTCATCCAGTATAAAAAACCACCACCACGACAATGATAATATGTGTAAGGTGACAATAGTATATTACATAATTTTATTAGCACTGAAGTATCAAATGAAATATTCAAATAGACGTTATTCGGATTAAAGTAAATACAGGCAATTGCAATAGAAAACTGGCATAGACTGTATATATATCCCTCCATCTTCCAATCACTTATATAATGCAGGGTCGAAGGTTAGATTTTGGTGCGGGTCTTAATGAATTTGCCACTGCTGACTCACCTCACATACCCAGCAGTGTTATTCAGACTGTGGGTGTTCTGTGTTCTGAAATTTTCAAATGATGTTGTGTACAGTGTGTGTAGAGTAAATTTCATTATGTACACAGTAACATGTGTACATGAGCTGTGGGTGAAATTGAACAAAATCATGGAACGGCTGAGGTGTCCCTGAGGAGAAGATTGAGAACTGAAGCAGTGTTCATGTAGCCATCCAACTATCAGTAACCTTTTAGAAAACAGAAGAAATTACTATTTGCACGTTCTAATGTTAAATTTTGTTTTTTGTTCTAAGTACACTTGCTGCCCAGATAAACAGCTTTAAACATTTCTCTGGACTGCCTAAGACTTCTGCACTTATATATATACACACACACACGCACACACACACACACACACACACACAGACATATATATATATATATATATACACACAGTACTAATCCCTTGCTATAACCAGTTTAGTTTTCTTTGATGCAAAATCAGGAAGAAGTTTCAGGTGAGAATGTAGGCAATTCCTTGCACAACATCACTGTCATAATAATTTTACCAGTTTTAATACCAAAATACAAAGGAATGGCTTCCTTCCGTGCACATCCATTCTATCAGTCTAATCCTTAAAGATTGCCTACTATTTATGCAAAACCATGACTATCAAACTGGAAAGAATGACAAAACAGTAATTTCCTGTCCATTAGCTAAGTGATGAACTGGAACACGACATTTGCTCATTAATCATACGTGATTCATTTCCTGTGTTACTGGAGGCATCAAATAGAGGCTGGTGGCTGTTTTCAATGTTTCACTAACATTAATTAAAACATCTGCCTCAAATGAAAGATCCATCAGCAGTTACTTAATAATCATGCATATTATGTTGTGGTAAGAGAATGTATGTTAAAGGAGAAACTGTTTTCTTTGGTGTTATTTGCATTGCATGTTCCCCAAAAACACTGTGAATTCTCACTATTTCATCCATTTAATTTTATTGATTGGTTTGTGTGTGTGTGGGTACAACACATATTAATAGTTTCTTCCCACAGTAGAAAATGGCATCTCTGAATTGTGTGTGCGTATGTGTGCGTGCATGTGCGTATATGAATTATGTTTATACTACGTTGCGGGGAGCAAATGCCCCCCACAAAGTAATAATCCCCACAAAGATCTGCAAGGGTTATGGTTATGGTTTAGGGTTATGGTTATGGTTGGGTAAAGGTTAAGGTCATCATTTTGAGTTTTTCCCATAGAAATGAATGGAGATATAAATGCAAACCTGTGTGTGTGGATTATACTTATATTACATTGTGGGGACCAAATGTCCCCATAATAATATAAAAACCTAATATTTTGATGTTGTGAGTACCACTTTTATAAACTCAATTTTATAAAAATCAGTTTTTGCAAGCAAAAAAAATGCCTCCTACTTTGACTCCTATAAAATCTCCTATTTTATTTGCTTACTTAGGATTATGGTTTGGGCTGGGTAGCGGTTAAGGTTGTCATTGGTGGGATTAGGGTTTTGCCAAGAGAAATTAATGGACGGTTCCATTGATCTGAAATTGATCTGAAATTAACATTGATATACAGATGTTTTTCAGTGTTAACTGTGTCATTCTGTTCATGGTGTCTCAAATGGAAAACTTGAGACTTGCAAGAAAAAGTTGTAAATATTTAAATAGGGTATGTGTGTCTCGTGCAGGCACTGACCTGTATTGGGATCAATTGAGAAATAGGGCTGGCCCTCCAGAATACTGTAAACCAGCTTGGCACTGTTTCCATACACTGGGTCATCTGCGTCCATGGCTGTTACCTTGGTGACTGACATACCTGTGGATAAAAGAGCCTAAGAAAGATCAAATAAAACCAAATATCCGAAGAGACTCCGAAAATATGAAACCATATCTCTAGCAAGGCAAGTAGATTCTCGTCTCAAACCGACACTGAGTCTGCTTAATTCACTCACATCTCACTGTGACGACAGGCCAAATTAGGAGTCAAAAACAAAAACTTGCTGCTTCCTTGTTGAAGTCCTTTACTTTGACTAATTTACTAGTTTACTCACTTTTATTTCAGTTGTGTAGCATTTATATTCACATTTCTATGTGATGGAGGATTTGCAAACTGGCTTTTACATTTATTTGTGACAAAAACTGTAATGCTGGTGCATCATGAATATTAAATGTCATAATAGGGGACTAATCAATGAGACACTTTGTATCTTTAAAAGAGTTTATAAAATCTTGTCCTGACTTGAGTGCAATAAAGTAATAAACATACATTAAACTGAAGATATGTTACATTGTTTTTCCAGGTCAAATTTAAATGGCTGGCCTGACCAGGAGCTTCAAGTTTTATGGATCCTGTTCCTGTTTGCTAAACACTACAGATGGGTCTGTGTACCTCAGGCTATGGACACATCATATCTCATTACAGGTAGCTGTAGCACATGTCACTATCCTCATCTGCCAGTCTATTCACTCTGTTTGCATGGCTATATGTGTTGTAACACATTATATAGCAATAGCTTCCTGTGATAATGATTTTGGCCCCTACATCCATCCAGGCCAAATCATAGCTCACTACAATGTCTCAACCAACAACTGACAGCTGTGTGTATCATGGAGATATAGCATATAACTGTGGTGATGAATGAATCCATGATCAAAGTATGGACTACCGAATTAAAGTATGGTCTGGGTTATGTGCAATTTCTAAGGAAATAAAATCTTTCAGGCTATCAGTCAGTTGCCTACTGCTTTTTCTTTCTAGGCATGGAATTGCATGCCACTAGGTGCCAGAATCAAAGCCCATGAGTGGTCTTCAGTTCTGCTTTGTGCCTTTCCAATTTGATCCATTGCCTGTTGAGATCCAGATGGTTTGAAAGGAAGGGCCACATACAATTCTGGTTTTGCCCAGAGGAACAATACTGTATTTTTGAATTTTGTATATCAACAAGTAAAAATGCTCCAAAATGTCTGTTCTGCACCACTGGAACTGATCTGATTTACTAGTGAATAAGATTTCAAACTTTTAGTAAGGCATGACATGCTAAGCTAAAATGTATTGTCTCTTTAATGATTTTCTATTTAAATAGAACACATCACCAAGAATATTATATCATAAGGGGTGTCGTTAAGTAATAGCATCAACCAATTGACATCATTGGAGGATCATCTTAAAATGAAAAAGTCTGAGCTACAATTTAAACATGGCTTTTATTTTCACAAATGCAATAAGCATGGTTTAATGAGTTTGATGATGCTGGAAATATATAGTGTGGTAAACATCTAGCCAGGCCATGGCCATCTGTTACCCCTCATTAGATCCAAACAGTCTCAGCTGGGGACAACTGATAGCTGGAAACAAAATAGGGACACTTTTCTCCAAAGTGGTACAGCTGAATTTTGGAGTCAGTGGCTAACACAATATATAAGGTAAAGATAACATGTATTTTATTGATCCCATGGAAAAATTCTTTATGGATGCATACTTGCAACGTTACCCGTATGCCACAACAACAGCATTAGCAACAAGATAAACAAAAAAAAATAACAATTAGGTAACACTTTACTTAAAGCACTCATGTATAATGCATTATAGGTACCTCATATCTATCCATCCACCCATTTTCTATACCCGCTGATCATACTGGGTCATGGGGGGTCTGGAGCCTATTCCAGAAGCAAAGGGCATGAGGCAAGGAACAACCCTGGACAGGGGGGGGGGGGGGTGTCCGCCCATCGCAAGGCGATGCCCACACACCGTTCACACCTACGGGCAATTTAGTAACACCAGTCAGCCTTAGCATGTCTTTGGACCGTAGGGGGAAACCAGAGTGCCTGGAGGAAACCCCACGATGACACAGGGAGAACATGCAAACTCCCCACACATGTAACACAGGCAGAGACTCAAACCCAGGTCCCAGAGATGTGAGGCAACAGTGCTAACCACTGCACCACCATGCCACCCTGGTACCTTCATATATGATAATGTATTCATATTATGGAGACCACTATAATGCATTATAGTATAGATTCATAGAGCATTCATAATACATAATAAACATGGCTATAATGTGTTATGCCTTTTTATAAACAGTTATAACCGTATTTATAATACTTTATGAATGCATTATAATTGCATTATAAAGCTACCTAAAATTCATTATGATGACTGTGTCATGACCTGCTTGTATGATCCTCATGTGTGCCGCGCCCCCTCATTACCTACCCCGATTGTGATCACCTGTTGCCTGTAATTTTCCGCTTGTCTTGTATATTTAGTTCACGTTCAAATTTGTTTCCCCAGGTCCATCATTAACATAAATTCGCCGTGTGCTCCCCTGTCATCTTGTCAACCCTGAACAGCTCTTTGCCTGCTTCCCCGCTCGCCGCACACCAGTCATCACAGAATGACGGACCTCAACGAAGACTCACCTCCACGAGCAGAGCGGAAACACATCTGCTTTACTGCAGGAGGTGATGTTCTGGCTAAACCAGCCCAAGGTTCAAGAGGACCTTGTAGTGCTGATGCTAGCCAGCCGGAACAGGACGCTCCTTAGTGAGATGTCCATGCTCAGAGATGTGTACGTTACGGAGGAAGTGCATGAAAACCTCTGCCAGCTCATACAGCATGTGACAACAGGGAAGACCCAGCCCGTCACGCTGCCCAGAGCAGGGACTGTCGCTCCGTCGTCACGTAGATGGCGCAGCCATAGTCAACCGGCGTCACACCAGAGGAAGAAGAAGAGGATGCCCAAATAGACAAGGCCAGAGGAAGTACTAGCAATTCCCTTGAGAACTGCCTCTCTCTTTCCGGCTTCTCTCTTTTGGGATGAACATCTCCAAATTACGGAACCATCGAGGTTCCCTCCGGACGTCACCACTGCTTCCAGCTTGCAGGTTCCCCTTGCCAGCCCCGCTGATGAGATGCCACCACTCCGGGTGGCGTATCACTTCCGGGAGACACGCCTTGCAGATAAACGGGCAGAGACCATATGGGATGCCATCCCATGGGTCCCGCGGAGGCTTAACACTAGAAAGACTGACTGGGTCAATTGACCCAAATCAAACAAAATCACTGCTATTTCTCATTGAAGTTCTT
>JAODUD010000019.1:2947572-2960339 GCA_026784285.1 Stomatorhinus walkeri | reverse complement strand
ATTAACTAGCTCCTCTAACTCACTGTTGCATTGGATGTGAGCCAGTTGCTCCTCAAGATCGCGAACCTTGACCATGAATGAGTCCACTAGCTCACATCACTCGCAGATGAAGTCCGACTGGACACTAACGTCCAGAAGGGCAAACATCTTGCAAACGCAACACTGAGCCTGCCCCATATATTTAACTAACTCACTATGGCCCCGTACTCCCAGCCCAATTAATGTATATAGTTTATTTAACTTTAAACGATTAATTAACATAACGTTAAATGCAATAAAGTGCTGAGTACACTAAAATGTCATATATATAGTACAATGTTATATATTTTATGCATGAGAGTCATATATGTAAATGACAATGTTACTAAATTAACGTGTTATGATGCCCATATCTCTGACAATAATATATAACTTTTCTAGTTAGATTTATGACATTGAATGATGACCAGATAATTTATTGTTGAATGTGTAATTTAACTTTAAATATTAAATTTAAAATATCAATAAAGTAGCAGGTGGGTACGTTTCCTCTTTTTCGTATAATATATCTTTGCTTGTATAACTTAAAACACACTAAACAACTTTTTGTTTATATAAACTTGAAATCCATTTACAACAACCAGAAATGTAAGATAATAATTTGGGGGGAAATTATGCATAAATTCTAAATCAAGCTATACACATTTGCATGTTTTATGCAGTTAGACGGTTTATAGTTTCCTAAAAAGCAGAAATCCATCAGTAAATGAAATGTGCTGCAGACATCTCATGTACATTTCTTTGAAGGAAAGGAATGCCAAAAAAGACTGCAATTCTAGTGTTTAGATGAAATGCACTGTTGCAGTCACCCCTAGATCAATACGTCCTCATCCCCATGGCAGAGTGTTATGCTGCTGTGAGGAGAAACTATGTGGCGAAGGAAATTAATTCAGCAGACTGGCCGGGTAGATGGAGGAAAGACACAGATTATGTTCTCACTGAGACAGGCCTCCACGGACCTCCTTCTACTCTAATTAATCATCTGTATAAGTGTCTGACACCTCAAATGTCTACAGGAGAAGCCATTAAAAATATATCCCCCATATGAACCTGTTGCCCTGTTATTTGAAACAAGTGTGGGAATCCAATATGGAGGTACAATGCATTTCTGCTAGGAGCCTTATTTGTAGTATTTTCGAGATTGTTCTTTTTAGTGTTTGCAGTTTAATGATCCTGTTCTTATAAGGAATAAAATAAGCTTTTACTGGGGCTAAGATGGAATTGGAATTGAAATGATGCTTTATTTGCACAAATAGACTGGAAATCTTCAGTTTCCACATATCCCATCTTCTCAGCACACACAGTGGCAACTATTTGTCTGGCACCCCAGGAGCTTTTCAGAGGGTTAAGGGTCTTGCTCAAGGGCCCAACAGACATAAACTAATCTGCCAAGAACAGGATTTGAAGCAGCAAAATTCTGATAATAAGCACAGAGGCCTAACCCACTGAACCACACCACCTCACAAACATCCAGCTCCCCTCTTTCACACTGTCTTGTGTTTTTGCACTTTAAGTATTGTGAGTCCGAGTGTGGTCGAGTATGCATATTGATAAACACTTTCTTTCATTCCCATAAAAAAATCAGTGTTGGAGCTGTCTGGTGCAATTTTGATTGATTTTACCTTAATATTAACTAAATTGCCATTATTGTCCTTGCACACTATCAATGCTGGGGCTTCGAATCAAGCCTGCACTCTCTGTGTGCAGAGTTTGCATGTTATACCCATGTATTGTGGGGTTTCTATGGTTTCCTCCCACAGGTCAAAAACACGCAGTCAAGCTAACTGGAGTCTCTAAATAGCCTATAGAATATGATTGTGTATGTGAGTAAGTGTCTGCCCTGCAGTGAACTGGCATCCCATTTAGGGTGTGTGTACTCCAGCCTCATCCCTGAGCTACCTGTGATGGGGTCTAGGTGACCTTGACCAGGATAAGTGGTGAGGTGGATGGATGAAAATTTCTATGGCAGGGAAGATAAAGGGACAGAATAAAGATCTGAACTTAAAAGCTTCTAATTATGAATATGAACAATGTAATTGAAGGGGCATCAGACTGTTAGAAGAGACGAGAAACATGCTCCAGAGGACTAACACTGATTGGGAATAAGTTCTACATTAAGGATTCATGTTTCATTAGACACACTTACTTAAAAGATTCTTTTAACTGTGGGCTCTCTGGTCCTCCAGTAGCTGGGGTCAAGCCTGACATTTCATACTTTCATACCATTGCTGAAATAGGGCCAATTGAAGTAATTTACAAATGATTACACATGACTTCTTAAACATTTATTATTTTTAAATTGTGTCTGAATTTTGCAAGAGCTCTGAAACACTACCGTACATATTTTATCAGTATAGCAATAATAAGGAGTGATTTATTTAAGTGAATCAGGGATGGAGTGATAAGAACTTGACTGTGCATACTTTGTCATTTCTTTACAATTTACTCTGTCGTGTAATCCACTCTCTGTTTTAGCAACGGTGTCATGTCCTTATTGTAAAATCATTTCAGGATGATCATTTGCATTATAAATCTCTGACTTCCTATCTACACTGTATGGACAAAAGCATTGGGACACCTAGCCATTACACTTACTGGAACATTTATGACACCCTACTATAAATCCATAGGCATCAATATGGTGTTGGTCCCACCTTTTGCAGCCATAACAGCTGCTACTTTTCTGGGAAGGCTTTCCACAAGAGTATCTGTGAGAATTTTTGCCCATTCATCCAGAACAGCATTTGGGGCAGCATGTGGCTCAGTGGCCTAAGCCTGGGCGCTTGTAATCACAAGGTCACTGGTTAAAACCCAGCCTCAGCCAGTCTGTGGGTCCTTAAGTGAGGCCCTTAACCCCCAGCTCCCTGGGTGCCCCAACAGGTGCCTGCCCCTTGCAGGCAGCTTGCTCTCCAAAGAGCAAGTTGAGAGAGGCATAAAAGGAATTTCCCCACATGGACAATAAAGCATTGATTATTATTATTATTTGTGAAATTTAGGGACTTATATTGGATTTGAAGGCCTGACTCTCAATCTCTGTTCTAAGCCTCGTTCGAAGCAGTTGAGGTCAGTGCTTTGTGTGGGCCAGTCAAGTTCTTCCACACTGTGATGGCTGCCCCCACAGCCACACAGTTAATTTGAAGGCAAGTTTCATTTCTGGTCATTTGTTATTTCATGTTTGAGTTTGTTTAGTTGTAATATTAATAATTAACATTTTATTTGTTTATGTATTTCTTTATTTGGCACATTTAACCAGTTTACTAGATGAGGCATGCACATTTGGTTAACTGGAATGTGAGTAATCATTGAGTTTGTTTCACTTGGTGATGTGAAGCTTTGCTTGCCAGAAGAAGTCTGAAACTCTGCAGTTATTGATTGGACTGAACGTTGGTGACTTTTATGTACTTTTACGTACTATGAGCCTCTGCCCTGTTACTTTACATGGTCTGCTAGTTTGTGGCTAAGTTTCTGTTGTTCCTAAACACTTCCAGTTTGCAATAATGACACTTACAGTTGACCATGGAATATCTAGCAGGAAATTTCACAAAATGACTTATTGAATATTCAGCATCCTTTGATAGTACCACACTTGAATTCACTGAGGTCTTCGGAAAGACCCATTCTTTTACAAATGTTTGTAAACCTGACTGCACAGCTGGGTGCTTTATTTTATACACCTGTAACAATAGGTCCGAATGGATCATTTGAATTCAGTCATTGAGAGGTGTGTACCAATACTTTTGTTCATATAAACAATCAATCAATCAATCAATCAATCTATCTATCTATCTGAGAAGGTTATTTAAAGACTGCTTCATCATATTGTGTGAGTCTGTGACACTATACTTACACACTAATTTCCTCAATACTGTGTGTGTACAAACCATTAATACTTATAATTATAATAATAATAATTATAATAATATTGTTGTTCCGAACGGGGATGGAATGTAGACAAAGGTGCAGACATCAGAGTATCGGGAAATACGTGGTTTAATTACAGGTAACGCAGGCAAAATGCAGACAGACAATACAATGACCGGACTAGGGAAACAAACTGAAACATGGACGAAATATAAAGGACTAATGATAACAACCAGAAACAGCTGATCACACGGGAATTCAACACGGGGTTAACGAGGGGGTGTGGCACAGGGAAGGAGCGGACGATCTTTACACCTTGTTTGGATACATTTATTTTCTTACTTTACAAATTATTGTTTTTATAAATGTGCTTAGATATGTTTAGTACAGTACATGCTCTTCTTGTTTTATCCGGTTCATTTTGTGTTTAAATGCTAAAAAAAACATGTTTAGATGTATTTTTTTTTTTCGAGTTCTGAGGTACCACTGTACTGTCTTATGCAAATGTGTATCCTGCCTCTCTGGGCTTCATCCCTCAAACCTGCTGGGCCAGCTCATACTGTACACCCTGAATCTCATTTCAAAGAGAAAAGTGATATCAACATTCATTTATATTTACAGGAAGTAACACCAATAAGCTTCTGACAGTTTAATTTGTTTGTTCATGCGTAATTGCATTACAGAAAAACTTATCCTCTGTGAAGTGAATTTTTCCTTCAGCGTGTCAAATGCATCCAGAGACTGCTGAAACCAGACATGGGACACCTTGAACATGATTAATGGACAGGATAGCCACAGTGCCTAAACTCCAAATGAAACTACTCCAGAAATCACTATTGCTCCTTATCACAGCATGTTGTGAACATTCTGTAATGGCTGAATGGGATGGAAGGTGTCCAAAGCATAAGACTGTCATTACATGGAACCTCCACTACTCCCCTTTCACAACAATTCATTCTTGAGTAGGAATTACAGAATCTGTCACACATGTTGAACATCAGTTTCTTCATCTGAAGAATGTTTAAGCATATAAACTAGACAGACAATGGCAAACTGATCATAGTACCTTATGATTTTGTGGAAGTCTTCCTTTTATTCACTTCCTGTATACAGATTAGAATGTTGACATTATGGAGGTCAAGCTTGATAGATACGTTATTAATAAAACCTGCTCAGTAGTAGTCAAAATAAAAGGATAAAGGTAGAAGTAAAAATGACATTGAGGCAGTCTAATCAGCACATGGCCACAAGCTTCCATCATTCTTCTCCATGAAGAATAAGTCTGCTCAGGTTGATGAAATGGAGGGCTCTATAAATCCTGTAGGTTGGGCCTTAACAATACAGTGGTCCATGACTTGTGTCTTTGGAACCCAATGAGAATAGATCCATCCCAATAACACATATGCTACACATGTATCATAGGTGTGGGGGTACATTTGGAGCCCAGTGCTTTCTAAAGACAAAGAAATATGGATATCCAGTACTTCTTAAGTAACCTGATCCTCAATGCCAGTGCCCCCCAATACACAGCAGGAGATCAACCAGGAGCTGCCCCAGGGTGTCAGTCAGCTCAATTATAGACGAGGACAAATCTAGCAGGTGCTTATATGTGTTTATTATCTTGAACTATATAGTTGTGGATGGGATCAATATCCTCAGGATCAGAATTCAAAATGAAAATCCATTAAAGACACAACCATATCAAGGAGGAAGCCTCGTGTATCCAGCTCTTAAAACGTGCCCTTAATGTTTACACATGTTCATTTTTTTCTGTTAAGCTTTATCTAATTAAAAAGTGAGTTTTGTATTTATTTGCAGGTATAACAAAATAGTTTTACACAATGTGAAATAAAATAATACAACACTGTTGTAAACCAAAATATAGGAAAACACTAAACTCACATTGGCAGCATTACACTCGATTAACTCTACTATGTGTCTGGACCGTTTTGTGAGACATTTACTATGAAGGCATGGTATCCGCCATCTTAGTGATTTAATCCTGCATACAAAACAAGGTCTTGTCACGCCCACCGGGGCAGGGCGACACACGGATTAACAATCAACCCCAATGAGACCGGCTATTTAGACCTGACGCCGCGGTGCTAACACCGCGAAGTATTGTTGCCATTTCCTAAATGCCTCATACCAAGCACTTCTCTCGTTGTCTTTCCCTGCTGCCCTGCCTGTTTCCGCGTTCCGTGTTTCCCTTCCAGCCCCGCTTCCTCGATCGTCTCTGCCTACCTTCCCGAACCCTTCTGCCCTGCATCCCTGGAATCCCTCAGTCCGTCCTCCCTTCCCATCGTTTTCCTGTATTGTCTTTCATCATAGGACTGACCAGCCCGGCATTCGACCTTCCGCAACCAACCCGACCATTCGCCAGCCCAGCCCTTTTGGATCTGTCTGCCTTTGGATTTCCTTCCATTCAATCACTCTCCAGCATTTCCGGGTCCGCTTGGTCTCTGTCAGTAAAGTGTCACAGGTCTTACATATTTCCTTCACATCAAGTTACTATAATATATTAACAAAACTTTATGCATAACTAAAGCACTTAACTTTGTTACAAAACCTTTGAGGATTTCACCCATTTAAACAATCATGTCCGTCAGTCACAAGCTACGGTAGTAGATGACTCTCTGCTACGTCCAAAACCTTTACACATCAGAAATATTATGGATTTAATTCAGTACAAGACACTGGTCCAGGGGGATTTTTATGAACCTATTTTTGGAAAAAGAACAATCAGAAAGTGTTGCTATGTGTTTAGATTAGCCACAGATTGTAGTATTTGCTTCTGCATGCTCGTATATTCCCCCTACAATGTGCCCTGTAGTGTACGGGAGCTAACTGTTGGGGTAGCAGCTTCAGGAGAGATATCCAGACCTCCCTCTCCCCAGCTACCTCTACCAGCTCCTCGGGGAGGACGCTGAGGCACTCCCAGGCCAGCCGAGAGATATAGTCCCTCCAGCGAGTCCTGGGTCCACAAATCTAAGTACACTAATTGTCTTCTCAAGGTGGCACAGACTGTAGCGCTTTCCTCACCACTAACAACACATGTAAAGGGAAAGTACCAAAAACGTGGCATGAAGGAGTACTTGCTACAACAGTTCACACAAAAACAGCAACATCACAATGGATTTCCCTATGATGAAAGCTTTTTATTCATCTACATACAACAAAGTCTGTTTCTGTGTCATGTCTTGAGAATCAGTCAGACAAATCAGTAAAGGAAAAAAATGTTTTGAGCTTTTATGTGTGTGGTGCACACATTGCTGAAGGAGATAGTATGTTTGACATAAAACAAAACAGCCACAATTTCTTATTAGATCAAAAGACTGAAAAATATGCATTTTACATAGTTTTACATTTAAATATATCTTGTATTTCTAAATTACATTCGTTAGCCGTGAGCTCATTAAGGCAACCACACTCAGGTGGGTCCAGTTAGGGGAATTCTTAAAAGATGTATGCTAATGGTAAAGTGGTATATGGTTTGTTAGCAAGGTTAGTTTTATATATTTCCAGCAATGTTGAGATTTTATCAGCAGTTTAGTTAGTTTGGTATTATGTTTCCTCACTTATTTAGTAACAGGTTTCTCATTATAAAAATCTTCTGGCTATCTTTTAGAATTTCAACATGCTGTACAATAGATAAAAACCAGAACTGTCTCACCCTAAATTTCATAATCCATATTAAAATTAAAATATCCCTCTGAGAAATCGGTTTAAGGACTATGCACTTGTATTCCATTTGTGTTTTGCACTACAAATATGCAATAAAAATAATTCATTAGTGCTGCTAATGCCTACATTACATTACCAACCCACAACACGCGTCTGATGGCTTAGTAAGAGCCTTTCTACTTTTCCCAGCTCTTGACGTCGGTGTTAATTAGATTCATAATGTCTCTGAAGAAAAGAGGCTAGAATCTCCCAAGTAGCTCTCGGGGCTGTAGTTAGATTTTCATGCTCCTCATTTAAAATTCTGTCCAGTTACTGATGCAGGTGTTGCACTTTCTTTTTGAAAGGCACCTGAATGCTAATATTGCAGTGTACTAAGGTCTTTGAAATATAAAGCAGTCATTCGCAGAATCCTAATGCCTGAACGCCAATAGACTCCCATCACGGCCTTCACTGATACAGGATTCGCTGTTGTATCCTGTTTTTTTTCCCTCACTTTTTTCTTGGAACATATTCCTGGAACATACAAATATGTAAGAATAATCAGTACATTTAAATTTGAATTTAATTATCAAGTCTATTACTTTCTCACCTCCAGCTCTACAGGTAAATGTGTCTGTGTGGGTTTACTCTTCATACTTTGGTTTCTTCTCACAGTACAAAAATTTGCCAGTGGTTCATGCATGTGCAATTCCCTGCCATGGACTAGCATCCTGTCCGTTGTGCTCTTTTATTTGTGCTTTGTTTCCCAGGGAGGTGCTGCACACTGCAACCCTGTATCGGTTAATGGAAATGGAAGGGTAGATATATTGCAAACTGAAAATCCTGAGTCCAGCTGAGTCTTATCTTCCAGTGTCATTTAAGTAAGGGTATTTTAGGATACAGAGTACTACTGCAGTGTCTATTAAATAAACAAACAGACAGAATGACCTGTCAGGCCAAAGGAACCTGTGAGTGTTTTTTGATAAACCATGAGTCTAGCCAAAGCCGTTTTGAGAATTGGATATTCAGTGACAAACCGGAAGAAAGAGGCATCTGTGCCAAGTTGCACTTTAGGTTAAATGACTGCAGCAGTTCTGAAACCAACCAAATGGCTCTCTGTTAATAGTCAGCTTCCAGGCCAAATGTGCAGAATCAGTGATCTGTGTGATGGTGGTTCAGCTTTTATTGCACCCCCAACACCCATCTCTCATTTAGTTAGCAAAAAATGTTGTTCCCCTTATTGCTTACACTTTTATTATGCACTGTGTTTCTTGTAACAGAAAATGTTTAAAAAGTACATCTGTATACGTTTTTTCATCATCAGTGGCGTCCCCAAAGAGCTATTAATAATTTCCCAAATAAATATCAATGTGCAACATTCTGGTTTTACTTGGTCCATTAAGTTAGTCTTTTTTGTAAGAAAGCTGATTGCTTTGTTTTTTGGATGGTCACAAAATGAAGCAGATTAAGCAGTCTAGTTTTTTAAAGATAGAGGCAACTACCAGCACAGATTATATAAATTCTGTTGCAGTTCAAGGGAGTAAAGGGGAAAAAAACTACTCTCCTCTTTCTTGGGTCGGTGAATAGACAGGTCTGGGTGGTGAGAGCTGGGTGTTAATTATGACAATAAGGGTCCTTTCCAGGGGCATTAGGGATTTCATAGGTGTAAGGATCCAACTCCCACGGCAAACACATGAAAAGTGTGATCCTGACATGAAAAGTAGACAAAATGTGCGAATTTGGGAAAGGATCATTCTCTTTGTACAAGAAATAATGCAGAATTCACCAACCGGTACCTCTATTTTATCAATATGCAACGGTTGTCACCTAATTCCTCCTCTCAAGCTGGTCATAGACACCTGCATGCCCGTCCATCTTCCAAGTGCTTATCTTGAGCCTGGTTACGGGAAGCCTGGAGTCTATCCCAGCACACGGCACAAATCAGGGGAACAACCCTGGATGGGATGCCAGTCCATAACAGGGCACATAAACAAGCATCATCACATATCATAGGCAATTTGGCGATGCCGATTATTCTAACTGCATGTCTCTGGACGGAGTGAAGGAGAACATCCAGAAACCCCACAAAGATGTAGTGCAAACAGGATTGAAACCTCCAGCACTGCAGGTGTGAGACAACAGTGCTACTTTTGAAGCTTCTTCATACACGCAGATGATGACAAATTAAAGTGTGTGTGTCTGTTTGAAGTCCTGCTTTGATTCCCACAGCGGGCTCTGCTGTTGTACCCTTCGGAAAGACACTTAACCCCCAGTAAAAATGGATTAGAACTATAAGGCTCTCATGATTGAAGCGTCAGTTAAGCAATTAAAATTTAGCAGAAACATCATATGCTACTTGACAGTTTAGTTTAATTATCAGGAATGAACTCTGCAGTACTTGAAAATCTAACCATAATTTATAACCAAATTTAACCATATTTATATTTTTAGCAATGTGTCAGGGTCATTCTTTTTAAAAGACAGTAACAAGCATCAAATAACTGTCATGTTGAGTGTCATATTAACAAGCGAAAAGAAATCATTGTATAACCAGAAATAACTTTCATGCTGGACTCTGACACATTTCATTGCTGATTCCAATATAAATGCATAGGTTAATGTACATTTAATAGTAATTTTTTAAATCAATTTTTATCTTTTTAAAGGCATTTAAAAGTATTTTGGAACATCTATGAATTTAATAAAGGAACATTACAATGAGTCTCAAATGACCTCATGAATAAATTACAATGATTTATTGTAAATTTCATTGCTAGTAAAATATTTTTTCAGTTTATAGATGATCATTCTGCCTGTACATGTTTACTCTATACAGTCTTGCATTCTGTGACGGGCAAGGAGGCACAGGAGACAAGGGTACAAATAAATATGCCTGGGGGATTTATTTAGGTAATGTGAGGAAATACACAAAGCAATTGTGGTCACCAATTCGGGGCATCTCTTCCCCCAAAACAGGCAGGAATATTGGGGTCAGTTGGGAGGCAGTGGGTCCTTCATCCTCTAGGCCAGGGGTAGGCAATCTTATCCGCAAAGGGCCGGTGTGTATGCAGGTGTTTCGGGTAACCTTTAGGTCAGCTGTTCAAAGCCAGGTGCGAGGACTCTTCAGCCAATCAGTCCTCTAATTAGTGACCTAATTAGGGAGTTGCAGTGAAAACCTGCATACACACCCGCCCTTTGCGGATAAGATTGCCTACCCCTGCTCTAGGCTATCTGTCACTGAAGGCAGCAAAAGCATAAATTTGGCCTTTTTCTTTCTCCTCAGCTGGAAAAGACAATCACACCCCCTGTTTGGAGCAATCAGTGCCTCGCAGCTGAATCCTATTAGCAGCTCTTAGCACCTTCCAGCGCCGACCGTGAGGAAACCACGGTTACCGTTTGCCTGCATGCTGCTGAGTGGTTGTAGTTTGTGCATGATGGATTCCTGGGGGGTCGTTGCATCACCCTCATATACAAGCAAATGTGCATATTTTACATTTTGCTTATTGAAATTAGAACACATGAAGATATGTTATACAATGCAACCCACAGTAAGTACACCTTCATTTGATTTTTAAAACAAACATGACACTATTCTAGAATATTACTTGCCTTTCTTTGCTCATGTGTATTATATTGTTTCATATATTTCATGTGAATATGGTAAATCATTCTAAATGCAACCTTTTATCCAATAGTTATTTTCCGATTAGCTTTATGAAGGTTGACATGACAATGCATTGCTCTCTCCAAAAATAAAATCATCAAGCATATTTTTCATCCTTTCCTCTGAAGCTAAAGGTCACAATGGATCTCACAAGCCCACAGCTCCATTAGATCTCATTTAAAGGTTTTTGGGGTAATCCCAACGTTACTGCTAATGTATGTGTATGAGCTGCTTTGTACTTACAAGACCAGGGATGCTCGAGTCCTGACTATTAGAATAACACATCATAAGGCCTAAAGTTTCTGTGATAGCTTGTCACACAAGGTGACTTCAGCGTAAGGTTCTCATTTTAACATCCCAGCTGACTCTGATGATTAGGAGAGATTTTATATTGCCAATGACAGTCTGATGACACGTATCTGGTATAAATATTATACAGATCCTCAGCAAAGCACTACCCAGTTCTCTTTGATGTTTTTTTAACCTCCCTTTGATATTTTCAAATTTCAGGCCAGTAATTGAATAGGTCAGAACCACAATATGTTAAATATGGCTTTGTGACTGATTAAAAAGGGGACACCGGCCAAATTTCGTCAAACTAATGATGCTGTGTAAACAACCATAGGTGGCATCTGTCATGGAACATCTGTGATGAGGAAAAAGTGACGTCTCCAGGGGATGATGGAACACATTTTCAGACTCAGATGAGTCACAGTTTAGTATGTTCTTTCAATTATAGGAGTGAAGAAATCTCCAAGCAAAACATGATCATTTTATTATTAGAAAGGCTGCTTCTGTACTGGGAATTGACTTGGAGCCCATGAAAGTAGTTATACAAGGAAAGACATTTATCAGACTGGCAAGCATCATGGACACACATGCTGTATAATTACCTGACCAAACCAAATCAAAGAGCACACTCAGTAACATTCAGCTGTGTCTAAGGAGCCATACCTGAGATCTTCCCTGCAAGTTGTCATCAGACTTTACCATGAGTCTCTCTCCTGACCGCATTTACCAGACCAAATACTATTTAAAATATCCATTGTTTGCCCATCCTGTTTTTGCATATTGTACTTTTTTGATCAGTTGACTTTTCCTCTCTTTGTACTACTCCTTTTGGGGGTCAATAAACAATAAAGTGTGTGTGTGTGTGTGCTTCCCTGTCTGTTTGTTTGTCTGTATGGCTGTCTCTCTCTCTGTCTGTCTCTCAGCCTACCTGTCTGTCTGTTGTGAACATCTCTGGTTAAATTCCTCAGACGTCAAGCCTGTCTGTGAAAAAATGGCAAAGATTTGGGTATGGGCTAAATTTTAAGTTCACAGTGAGCTCAAAAGCTTGATGCTAAGTACATATTCACTAATTTGGTTGTAAAAAACTAAATGAAACAGGCAGAAAGACAATGTAAAGTGCACAAGGGCTTTAAAACTACATATTATGAAATGACATATTCACCATGCAGAAGAACATGGTTAAATTTGAGGTTAAGTTTAATTTCCGAAGAGTAAAGTCCAAATTAAAAAAATATAATGTTAGGAAGGC
>JAODUD010000019.1:2859165-2871302 GCA_026784285.1 Stomatorhinus walkeri | reverse complement strand
TTGCCACTACTATTGCATTTGAAATTGGATCAGTTATTGTTAACATTAGGTTTACAATATGAGTAATTAACATTACAGTAATGGAACTTCAGGGAGCATTACATTACTTAGCAGCATATAATAGATGACTTCTGATTTGTGTTGCACCTGTTAGCCTCTGTAATTATTAACAGTATTTCAATTCTTTTCAGAAAACATTTCATTGTCTAATACTCGATTGTGAGATATTTTAGACCATGTTTTATGACCATGAAAATGTACGTATGCATTTTCTCTATCGGCAATACGTTGCCAACAAGCCTGCCTGCTTTTGTTGGCTGCAGTGGTATTGGACTTTCTTTACAATGTTGATTTAAACTCCTTATAACCTCATAATTAGCATGCAGTCTTCCTCCACTAAACATGGAGATCACGCTGAGTCAAACGGTGCCTTGCGTTGCCGAACATGCTCCATTTATGTGAACGCGCACAAATGCCAATGAAGTTAACACCAATTTAACAAATCAACTTCTTAACTGGTGTCGTGGCACTGATTAGCCCCGATTAAGTCAACCAGATTTTGTCAACCTCGCATTCGCAACTTACCTCTGGTTTAAGTCTGATTTGGTTAAACCCCCTTCGTAGTACAGGCCACTGCTCTGAGCAGGTTTGTTCTGTGTAAACAAGGATTTGTATATGGTATATAGTAAATGGACTGCAATTATATAGCGTTTAACTACTCTTACGAATGCTCAAAGTGTTTTACAATTCATGCCTCACATTCACCCATTCATACACACATTCAAACACCGGTGGCGAAAGCTGCCATGCAAGGCGCCAACCTGTACACTGGGAGCAATTTGGGGTTCATTGTCATGGGTTTGCCATTCATGAATGAGTGACTAGTTGATAACGTGGTGAAAATTATAATAAGAGAATTTCATACAGAGAGGGGTTTACGCAATAGGCAAGATACTTTATTGCTTCCAGAGGAAATTCTTTTCGAAAGATACCACTTTAGCTGAGGGGGAAATATTGTACCTCAAAGATTTATTAGCACCTTATATTCAAAGTCAAACTAAGCTAAGTATATATGTATATTTAATTGTGTGTGTGTGTGTGTGTCTATATATGTCAACAATTCTTTAAATAATTACGTACCAATATTTACCAGTTTGAAGTACATTGTTGTATTTCACTTTAACCTGTTCCCATGTTCTTGTGGCATGCCGGTAAAGTTGGATTACTACATGTACAACATAATAATTTATACCACAAGCGTGTCTGCTGGGTTGTGGCATGAGTTAATGGTGTCCTGTATTTGTATTCTGGGCATGCAGAAACTCTGGATATAAGGGACTGTTTTGCCAGGTCCCTTGAAGTCCCTTATGACT
Source organism: Stomatorhinus walkeri (assembly GCA_026784285.1). NCBI lineage: Eukaryota > Metazoa > Chordata > Actinopteri > Osteoglossiformes > Mormyridae > Stomatorhinus > Stomatorhinus walkeri. Next base: position 2,869,929 of record JAODUD010000019.1, on the reverse strand, counting down.
GGATTTTACACTATTAAATAATAATTAATCTGACACATAGGAAATTAAACGCTGTAAGTACAATGAACACTACTTCCGCGTTTAATGTGTCAGCCACTTTTTGCCAGTTGCCTTTTCTAGTTTGGGCTGCTTTTGCTGTGTTACCCCTTGTGCATGTTAGTTCTTGAAATTCTTCATATCCTTCTAATACGAGGTCCCGCTCCGCTTGTGTGAAAAGGTGCACCCTTCCTTTCGTCATTTTGTTGCAGCCTATCAAAGACTTGATCAGGTTTTCTAGACTCGATATATATGGGCTTTTCAAGCAGCACGGGTGTGCGCAATGATTTCGGATGAAGTGATCCAGCTAGACTAATCTACTACACAGCTGCATTTGAAAAACCTATCCTGGATGACTTTCACTGGCATTAACTCATCCAGGATGAGGCATCTGATCTCGGATGATTTAAGCGACGTATGGAAAATAACCCCATAGTCTGTTTTTGTTTTATTATTATTATTAGTATTTCTGTTTTCATGAATAAACCCCTTCTGTTCCCATGAGCTGCAAGTGGGTTGTCCATGTTATTTACTCACACCGACTCCAAAGGGATTGGAGGGATTTTTGGGATGCCAACTTTATTAAATGCATGTCCATACAATACTGCCACCGACCGCGCAATTCCCGCTTTACCCACAATACCCCAAAAAGCAGTCCGTGTATAGTAATTGTAGACCAGCAACATGGTGGAAGTTGGGTGGGGATGAGTGGTTCCCTTCTCTGAGTAGGCTTGTGTACCAGGCAGAACATGCACTGGGAGACTGTCCTTCTGATGTCATTACCAATGCCGGGCCACCCCTTGCCCATTTGCGACACCTAGTCAACCCCTGATGACCTTCGTGTATGCGGCTGAGGACATCCTGTCTGTGCTCAGGTGGAATTACTATCCTGTCCCCAAAGAGAAGCAAACTCTCGCCTTCTGACAGTGATGCCCTTTCAGTATAGTAGACCTGAAGGTCTGAAGGGATGTGTTTTGGCCACCCTTACTTGATACTCCTTAACACCCTCTGCAGCATCCAGCCCCTGCTCGTGGATTCCTTAAGGATTCCTTAAGGATACCTCTGATCCGTGTCAGAGAGCATCCTGGAACAAAAGGCTACTGGATGGACTTTGTCTCCATGCCACTGGAGGAGAGCTGCTCCTGGACTGAAGCTACTAGCATCAGCCGTGACTATGGTTGGCTTATGGACATCATAGAAGGCCAGAACTGGTGTGTTGGACACCATCCGCTTTACCTCGCTAAAGGCTTTCCACTGAGGCTCACCCCATTGCCAAACTGTGTTGTGTCTCAACAGTTCTGCTAGTGGGTGGAGCGCTGAGGACAAGGCTGGTAGGAATCTACCCAAATAGTTAACCATCCCCAATACTTGTCGTAATTCTGTGACACTTGTAGGGCTTTGCATGTCTCTTATTGCTCTCACTTTAGTTATGTCCGGTTTTATGCCTGCATGACTGATGACATAGCTGAAGTACAGTAGCTCTTTCTTGATTTGATTTGACTCTATTTACTTTGAGCCCCAACCGCTTGATAACCCACAAAACATCCTCCAGATTCTGATCATGTTCGGCCTGGTCCTTGCCAAAGACCAGGATATCGTCCATTACCACAGTAATACCCCGGAGACCTACTAGCAGACGGCTCATCACCCTCTGGAAAATTTCCGGAGCAGGAGTGATGGGGAAAGGAAGCCTCCGAAAGAAGAACCTGCTCATTAGAGTGATAAAAGTAGTGAATTTTGTGCTGCTGGGGTCCAGCAGTATTTGCCAAAACCCAGACAACGCGTTGAGAGTAGAGAACACTGTCGCGCCAGCCAGTGTAGGTGCAATGTTGTCAAGTGAGGGGAGAATAAACCTTTCACGCTGCACCACCTGATTGAGACACTTTAAATCTACGCATATTCTCAACTTGCCATTCTTCTTCACAATGAGCATCGTAGGGGCACACCACTCAGTGGCCTCTGTCACTTCACTGATGATCCCCAGTGACTGCATCCTGTAATGCTTTGCTTCCACTTTGGGCAGAAGAGGAAATGGTACTCTGCATGGCGTAGACAGGCTATAAGGTTTAGCATCTGGCTGCAGCTCAATTTTCACTGGCTCACAATTGAGAAGATTAATGTTTCCAAAATCACCGTCTGTAATTTCGTCGGTTCTAGCAACTAGACCCATCTGGCATGTTATGCTGTGGCTGAGTAAGTTGCTGGCGCATTGTACCTTAACTACGTAGATCCATAATTCGTACGTTGTCCCCTATCTGTTGATAGACACCGCAAATTTTCCAGCGCAATTTACTGCTCCTCCAGGACTCTTGAGATCAATTCCGGCCTTGACCAGCGCTGTGGGAGCTTCTGATTAGTATGCCTCTATATAATGGCTATATTGGCTCCCGTGTCTATTTTAAATTGCACTTCCTTCCCGCACACAGTCAAGGTTACGTGCCACTCATGCTCCAAACCTTGCCCCTCAATACATCCCAGAAAAGGAGGTTCATGAGAAAGCTCTGCATCATTGCAAACCATGACCTCCTTCATGTTCTTAGTTCTGCAAACAACTGCAAAGTGACCTATCTTATTGCATTTCCTGCAGCGCTTCCCATGAGCAGGACACTCCTGCTCTGGACTGTGAGGTCGACTGCAACGAGTGCATACCGAACCGGTCAAATGGTGATCCCTAGCTCCTTGCTTATGGAGGTAGTTTTCCTGTCTATATGAGCCTTTCCCAGTGTGTTTAGTAAGCCGTTTTTGCTTTGCGTGTCAAAGCTCATCGACCCGCTACCGATCTCATGCTGTGATCCTGGAGCTTTATTTGCTCTGACTGATGAGCAATCTTCACCGCTTTCTCAAGAGTTAACTGGGGCTCCATTTGTAATTTCTGTGAAAAATCCTGCTCCGCTATCCCTATGACCACTCGGTCGAGGATCTGGTCCTCTTTGTGTGCACTGAACTCACAAAAATCAGCCAATTCATACAAGCTACGGACAAATTCCTCGACCGTCTCTCCCGTCCCTTGAGAAGGCTGGCGAAACTGCACCCGCTCGTGTATTATATTATCGTGGCACAAATTGTTCATTAAATTTAAGCACCACCATCATAGTCCAGAGAATCCGCCTCCTCCTCGAATCTGAAGGAGTTAAAAATCGGCTCAGCTTCTTTCCCCATAACGTATAGCAGGGAATTCACTTGCACTACGCCGCTTTCTTTGTTGAGCTTGGTCGCAAGCCAAAAGCAGCAGAACCGCTGAATCCACAAAGACCAGCTGGACGGTCTTGCGATGTTGAATTGTTTCAGGGGATTAAATTTTGACAACTGCATCGGCTCAGTGGGTGTGGAAAACTTCTGACACCATGTCATTTACTCACGCCAACTCCATAGGGTTTTTCGGGATGCCACCTTTATTAAACGCACGTCCATACAATACTGCCACCGCCCGTGCAATTCCTGCTTTACCCACAATACCCCAAACATCAGTCTGTGTATGGTAATTGTAGTCCACCAACATATCATCACAATCCACATTTCTGTTCCACGCCGGCATGATGCCTCGTCCTCGTGTCAAAGCCGCCCAGATCCCGGACTGCTATTTTCTTGCATTTCTTCTATTTTCCTTACGGGAAGTATGCCTGTTGAAATCAATCAATAAATCAGTCCATCCATCCATCCATCTTTTCATGTCCTTTTGTTCCATTTGTACAAATTACTGTGAATCCCCCTGAAGTGCTCTGTAAAAAACTTGCTTGTAAAAAAGTTAATCCATTCATTCATTCATTGGAAGGTTCCAGCCACCATGAAGAAAAATGTTAAATGCTTTAGTTTGATTGATTGATATAGAATGTTACTATGTGCCTGATCTCATAAGTGTAGTCTTTTCATGTCAGTGACATTTACTGCGGCCATGTGTCTGACCTGCATGAGAATAACAGAGTCACTTTGACATGTCACAGTTGTCTTGTGTCCTCATAAGTACTGGCAATTCATTTCACTGAGATATGGTGTGAATCAAGTTTATCCATGTTATTTCCACAGATGGCCACAGATTAACAAATTTCTATATGCCGAATTCTTTCCTCATTAATAAATGTCTCATTCATCCTTTTTCTGTAATCATTTAGCCAATGGACAGTTTAGAATGGATGCAAATCCACTACAGGACAAACACTTTTATGCACACCCAAGTTATGGCCAGAGCTATAAAGGAGGAATCCCTCATGAATATGGCGAAAGGCATGCAAATTCAAAGTCAAACCCACAACACAGGAGGTATCAGACCCACTGAGCCACAATTCTGCCCTCATGTAATCTATTAGCCATTGTTTTTTAAAAAATGCATGGCACCCATTACTTAGAAAGAAAACCATGCAGAGGAAATAAGCCTTCCTTTATAATAATGTTTATTTCAGAGCATGTGTACTTTCGTGTGTGCATTTATGGTCATGCAATGTACACCATCCCCAATCCTAATTAGTTATATCAAATCTGTCAATTTTATTTGTTTGGCCAGCAGGACAGCATTATAGACTAGAATTCCTGGACTAGGAATATAATGCAATTTTAGATTGAGTAACAACATATACTGTTTTATAAAAGGTTTATTGAAAAAAACTCTTGCTTCTTAGACTGAAGCACATACTAGGGCAATCGTCCAATCAATGTTCATAAAACATACCTCTGATTCAATGCCTTACACACAGAAACACTAATGTTTCTATATACTAAAATATGTTTTTTGAAATTAAGTATTTTAAAAGTATTTTTGAAATAGGAATCATAAATTTGACATTGAAATTAGATTTTTTTATGTGACATACCGATCCTTTCTGTCTAGGGTGAAGACAAAAGAACATAAAGAATCAAAAGTAATCCAGGAGCACCTTGTTTCACAGCATTTTTGAATAGTGATTGTGTTATTTTCATTCAATAGAACACAATACTAAAATATATGGTAACATAATAGTATGATTATAGGATTCGCTTTCTATGTTTGACACTGGAATTGCCTTTTGACCAAATTACAAATTTAAATGTAGTCACATTTCCATTTGGGCAGGTTACCTTTACAAACACATGCAATTTTTGGTTTACACGTGAAATCAGTTCAAAATACTTCTTGTATTAAATAATTTCAGTTGTATAAAATGCAGTAAAATGATGCTCCTGTAAAATATAATCAAGAAAACAATTTTCTGTAATAATCAGCATGTGTAATTTTGATGTTCTGGAGACACAGCAGCACATTTAACTTCATATTTATTATATGGTACTTGAATTTCAGGCAGGATATAATCCCCCAGTTACAACAAACAAAAAATAAGTATTATTTAAGGCGATATCAGAGCTCACAGCTTGCTTGTTGTGATAGATACTTCATTTGGCAATAGTGAACAATCATTTCTCTCTCTCTCTCTCTCTCACACACACACACACACACTCATAAAAGATGCTTTGTAAAATGGACAGAAGTGATCTGGTATGTGATCTGGTGTTCTGTATATAACTGAAAGCAATTTCACTAATTCCAGTTGTTGACTTGATTCACAGTACGAACTGGTTGCTTTTCTGATTTCAGCTGCCTCTCCTACCTGGGGTCTCTATCAGTTAACCTGCTGTATCCAGGCAACAAGAAGGTGACCTGTAGAGCTGTATATGATTACGTTCAAGTCCCTCTAAAAGTTTTTTTGCTGTCTATCTTTACACTGCATAAAAAACTTTAGCCCCTTATGAGGATCTCATAGAGTATAACGATACTTAAAATCACATAATTTTTTCCACTAATAAATTTAAGGTTTAGTTATAGCAAACTGAAAGACTCTTTTTCATAGAAGGGTGACCACTGGAACTCTGTTACAATTTGTTGTTGACAGAGTCTTTGGTGCCATAGAGATCGGCTAATTTTTTGAACGGTGGTCCCCAGATTTGGAGGTAGTCATAGTTCAGGTCTGAGTCATTCAAGGTGGTTTCCAGGGAGCTTAGGGAGCCAGCGACAGAGCCCTTGCCCTCATAACCATACACCTGGATGGAGTCATACGGAGGGGCATTGGGGTCGTTGTCAACGTCGCAGAGGTGGTTCCTGATGAAGCAGTTTACATCCACGTTGCTAGTGACCTGCTCCGGCCTCTGTTGAACTGGGTACTGCAGCTCTGGTTTCATGTCCTTCCGAGGCAGGAAACCCTTGGCCCCATCAGGGTTCTGTAGTGTAGCGATGTCAAAGGCCTCAGTGTCAGCCTCGCCGCCACCCTCGTCATCGTACGTAATGATGTTTTCCCGAATGTCCTCTTCCTTAAATACCATGAGGGGCTCATTCTTCTGCCTGTGCAGCGCCACAAATAAAACTACAATGGCTGCAACAACAGAGGAGGCAGTATCAATCTCTGTTTCCTAATTCTGAAAAGAATGATCCTGTGAGACTTAAGTGCAGCAAACTCTCTTAAAGTGTCGACAGCGACTAGAGTGGACTGATGAGATAAATTCTTTGTATTTTCTTCAGACCAAGACACAGCCTCATTTGGACAGTAAAGTTGATTCTATAGAAATTCTGTACCTTCCCACATCAGACATTCTGAAAACTGGAGGTGTCTTATACTACTGTAGGGGCTCATTCTACCTGGCCAGTTTAACCAGAATGACCACACTAAGCCAATGCCAGTCTGGGGTCCAAACTTGAATATTACACACATAACCTCAGAGAGATGTCTACTGTCTTGTGCTAATATTGCAATGCCCTCTACATATAATATAAAACTAAATTGAAACCATAATTTAACTGATTTAAGTTACATTTAATGGGGCAAAGAGGTAATATTGCATAAAACTACTGCAGTTAAAAATATAATTTTGGTAGCCCCTTATTCAACATTTTTCCATTTCTATTTTCTTTTTTTCATTTTACACTGTGATATAACTTCTTCTTAGTCAGGTGATTCTTGCATAGTTTGGACTAATTACTCCTTTACCCTTTAGGCTAGGTTCAGGATGGCAGCCAAATCCTCCTAGGTAAAACGGAAGCAGCTGGGATGTAGGTGAGCGACTTACCCAGCAAGATTACAATGCAGGCCAAGATAGCGATGAGGGCGCCCATGCTAAGTCCCGCTGGCAGAATGAAATGCTGTGCATTGCAGGAGAGGATGGTCTCTCTGGAATCACAGCTGCAAACTCGCAAGATCACAGTGCTGGTACTGCTCATGGGAGGGCTGCCGCTATCGCTGATTTTGATTGGCAGGTGGTAAACATCCTGGGTGGTCCGACTGAAGTCCTTCCGGGTCACGTAGAGACTGGCGGTGCTGTCTATGGTGAGAAACAGGGAGAGAGTGAAGGTATTTTACAGCATAACATGTAGGACACAGAGCAATGATTCAAACGACATTTGATAAATGCTTTCGGACAGACTCGCAACTTTCATGGAATAAGGTGAAATCTAAGGTTGAGAAAGACGGTTTTTTTGAGTTAATACAAGGACATTGCTAGAGGTGAAATAAAAATACATTAATAAATGTCAGTGTTCTTCAGGGTCTTTCCAAAGTGACGCGTTTTATTAAAAGGGGCATAAATTACTGAAAATTAGCAATATATTTTGTAATTCATATGACATTATTCAAAATATTTTCAATAACTAAGGCTACTTTAAGGAAAGATTCTGTATTTAAGGTCTAAATTGTTACAAGGTGGAAAAGATTCTACCACACATAAGATAAATAACTCCTTCCTGGGGTTTTAATCTTTTTTCAGTTATGTCACTCATCATCTTTTTTGTGGCCTTCACCTCAATCTTCTCATTTATATGAAGACACAATAAATAAAAAAAAAAACAACATTCGCAACATATTGTCTCATATAATGTGAAATTAATCTTGTTTGAAACATGACTGACAGGGCTGCTTTATTATTTAGAGGGTATGATGTGAATATATAAATAATTTACAATGTTTATATATTTCCCTTTTGAAATTACTAAACAGGACGGGAATCCATTAGCCCTTCATTTCTCGGCTGCATGCTGCAGTACGACACTGTTTCCCACCCACTTCGGTTATCCTTGACAGTGAAGTTTTGTTTGCCGGTGACCTCTGGGGAAATGCTGAAGCGGAAATGTTGATGTGGGGCCATTTCATCCTTGTCCAAGGCACTTATGATCTCGATCATCTGAGATACAGAGCAGAGTGGAAACATCATGACATCAAGTGTCTTCACATTCTTTTTGTTCCATGAAACTGTTAAAATGAAAGCATTTATGCACCTTCCTGATTAGCCCTCGTTTTCTTATTTCCCTAAAATCCTTGGATATAATGTCTAAATTTCAGCTTTTTCATTGATTTTACTTAGTATGTCCATCCATCATCTATACCTGCTTATCCTACTGGGTCCCAGAAGCAATGGGCACAAGGCAGGGATCAACCCAGGGTGGGGGGCCAGCCCATTGCAGGGCACACTCACGTACCGTTCACACACACAGGCACACCTACAATCAATTTAGCAACTCCAATCAGCCTCAGCATGTCTTTGGACTGTGGGGGGAAACCGGAGTACCCAAAGGAAACCCCATGGGGAGAACATGCAAACTCCACACACATGTGACCCAGGCGGAGACTCGAACCTCAGGTCCCAGAGGTGTGAAGCAACAGTGCTAACCACTGCGCCACCATGCCACCCCTACTTTCTATGTCGATATGTAATACAAAGAAAAAAAATGTGTTTAAACGCTTGGCACGAGTACATTGTCTACACTAAGTAGCCAGTGTATTAGTTATATCTGTCTGATAAAGCAATTTTTAATTTTAATGTTTCTTGGTGCAATACACTACCAGCCAAAAACTTTTGCACATCACGGGTTTTTACCACTTTTCCATTTATTTCATAAACTGCAGATTATGTATTCTTGTTAAGCATTGGAAAGTTGAGTGAACAACAATAAATGAAAATATAAGTCAAATAAAATGTTTCCTTTATGACATGGAAAGAGTATGTAACAGGCATAGTCAAATTCTGGACTGTCCTTTAACTTTAAATGCACTAGTTAACTGCTTCATTGCTTGAAACAGAGCTGTATTTGATGTCCCTTGTAGAAAGAATGTCTTGAATTTTCTCTGCTGATATAATTGCTAGAGGAGGTTACTTTGATTGATATGACATTTTATTGCTAATAAAGGTACTCAAATGGTGAGCATACTGTGAATTTCTTTCTTGGCAAAGATTATTGATTGTATTTTGAGTAAATTTTAAGTAAGCAACATGAAATTGTTGAAAATCTCAGTGTATGCAAAAACTTGACTTGTAGTGTACATGCTGGTTCCAGCATCTCAGAAACAGGAATCTTCCTGGGATTCTCATGCACTTCACTGGATAGAGTTTATAAATAATGGCATAATGAAGAAAAAGCAGTCAATGGTATTTCTGTGCTTGACAAAATACTTTGTTAATGAGAGAGGTTGGAGGAGAGTGGTGAGACGTGTTAAAGCCAATAGGAAGGTTAAAAATACATCCTTGAAATGGTGACAAAAGTCATTTCTGCCAGGTACTAGCTAGGTGTCCATAAATAAAGTGTCTATATTATGGTTATATAAGATCACTCATATTTAGCACAAGCATGGTTTAGCTTCATTTTTGCAGTTTCTTTTTGCTTTTACAGTGGTTTGCTTTTACAGTAGTTGAATATGCACAGTAAAATACTTACTTTGCCATATGCTACATTTTCGCACAAAAGAATTTCATTTTGTGAGGCCAGTTCCGGAGCATTATCATTCACGTCTCTTACTTTGATGTTGACACGCACTTTAGCATCCTGATGATGGCCACCTGTAGAGAGCAACAATTAGATACTGTGTTGTTTTTGCATTTTGGAATTTTAAAGATGCTGATTTATTAATCTTATAAATATAGCATTAATATAACATTTTTGAAGGAGATACCACTGATATGTCTATTACATTGTTAACAGAAATATGGAAAGATAGTTTATACTTATAATCCTGGCTACTACTGTTCCATTATGAATTCTTAGTATCAAGTTTTAATTGGGAGCTGCTTTTTAAATCAAGAAACACAATAGAAGCAGACAATGTCAATTTGGACTTTACCAGTCATATTGCAAACATACCGATTTCAATGGCGCTTACAGAGATGTTGTGCCAAGGCAAAGATTCACGGTCCAGTGGCCTTGTTGTTCTGATAATTCCATATTCGGGGTCAATACTGAAGAATCGTTCCTGGTCAGTGTAGCGGGGAATCATATACCTATAGAGGAAAGGAATCCACTGATGTGTCTCCCTTAACAATTCTAGTCAGTCATAGCAGTGATGAAGTTTTTTTTCGAGGCCTTGAACTTTGTTAACAGATGCAAACAAATGATGGAATGACTGCAATGGGGTTCATACCTAATGGGTTTGTTGGCCATATCTGTGTCCTTGGCATGGACCCGCCCCACAATGGTCTCTTCTGGTACATTCTCCTCCACCTCAAAGTTGTAGCCAGATGCAGTGAAGACTGGTGGCTCATCCTCGTCTTCCACTGTGACCTTCACAGTAGCCGTGTCTTTGAAGGGCCCCCAGGCGAAGAAATGAGGGTCCACATTCACATTGGATGCCTCCACCCGTAGGGTGTATGCTCGCTTGCTTTCAAAATCGACGGCCTGCCATCGGGTGAAAGACCAAACATTGACAAATCATTCACACCATATCAGTCACCATAACACGTTTCTCTGCAGTGTGTGTGTGTATATATATATATATATATATACACACA
>JAODUD010000019.1:2843351-2853707 GCA_026784285.1 Stomatorhinus walkeri | reverse complement strand
CATAAGGCCTTGGAGGGCGGGGGGGGGGGGAGTTGTGCAGGTCCTGGATCGACTGCTTCGGCAGCCCACAGCTGGACTGCGCAGCTCCCTTCCTCTCTATTTTAACTTCATCTTAGACACTTGGGGGGGCCGGTGGGTGTTTTTTTCTTTTCCCCATGTGCTCCCCCATATTTTAATGACACCTTAGTTCACACACAGGTACACCATCAATGATCAAGGTGGATGGGGGTAGACGGGGTGTGTATGTGTGTATACTGTGTGTCTGTATGTTTGTTCTGGGACGGGGGAGCACATGGATGATTGGACGGTGCAGGGGTGGAAGTGAGCGGATTTGGGGGAGGGAGGGTGTGGGGGGATCTGGGCTTGGGGGAGGGGTGTTTGGGCTAGCCAGGGGCGGGGGTGCCTGTTGTCTCTCAGGGTGTCCCCCTGGTTCCCCGAGTGGGGGTTCTTTGGGGGGCGGGAGGAGTGGGTCTCCCTGGGGTGGGCTGGGCCCCTGCGGGGTGTGTGGGTGGCTCGGGCTCCGAGCTCTATCCGTGCCTGTGGGGCCAGTGCGCTGCTGCCTGTGGCCGTGGGACTCCTAGCTCGTGCTCGCCGGTGGGGGGCTTCCAGTGGCTCCCCCCTCTGCCTCCTTGGGTGTGCGTGCGACTCTCTGTTGGCGGGGGGCCCGGGTGCCTGGCCGCTGTGGGGTGGCTGGGTCCGGGGTCGCTTGAGGCTATCATAGCCGTCTGGGGGGCCCGGGGGCGGCGTTGTTATGGCACTCTCATTGGGAATCATTCCATGTTAACCTGCACACTGATACATACACTCACAGCACACACACACACACACACACACAGAAACACACGTACATCTGCATACGCACAAACATACACACACTTTCACATTCACACACATACACTTAGAACGCGCACACACATAAACACGCATGTACACACACATGCACAGACACAAGAACCCAGGGCTTTCTTGCCCTATTTTACTTTATTCCTCTCTCTCCCCATCTGGGTGCGTACGTGTTTGTGTGTGGCTTCCATTCATACTTCTCTGATGTAGATACTGGTGCGGAAATATCCAGACCGTGTTCCTGTTGGTCTGCTTATGTATTTTGTTTTCTTTGGAAGTAATTTATTTAATTCCAGAAGCAGATACTGGCACAAGCGTATTCCCTGTCATAATGGATCCATTGGTTTCTGTGTATGTATACTTTTTGTGTGTGTACCTGGATCTTATTGTTCAGATACAGCAGCTGGTGTGATGACACAATGTCCAGTAGTAAGATGCAGAATCTGTCCTTTTGTTACTCTTTCCTTCTTGTTCTACTTTTTGTTAAGTCGTTATGTATAACCTTTCTTTCCTTGTTTTTCTCTGTCTTACCCCCTCCCCTCCTTTTTTGTATTATATCTTTATTATTTATTTCTTCTTCTCTCTCTCTTCTCTCTCTCTCTTCAGTTTTTCAGTTTTTTCCTTGTCAGCTCCAGCTTTGCGGTGCAATAATATAAAATGGTTAATAAAGAATATACCTCAAATAACTAGAGGAGCTTACTCCGAAGTTCCACTTGGCAGAATAAAAGTGTCGGCACAATAAAGTACCCAGACTAACATCCTGCTTGCTAAACTGCCGGACAAGACAAGCGGGAAAAAAAAAATATTTAAATTTCTGCATTTTCAGCTGAAATTAACAGTAACTATTACATGATAATGATATATTTAAACTCAAATTGTAAATTTTAGTTAAGGTAATTAACTTTTTGAGAGAACAATTTCTGTTAAGTTTTACCTGCTACATACTTCAGTCAAAGTCGAAAGATGTTGCTTTCTGCTTTGAAGCATTTATTAAGCCTTCTGCTCTCCTAAAACCACATTTGTTCTGCTGACATCATGAGAAACAGAGTAACCTCAGGGATCCTCAAGCCAGCAATCAGCATTACATAACCAGTGAAGTAAGAAAAAACTAATAGACATTTTTTTTTGCTAAGTCTTCATCATAAAAATGAGTTACAGGCATACAAATGCACCTGAAACCACACATCACTGAATACCTAACAGAATGTATTTTTCTTAGCTGATGTTGTTGCTTATTCAGTCTTATCAAACCAAGGTTTTTACATGTCGCAGATTTAACAAAATCTGTCCATTACGAAGAAACTGAAATTTTATGGACTGACAGTGACGCATTCCATTTCAGGACTTACACCTGTGGTTCTTATGCAAGACCCTGTGTCCAACTGGAGAAATGCATGCTGATTTCTGGCTCTCATTATAGAGTTGATTCAGGCAAATTTGACTTAACGTGCTTCAATTCCACTACTGAGAAAAGTGTTTTTAAATAATATTATTATATAGTTAAATTTCCCTGTGATGGCTTGGTGCCCCAACAACAGGGGCGTTCCCTGCCTTGCACCCATAGCCTCCGGGATAGGCTCTGGAGCCCCCGCAACCCTGATTACAGAAAATAGATGGGCTATTCAGATGGATGGGCTAATAAGATCCTACAGGTCTTAAGATTGAACTATCTAGGCATTGCAAGATCAAGGTCCTCAAAGAATGTTTAGGGTCTAGGAACTACAAATTTAAGTGCTTCATTTAGAATTTGATTCTGCATTTCGCACACAGGAAATGTAACAGTCAGTCAATAATTTAACAACATGGTTTGAAACAGTTTCAAAATAGTAGTTCATTCTTAATTAATTGACAATCTTAATTAATTGAGATTCACCAATCCTATATAACCCATACTCACTCTGAGGGAACTTTGGAGGGTTGTCATTGACATCCGTGAGGACAATTTTGACTTCTGTTGTGCCAGACAGTCCACCCATATGACCTCCCATGTCCTTAGCCTGGATGACCACATCGTATTCCTGCCGGGCCTCCCTGTCCATATTTGGTAGGGCTGTTCTGATGATACCTGTGAAGGTACATCAACACTGTCGTTAGAGGCAAAGCAAAGGCAAAATGGTGGATGATCGTACAGTCACACCATACTCCATAGTGCCTGAGACTAATTATGGAGAAAGAAAGGGCTTCTCCATTTTATACAGAAACGTGAGTTACCATATTAATAGTATTATACAACTTGGTTACATTATCTTTGAATGCCATGTCGATAAGAATCTATGAACCCTTTCATAGCACATTACAATGCATGTAAAGCATTATAAACATGGCTATATACATTTATAAAAAGACACAACACGTTATAGCCATGTTTATTATATATGCTTTTTGAAGCTTTTATCTATAATGCACTATTCATACCTTCTTAATGCAGTACAGCACATCCTTAATTCTTGTACCAACCATTATAAAGCATTTTGAAGGTATCAATAGTACATTACAGATGAGAGCTTCATTTCAGCTTATGAAGTATTATATTTAAAATTATCATGTCTTATGACTGCCAGAATAAGTTGCTGCAATGCTTTATTATTTCTTATACTGACCATTAAAATGTATTATGAAGGTATCTCTAATGCATTATAGATGACAGCTTCAAATGAAGTGTTACCAAGTTCCCCCAGGAATCAATAAAGTACACCCTATCTTATTTATCTTAATTATAATAATCCTGTGGAAGTCAGAGCTGTCATTTGGTGAAGTTTTAGCCTGCTACTTTCCCTGTTAGTAAACTGACATGCCAGCTACACAAGAGAATAAAATCTGGATTGTTGATATCCAGTTATATTCGGCTGAGCTCTCTGCCTGACAGCACAATAAGCCTAGAAGGTGTTAAATGTGGGCACTGGGTGTGTTCCAGAGTAGGCAGACATTATTTCTACTCTAAGCTTTTCTCATTTAGCAAGTACTACTTTGGATTTGACATACTTTCAGTCCTACTGAGATTTGAGAAGCAACATATACTCTAGCTTTACATGAAATGAGTAAAAGTCACAAGAAATATTGTGATGCAACAGTGTAACACCAATGAGCACCAATCATCTGGATGGTTTCCGACAAAGTCAGCCACAAGTAGTGACAAGAAGACAAGGGTGGAGATCAATAATTGCCCCGACCAGGGGGTAGGACTGTCTTTCGCAACAATGCTTAAAGCCCATCTGATGAAAAAGAAATGCCATACAAGAGACAGCTTGGAGGGGGAGGTGACCAACTTAAAAGTGCAGCTCCTGACTGACCCCTTTGTCACCACATCCTTTTTCAATATTTATTTTCCAAAAAAAACTCAAAATATTTGCCTGGACTCTTATCCTTTACCTATTTACCTCTTATCCTAACCCATGCCTTTTTGCCCACAAAAATATACATACCATTTTCCCCAAAATGTATTGCCTTTACTTCTCAGTGATGATTATGATTCTTTTATAAGATCACGTAGAGCCTCGGAAGTGGTGTGTTGCATACCTGTCTGGGGCTCCACTGAGAAGTAGGGTTGACCCTGGAGGATGCTGTAAACCAACATTGCACTGTTTCCATATGTTGGATCATCTGCGTCAGTAGCTGTCACCTGTATCACTGAAGTACCTGGAGAGCAGCATGGAGAGAACAGAAAGAAACCAAAAGGAACTGGCAGATTAAAAATCCGACATCCACTGCTGAACTATTTGTGCACAGCAAAGCCAAACAAAACCAAAATGCAATAGCTCTTATGAGACAGACCTGAAAGTATATGCATTTTATTTATATTAAGATAGATTTATTATTTGCAACAGAATGTATAAGTCTATTCAATCAATTAATTTAATCACATACCATTGATTATTGATATAATATGTAACATATTAATTTGAAACATATCATTTTATGCAAGCAGAATGTATAGTGTCAATACCTGAACACCTGATATAATATAAAATAACATAAATACAAAATACGATATTGTATTCCATTACGCAATCTAGATACAAATTGTAGATACAATCTAGATACAGATTGTAAATGAATAGTAAAGTTATGTTTGGATTAAAAGTCAAACATGAATCTTCACTAGACACCAGTCCTGGTGTTTGCTATGCAGTAGATAAACAACAATTGCAGGTACAATTTCATTTTCACCCTTTTTCAGTTACATATATTAATACATGTTTTGTGCCAAGTTACACTTCATTACCCCCCGCCCCCCCCTCCCAAAAAAATGCCATAAAGAAGAGTTACCTAAGGTAACTGAAAATGTAAGAAATCAAAAGTGATTGCCGAATTTTTAGAACACTTAAATCAGTACTTTTGGCACAGTAACAGCCATTTCACATTTTGGATATGTTTACCAACTGTACATTTTTTAAATCTATTTTACTTGGCAGAATACTTTAGTTACTTGAAGGTTAGCTAAGGATTTTCTATGGAGAGAGTCTTCAAATTTTGGAACACCTTAAATTTTGGTCTTCAAACCACACCTTCAGACATTCACTTTTTTTCAGACCTACTGTACTTCTGTTTTTAATTGGGATTACCTTGCTAAAAGAGCATTCTCCTTATCCCCAAATCCTTAGCAGTCTTTCATCTGGGATCCATATTTTTTCTTATTATTTTCAAATGTCCCTGACCATACTGCTACCCAAAACACAATGTCATCACCGCCATGCTTCACATGGTGCTCAACCACAGAGTAGAAGAAAAGGTACACCTAACTGAGAACAGAAAAGAGTGAGAAAAGATCTCACTCACCGACACCAGCCATTTCAGGGACACTGGCATAGTAAGGGCCATTGAGGAACTCTGGAGGGTTGTCATTGATGTCCTGCACCTTAACCACAAACTGTGATGGTGGTTCCAGGGGCTTGTTGGTGTCACGAGCCACTGCTTGTGCAATTAGAGTGTATTGGGCCTGCTCCTCCCGGTCTAAAGTCTTTGTGGCATGAATGTTCCCCGTTTTATCATCAATGACAAAGATTGTGCCTGCTCCTTCTCCAGAAAGAACATACTTGATGTTTCCATTGCCAGAGTCGACGTCTGAGTGTAGCTAGAGATGGATATGCAGAATAATTAGTATAATAGTTACAGAAATATTACACAGCATCAATTAATAGTATTTTAAAATATTATTCCATTTATCTATTTTAGTATCACACTGTTTCAGAACCTATCATAACAAATTAGCAAAAATGGACCATAAAAGTGAAGGTAGCTAAGTAAACAAATGAAGGACTCGGGTAACAAAAGAATGAAAATAAAACTGAAGTCTATGTGCGTTTATATAAAAAACATGTCATGCATACACATATTTTAAAGACAGTCACCAGAGATCAGTTTAGCAGCATAATTATAATTATAAATTAGCTTTTGTAATTAGCAACTTAATTTTTACACAAATCGGTATTTCTGAATTAATGCAGGTGTACGCATTAGCAGTAATACACCAATTTACACATAGTCTATTCTTAACTGATGCAAAATGCATTTTCCCCATTTATTAGTTCATTTGTTTGTTTGATTGTGTGGGCCACTGATTGTGTGAAAACAATATTGATTTGTAAAATATACTGAAAAGTTAGAAGAGACTAATAAGGGGTTACTAATGATGCTTACTGGCTGATTTTCTATATTGACCATAGATCTTAAAAATGCTACGTGACAGCAAGTCCATATAGGACTAAATATTTATATCTAGCAAATTCAAGGCTACCTCAAAAGACTGAGAAATCAAATTTAGATACAAATAAATACTGAAACCAGAGATCAACTTTATTTCATGCTAAGTTTTTAATGATATTAAATGAATAAATAAATAAATAATATTAAACAATAATGAGCCCCCTCAATAGTTAGTCTTTGCTAATCATGGGGTCTAAAGTCAGCATAGTAGGATAACAACAATTCAATTATGAAACGTCAAATTCTGATAGCTCTTACCCGGCCTACTAGCACAGGGTCTGGTCCAGTGTACTCTTCAATAACAAAGAACTGGTTCCAAACCCAACCCCTTTTTGTGCGGTGTAGGACCTGCCCCTCTTTGCTTCTCTCTCTGTGCCTATGGAGTGGTAGATGCTCTTGGTGGGCATGGTCCAATGTTGTGTGGGTGTGGCAAGAAATCCCCACCCACAAACACATAAGCATAATCCGTTGGCCCAGTCCTTCCCACATGCTGCCTCCACTGCTCTCCTGTATCCGGTCTGAAAGGATCCACGAAATGTGCCTCAGTCCTTCCTGCTGTTGGCTCTCAAGGCGACTTCACCTTCACTACCGGGTTCAGCCATTTGTGGCTTAATCTGTTTTCTTACTCCTGTGTTGGTCCAGCTCTGGCTCTCTAATTTTACTAAACAGAGAGGAATACTTTTCAGTCACAGGAAACATACACAGGAACATTTACAGGGAATATATGTGACAGAAAGTGCATATAAGGATCTACAGAGCCTCTAGAGAAAGTCGCTCAGTTGCCTGTCACAACAAAGTTACGTTTATACAGCACGTTCCACAAACCCAAGGTGGGAAAATACACAACAACACCTAAGTAGCATGAGAATAGAAATCTAATTAAATAACTAATAAGTAAGTGATTAAGTATTGCACCTCAGTATCACATAAAATGAATATTCCTGCACATGCTACCTGTAAAAGCTGGAAACTGAAATAACCTACATATAAAAGAAAGGGAAAGAAAATAAAATTATTACTCAATCTACATTTCATGTTAATAATTATCACATTGGCTAATTATCAAAAAAAACAAAATAATTAACATATTCGCCTTTCATTTTATAAAAAAATCTCATTAAAATTAGCTACTGTAAACTGTGGCATTTGAAATAGTAAAAAAAGAATCCCTAACTGATCAAATAACTGAAGGTTGAAAACACATTTAAAAGATTTTGTGAAAACCGCCCTTCAGTGAATACTTCTGCTTTCTGATTCTGATTTTCAGAATGGGAATAGAAAATCAGTGGGTAATCTCAAATTCAATATCAATGCCAAAGCAGCGTGTTTAACTCCAAAGAGATTTCAAATGATTGAAGCGGTCAGTATATTAAAAAGTTTGTTGTCTTTTCACACATGCTGGTTCTTCCTAAGCAAGAAGCAATGATGAATGAATAAAGCATGTATATACTACTCTACTAACATGGAGACCAAGCTAAAGCTATGCTATCAATAAACTACAGGCAGGTGGGCTTTGCAAATTAATAAGTGAATTAAACATATGAAATTATTGTGCTTGATGTTTCATAAACACTAAGGAAAGAAGTCCTGTCATTATTGAACAGATATCTGATGATAGGGAGCAGATGGCCTCATGTTTCCATTGTGATAATAACAGACTTTAAAATGAGGAATATGTTTTAGCTGTGATAACACATCTGTCATAAATGCAAATTCACGTTCTTTTTCGTGTTGTAAGTTTTCCAAATTTCTGTTGAAAAACCTCCAGGGGTCACTACTATATCACCCTGTAAATTCAATATGTGACTCATAGTTACTAAATGTTATATCACATGTAAATTTTATTCAAGTGGCATGTACTAAAATAAAAAAATAGTATTACTGCTAAAATAGTGTAATGTGTCAGGCTCAAAAATTCGGAGCTTTAACAGTATTTAGTGCTATTGCAAAAAACTCCATAAATAAACTAATCAAGTCACTATGTGTCATACAAATTTTACGCATCTTACTGTGTATTTTTGTTTTTTTGAAGAACTTTGTTTTTCCATTATCCAATTTTTGTCAATCTATTGTGTATAACCAGCCTTTGTCACAAGTAAATTAGTATCATTTGATTTTTCTCAGAACTTCATGGGTAGTACACTATATACATATACCTGAGATATGTATCCATTGTATCCACTGCTAGACACTATAACACTGAGACATTTTACTAGAAATGTCACATAAATAGTCATCCCATGAGGTCATATTCCATATAGGGCTTATAGAACCTTCTAAGGGGTGACACAGTGACCCAATGGCTATCACTGTTGTTTTACACCCCTGGGACCAAGGTTCGAGTCTTCACCATGGCTCCATGTGTGTGAAGTTTGTGCGTTCTCCCCATGTAATTGTGGGGTTTCCTCCAAGTACTCCAGTTTCCACCTATAGCCCAAAAACTTGCTGAGATTAATTGAAATTGCCAAATTGTCCATAAGTGCGCCTGTGTCTGTGTGCCATGTGATGGAGTGGCACCCTGGGATGTTCCTTGCCTTGTGCCCAAAGACTCCAAGACCCCCCACAAACTTGAATAGGACAAGTGGTTACAGAAAATGGATGGGCACCCTTATAAATGAGTGCCTAAATGGTGAGCAGCTTTCAAACTGAGCTGGCCTGGGGATGCCCCTGCACAATAAAATGTTTAATAACCTTGCACTATAACTGGCTGCTCACACACTTTCAAGCCTGTTATGAATGAGCTGCTCCGCTGCCTTAGTTTTGGGTTGAGATGAGAAACATGCATAAAATCCATACCTTCCATTTTAAACTTAAAACTAAGTACAACCAGTGTCTAGATGCATATACTCTATATATAGAATCAGAGAGATATAAATCCATATGCGCTGAGCCTTGTTGGATATTTAATATTTAATCACTATTGTCTTGTTTCCAGTAGTATTTTCCTGCCCTGCGATCATCTATATTGAGTTTCTTAGGAAATCTATACAATTAATGTCCATCTTGTCAGATCATACTTGGTTTACTGTACTCCCTGAATCTATGGAGGAGAAGGAAGGCTCACTTGAAGTACTTTCAAACGTCTTTGTCTAAGGTTAACAAGTGTGATTAGTATCTGCTGAGCTGAAGTATATTTTAAGGGAGATGACCTGCCTGTCCCAGCAGTTTGTGACCTCCCATTGTGCATCCTCTCATCATCTTTCAAGGACCCCAGAGCCACAGTAGTACACATTTGCAGCAAATTCTATGTTGGGGCACTTTGATTCGATGGATCTAGTGCCACAGTTAAAGATAAGAGGCCTGAAATTAATGGTCTAGCTCAATGTTGGTGCCCCCTGTGCCTGACCAGTGTCAAATGTATAATACAAGCAGCCTGCAATTAACGTAAATGACTGATTATATGTCACACATCTGAAACAATGACCTTTACAATAATATAAGAATTTTAAGATGCATGCAAGTGAATAAGGTAAGAACATATGCCAGGTGTTGCCTAAAAATACTTGATTCATTTATTGACAAAGACGAGCTGTCTTTGAAGTTGAGCATAATACAAGGAGGGAAAAAAAGAAACAGACAAACAAGACAGGAAAACCAAAAAACAAACAAATGAATGAATAAAAACAACCGTATACTAGAATTGAGTGAACATATACACGTAAAGCCAAATAGCACTCAGTTGCCAGGGACGGATTACGGACCGGGCCAGCGGGGCCGCTGCCCAGGAGCCCTTGGGGTGCAGGGGGCCCGTGGGACCCCTAGCCCAAAACAATTTGCAACGCTTATCAACAATGTATTTTCGTTTGTCTA
>JAODUD010000019.1:2791833-2804200 GCA_026784285.1 Stomatorhinus walkeri | reverse complement strand
CAAATTACTTCTATCCCCTTTTTTGAAAATGGGTGTTATGTTGGCATGCTTCCAATCAGAAGGTACCACACCTTCAGATAAGGATGTTGAGGTGTCAGTGTAAACAATCTGTCTTCATTAAATTCAAATTTGTACTCTCTCTTACATAAGGGCTAATGGAGTGGTTCAAGAAGGTCACAGCACTGAAATAGGCTACTACTATGCAAAAGATTCTCCAGATGAACATCAGCAATCCTTCCCTCCAGAAGGACACTCCCAAAATTCCAGGCAGAAACATTAATCAGACAACTCAGAGGCTATGGCAAGATCACAGAGAGGCAGGTGCTAGATGTTAGAATGGAGACCAAGACTTTCCTTGTCGAACTTCTGACTAAACTCCTGCATAAGGTGCCAGTAAATCACCTGCTTGTGAGAAATATGCAGTGCCTGGATCCCTGGATTATGGTTTCTAAGAAGAAGCAATGTGTTGAGAAGATGAAAAGCATCCTGCATACTTTCATTGCAGCTAACCAAGTGAAGTTTGAATATGTGACATTGTGCTGCAGGATTTTAAAGAATTTCTCGATGTTGCTGCGACATCATCAGCTTTTGCTGATTTTGACCCAAAAGTCATGGAAAAGTTTCGAAATTTTGTCAGTGAAAAAGAGTGGGATCCCTGATTAAAGATGTTTAACTGCTGTAATTGTGAGAGAATGTTTGTGGGCTATCTAATGCCTGAGTGGGTTACCTAATGTTGCTCAAATAAACATAGCTGTATTTTAAGTTTCTGTTGTGTCCTTCCTAACCATATCAGTATTGACTCCCAAGTTGGTAGAACAAATGTATGTAGTGGGGGGTATATGCTTATATCAGGAGTAATTAGGTTTTGGATCTTTTATTGGCATCTACTGCCGTGCAAGCCCTTACAAGTGTCTGCGGCATTTATTACATCAGACGCCTACATGCTTAAAGTAGCTGATTTGCAGCGCCTTCACGAGAAATCTCATCAGATTGTAATATCGCGAGATCTCGTGACACACCCCTACTAATTTAGGGCAATTTCCTGGCACATTTGAAATACCTGACACTTGCAATTACAACTTGGCAAAAAAATTAAATAATAAAAATCATTCTTATTCAAATTAAATAAATGTTTTAGTAGGGCTAATATGAGACTTGATGAAGGTGTTTGTGTTGTCCTTGTATATTAAGACTTCACAAAATCTGTTTTTTTCTTGTTTTGCATACCATTGTGTTGACATCGTACTGAGCACAGCAAGAACAATCAGAGAAGTACAATTTAAATAAACATTTATTTATATAAACTTTTATAAAGTACTAATTAGTGGGATGATTGTTTTCTGGTATGGTTGAATGGCTGATGAAAAATTAAACTTGGTGTGAATTCCTCACATGTCTGGGAAAATCATCAGATTGCTGAGTTCACATAAACACTCTATACATTATGAAATACAAATTTTCTTTCTAAAATCTCAATAAAAAGAAACAGAATAAATAAAAACATGAATGAATTAATGCATGAATGAAGGAATGAATGAATGAAAGAACAAACTACAGGACTGGGTCCAAGTTGGTAATAATTGAACACCAATTGTGAAGTGGGACAGTCTTCAGCCCCACCCTCCTCACCTTGTGCCACATGCTAGTTGATAAATAAATAAATGCAACCAATCAACTTTAAGACTCAAAGGCATACCATAACCATGTGACCATGGTCACTCCAAGTGGACACATCTGACATTTAATTTCCTCAAGTTAACGTCTGAAGGTCGTCAAGGGTTTTTTTGCATATGGTAAATGTCACCAGGCAAAGACAGAACACAGTTACAATGTTTTTGTTTCTGTTTATGTTTTTTTAATCTTATATACTAATGTTGTAGCTGTCACGGGAGCCGGGAAGGAGAGAGCTGGACCCAGTAATGCAGGTAATTGTGAAGCTTTAATGGGAGTAACCAGGAGGTTACAGAGAGAGGGGATCTTAGGGATGGAGAGATAGGGCCGGAACTACCGGTGGGGGACTAATCCGGGGGAATGGTGGTAAGGGCGACGGTATTCCAAAGGAGCAGGCGGTGATCGTGGTTGGTGTGCAGTCCAGAGGTCGAAAGCCGGTAAGGTCTGTCCCACGAAGAGTGACAAGACACGAACACACGGGGAAAGGGGAGACGAACACTGCCGGGGTAGGCCAGGGAGTTGAATCAAGGACGGGACCTGGGCTGGGGAGGTAAGAAAGAGAGTTAGGGGTGACACGAGAGGTAGACGGGAAAGGTACGGGTAAATGGGTAGACGCAAGACAATCAGATGCTTGGTAAAGGTCATACTAAAGAACGCAATACTTCGCGTTGTGCCGGTCTCTCTGCTAAGCTAAAGTCATGTGGCTGATTTGTGATGTTTCCGGTGCACCCGCTGGGTCCCGCCCCTGAGGCCGTGACAGTAGCACTGTTGTCTCCAGGGTTGTGGATTTAAATCTCACCTCTGCACCATGTGTGGAACTTGTTCTCTCTGTATTGCATTATCCTGGTTTCTTTCTCCAGTTTATGCAGTCACGTTAACTTGTTTCTTTAAATTGCTTGTAGTGACTGTGTTTATGTTGCGGTTCTCCCACCTACGTCCCTGCTCAGGATAAGTACTTAGAAGTTGGATGGATTTAAGCTTTTATCATTTAAAATATATTTCTCATATTGTGCTTCTTGTAATATCAGATACACTATATGGAGAAAAATATTGGGACACATCTCTCAATCATTGAATTCAGGTGTTTCACTCAGTCACATTGCCACAAGTGTATAAAATCAAGCACCTAGCCATGCAGTCGGGTTTACAACCATTTATGAAAGAATGGGTCATTTTGAAGAGCTCAGTGAATTCAAGTATGGTCCTGTCATAGGGTGCCACCTTTGCAATAAGTCAGTTCATTAAATTTCTTCCTAGCTAAATATTCCACGGTCAACTGTAAGTGGTGTTATTGCAAAGTGGGAATGTTTAGGAACAACAGAAATTCAGCCACAAAGTGGCCGACCCCGTTAAGCTGAGTGCTGAGGCATACAGTGCATAGAAGTCACCAGTGCTTAATTGACTCAGTAACTAGAGTTATAAACTTCCTCTGGCATTAACCCCAATACAACTGCGCGAGGTGCTTCATGGAATGGGTTTCCATGGCTGAGAAGCTGCATGCAAGCCTTACATCACCATGAGCAGTGCCAAGCTTCAGATGGAGTGACTGCCAGTGCACTGCCACTGGACTCTGTGGAAAAATGTTCTGTGGAGTGATGAAGTAGAGACAATTCTGGGTTTGGCAGATGCCAGGAGAATGTTTCCTGCCTGACTGCAGTATCCCAGTTGTAAAGATGGGTGGAGGAGGGATAATGGTATGTGGTTGATTTTAAGCTGTTGTGCAAGGCCCATTAGTTATAATGAAGGGAACTATTAATACTTGAGCGTCAAAGTCAAAGTAAACTTTATTGTCATCTCTGCTATATACATTACAGTGTACAGAGAGACGAGATGATGTGGCTCCAGTTTAAAAACATTGCAAAGAGCAAGTAGGTCACAAAAGTAAGTAATAATAAGTAAGCATGCCAAGACATTTTGGATAATTCTATATTTCCAACTTTGTGGGAGCAGTTTGGGGAAGGCCCTTTTCTATTCCAGTATGTCTGTGCCCCAAAGCACAAAGCGAGATCCATAAAGACATGGTTAGGTGAGTTTGATGTGGGATGAACTTGACTGACCTGCACCGAGCGCTGTCCTCAACCCCATTGAACACCTTTAGGATGAACTAGAATGGAGATTCATGTCCAACATCAGTGCTTGACCTCGTAAATGCTCTTCTGGATGAACTGGCAAAAATTCCAACAGAAATGCCCCAAATTCTTGTGGAAAGCCTTCTTAGAGTGTCAGTTATTATAGCCGCAAGGGGCGTCCAACTGATGGCTACAGATTTAGAATGAGATGTCATAAAAGTTTCTGTAGGCGTAATGGCCAGGGGTCCCTACTCATTTGTCTATTTAGTGCATTTTCTTTTTCAAAATACAGAACAAATAAATGAAAAGCTGATGTGTGGCTCTGCAGGTTATGCCTCTGTAACTGTGGTTGGAGGGTTTCCATTTCAAATTCCATGGAGTGTGTTTGCTGTTGGGCTGTACCCCAAATCGCTCCCGGGATGCTGGCTGACCCGAAGTTCTGATCCTGAAATGTATGTAGTGTTGGACAAAAAGCATCTGCTTTATATGATGCATATTTAATGCTTTGCAGGTTACATCAAATAAATGCATATCAATGTGTTAATGAATGATGTTCCTGATCTTTCCTGTGTGTGTGCTGTTATTGTTTCTTGTGAAAAGAGGGCATAAGTCAATCATGAGCATTTGTCTGATTCAAGGTGGGCATAGTTGAAATCATCAGAGTAGAAGTGTCAACTTTTCAGCTTTCATCTCCCTAAACAAGCTCTTCTGTAAACCTTGAACCCATTTTCTTTACCTCGCCATATTTTTGTCTGTGCTAAATCTAATTAATCATGCTTCTATCTAGTAAAACTTCTGAAGCAATTAACTCATTTAATTAGTGACATTTTAGCTGCTATAGGCCTTACCACTGGAGTGTGTCTAACTGACTATACACTTAGTAATAGGCCCGTGTGAAATTCATTGTCACTGCCACTTATAATACACTTTAATGATTCTCTTCTTCTGGTACTGAAGCCTGCTGACTTCACCTGCAGAGCTATTCTTAGAATACAAAAATTGCTTGCCATGGAGAAGAAGTAGTTGATTTTACGCCAACTATTTAATAAAACTATAACACAGCCAATATCATCCACAGCAGATATCAGTATTTATTTGTTACTACTTTGGATCTTGTTAATTGCAACAGGTTTGCCCTCAATAATATGACAACATAGACACTAAACAAATAAAATGCCATGCCTGATAAGAGAAGCGTGTATCAATTGTCAAATTTAATATCCACACGTTTTACTGTTTCACTCTTCTAAGGTTTTATTTTGCTGCGCTGTTTATAAATGTGAAAGGTATTATTGCAAATACTAACTTCAGTATAGAGGACTGCAGGAGTGATTGTATATAAAAAAAATGGAATTAAGTTTTATGTGCGATTTGTACATTTTACAAATACAAGTACATTGAACTGATTTATTCTACATACTGATTAGAGACATACAGGTGACAGTGTAGATTTGGGTCTGAGCACAGAGTCATGTGGTATGCAGCACCCCTGGAGCAATTGGGGGGGGGGGAGAGCTTAATGTGTAACACAGGTATAGCTAAAGGGAACTACTAAAATGATTAAAACACATGAGTAAACACAATATATTAGAAACTGATGCTTCTACACAGGGGTGGTTCCTAAGTTAATTAAACAATTATCATCTGATTGTACTTTGGGTCATGTATAAAATGCTGGGCTGATCCACATTGACTTTAATAGCTACGAGAAGGAATCTTGGTGACTTTGAGAGTTGACTGCTTACTGTATGTTTCACTTGAGCACAGTGTCTATTATAAACCTATGAAAATCATGAAAGACAGCTCTCAAGGCATATTGGTTACCAGATCCCACACATACAGCAGCTACCAGAATTCTGGAGCAACAACCAGAACTGATTTAAACAAGTGACATACCCTACAAATGGGGTCACATCCATCTTTTAATTCAATATAGAATTTCAATTTTGCACACAGAAGGTGAGTTTTTTTTTTTATTATTGTCTTTGGTAATTACATGTCTTTTAAAATAATCATTTCTAGTGTGTGATGATTGACTCATGAAGACAGGAGTTGTTGAGAATAATAAAATATCATCATTATTCTGTGATCTCAGCCCTTCATGTATACTGAACTGTGAAGGTCGGTGGTGTACAGTGGAAATCATATGCTCAAAATCAGCCTGCTTTCTGAAGCCTTGCTAGCTTAATTAGTATGAATAAAATATCAGGGAGAGAGAATCCATTTTAGAGCTTGTGTTTCTTCTTCGTATTTTTGACATTCGTCATACATTTAACAATGTTCGTGTATCTGTGACGTGCCTGTATATATACTCATATATAGTAATTTTTCCCTTACTGAGACTTCATGTCACGCTCACAGGAATGAGTTATAGCTTTTTCCAGATAAGTCCATGACTGCCTTTTCCCTGGGTAGAGACGTTGCCTCAATTCCACCTGTATGTTGGTTACTATCATTATGTATTTATCCTTAGAGACATTATGTAAGAATTACATTCACTTTTTGCGTCTTCCTTTTCTGCTTTCCATGTCATATTCTAAATGGCCTTTTAGCACCACCAAGGTGATTAACACATTTTTTTTGTCCAGGTTGCACATGTGAATGATAAAACTGAAATAAATAGACATTTTTTAAACTACTATTGAGTATCCGTTAGGTGTAGATATATGTTTCTTAGTTGTAATATGATATCTGTGTTGTAATATACTAAAACAAAATCCTGATTAAAATAATGGTTATGTAGCCAAACACAAATTAATCATCATCAGAGATGCCTTTTACTGATTTACTGTCAGCCTCTAATACATGTCAGATTGTAGTTGAATTTGTTTTATATACATAATTAGTTCTGATTCTTAGATCTGGCTCTGAGGAATATTTCCCCAGTATTATTCTGCAGTTTAACACATATTCTGTTTTGGACACCACAGGCATTTCTAGATTAGCATTTTAACAGAAATCACTAAGTGTGTGAAAGATTATTCACTCAAACACTTTATTTATGCATTGACATTTTTTGTTGCTTCCATCCTTCGTGATATCTTTGACTGAGGAAAATCACAGATCAAGTATTAAGACTGATATTTAAGAGACTCAGTTTGTATAATTCCACAGAATACACTCCTGCTGGTAGCTAAATCACTGTAACTGCCAATAGCTATACGGTTAATAGGTTTTTAACATATACACTAGTTAGATGCCTGAGCCACCTCAACTGGACCGTAAGGAGCCAGTTGAGGTGGTTTGGGCATCTGTATAGGATGCTTCCTGGACTCCTTCCTGAGTTGGCTGGGGAGACGGAGGTCTAGGTATCCCTGCTTAGACTGCTGCCCCTACAACCCAACCCTGGATAAGTACCAGATGGATGGATGGATGTATGGATGGATGGACACTTAAAGCAGTGTTTATAAAAAAATGTTATTGCCAGACAATTGGGTAAGAGCATTTCCCAAACTGCAAGGCTTGTGGAGTGCTCATGCTGGGCCTCGGTGAGTACCTACTGAGAGCGGTCTAAGGAGGGAAATACCCTGAACCATTAATAGGATGTTGGGCAGCCACACGCGCATTACTCCCCCGACTATCGTTAAAATTATCGACACTTTGTGCCACAGTAGGCCATCTGCTGATTTCTACCAAATAGGACAATTGTTAGCCACCCAACACACTGGCAGTAGATCATGGCTTTTCCCTCCTCAGATTGCTCTCAGTAGGTACTCATCACGGCTGACCATGACCACCCCTCGCGCATTGCTGCTTCAGACTCAGTCATCTGGCCATAATGATTTGGCACATAACACATCAACTACGATTACTGAATGCTGGCTTTCCCTCTCATATATCCTAGACCTTCAAAATAAAGTAATTTTACAAAATAAAGTAATTTTGGAGTGGGCTCATTATGTTTTGGTTCAGTGGTGTATGTGTGTATGAGGTGGGGGTAAGTATATGTTACATTGTGTGCACCAAATGTCCCCACAATGTGATAAAAACCTGTTATTTTTATATTGTGGGGACCCTTTTTTCAGTTTCAATTTAGTTTTCAATTTTCTAAAAATCTGTCACTGCAAACAAGAAACTAAAAATGTCAAATTTTGATTGTTACTTATGGTTAATGTTAGGGCTTGGTAGGTAGGGGTTAGGGTCATCATTGCTGGGACTAGGGTATTTCCCACAAAGACATGAATACAAATGTGTGTGTGTGTTTGTGTGTTTTATACATATTAGTGGACTATGGCATGGCCAATAGGGTTCATGGTTGGAAAAGTCTCACAAAAGGCAAATAAACAAATGAAAGACTGCATTGGCAACAACAGACCAACAGCCTGGAAAAGGACATGTAGGAGTGACCTGCATGTGCCAATGGACCTCGCACTCCTCAGTAAATAGCAGCGACTATAACCCTTCATCTTATACAAAGCCTCAGTGTAAGTGATTCACTCAGTTCTGCCATCTAAGTGCACCCCAAGGTACTTGTATGTCCTCACTGCCTCCACGTATTCACCACCAATAGTGTCAGGAGGCTGTGGGGGTTTGACCTTCATAAAGACCACCACCATCAATGGATTTCTGTGTCATCAGAGAATCTCAAGAAGTAGCATGAGTCAGTGCTATAACTGAAGTCTGAGGTGCCAATGGTGGTGGAGGGGGGGGGGGGGTAATTCAGGCCTCTGTGGGGTCTCTGTCCTACTTGTTACCATGTTCAGCAAACAGTTCTTAAGATGCACAGACTGTGTTCTGACAGTTTGATGTCCATTACCTAGGCTATGGTGGATGTGTCCACCTGCATTGAAATGAACTTCTCCTCCAGCAGCTTGGGTTCTTTGGCATTGAAAGCACTAGAGACATCAAAGGACATGATCCACACAGAGCTTCCCTTTTAGTGATATGGAAATAGGCATGATTAAGCACGTACATGACGGCATCACCTACTCCAATGTAGTGCTGTTTTGACCAGGGGACAAAAGTGAGCTAGCATCAGCCTTACCACACTCTTTATTATGTGTAATCACTGTCTGCAAATTTGTAATTATATGATCTATGTCTTTGCTTAGATTTCTAGATTTTTTGGCACAAATTCACCATTCAGTGCAAATAATGAGTAAAAATAACTTCCGGAGAGGATCAGCACACAGTCACACAAGTCAATCTGTGTGAAATACTGAAGTGTTGCTCTTTTTTATAATCTGCTAGTTGTGTTGCCCCACGAACTGATCAGTAAATGTCTGCGGCTGACTGCCACACATATGACAGGCTTCAGAAGGCTGGCCAGCAGCAGGTAGAGGACATGCACATCTCCATAGCCCTGTATCCGGAGCTCATTTAGCTGAGATATCTTAATGAGCACAGACTAGAAACACCCTCCACAATAATGATGGTGTATATGGCTGGCCGGAGTAACATCTGGCTAATGACACACCTTTGGCTCACTCTGTCAGACTCAGAGCCAGCCTGTGCATGCTCAAAGTACTTACACTGAACCACTGATGTATTTTTAGCCATTTTAACACAGAAGAATGTTTTGTAATTATTTCTTTTTGCACAAATATATACATCACATACCATTAGGGGCAGGAGATTTATGTTCAGATAAGGAAGTTACAGATTCCTCCTACCAAAAAGTTGAAACCATTTTTTACAACTTGCCTACATTCCTAGGTTACTCCGTTTTCCAGTCCTTATTGGTCATCTGGGATTTTTTCCAGGAATACTATTTCAGTGAAATCATAAATGAAGAACAGTGTCACCTCAGCTCCATCCTCTTGGGAGCTGTTGTTTAAGCAATGTTGAATCAGTATGATTAAATTCCAGGGAGTGAAGAGCTTTTTACATTGAGGCCATTGCAATTTACTTATATTGTGTTAAAAAATAATCTGAAGAAGGTCAATATAAATATAGGAATTAAATTGATTTCTTATACTGCAGTCCTCATATTTTTTTGCATTAATAAATTATATACATACAGTGTAGGTTTATTGTTTTTCATCTCTGCTTTTAGATAAAATGTTAGTGTCCATTTCATAGAAGATAGAGCTGCTTAGGCTTGTCACTCAAAAGTAAAATGCTATTAAAAGTATGTGGCAAAATCACTGTAATTATTAATTGCAATTGCTTTCCATTGCAATTTCTGTTGTACAGAAGCCTTGCTATATCAAACATTACCCCCTCGCTAGAGATGTTTATACATCTGGCAAGGAAACAGAGGGGCTTCCTGTCTGTGTTCATTTTTCTCTTTTTTTGATAGTACTTTATTAGACTTTATTTACTGGACCTGTACCGTAAAATTGCAGAGGTATGTTAGGTGATTCAGCTGTCCTACTTTCATTTCACTGCAATTACTTTTCTTGATGTCACTTGCAGTCATGACCTCCTTGTTCACTATACCTTGTTAACTACTGCTGATTTGGATACTGCATTTGCCAAAGGGTTTGCTTTAAACCCTTGAATTAAACTGCATCACCTTGTGTCCTACTATTTGAAATGTTTCTGCCATCCAAATTAAAGCATAAACACAACAAAATGTTTGTGAAACAAAGATTGCAGAATGTATTAACATTGAATAAACCTAAGGTAGACAGATTGTAGATATGTAAGATTATACTTAAGAAAGTATAATATGGACATGGGCTTGGAATACCAGAAATGCTGTAAGTGACGTCAGACTCTGGAAACTTGGCAGAAAAAATTGAATGAACAGTGAGGACAGCAAGGGGAATTTGGAATCACTCCAAGAATACATTGACTGGTACTTCGACGCCATAGTCATGAAGAAGAACCTAAATACATCTTCCTTGGGCAAAAGCGAGATGCTGTCATCCAAAAGAAGTCACCCAGCAGACTCTACCGGAACAACTGCGCCAACTAGTAAAGACTTTGCTGACATCCTGGATTCAATCGACAAGCAATTGTCCAGCTTCGACGCGAAGTTATCTCTGGTCGAGATTTTATATCAGGAATTCAAATCCCTGAGGGAGTCCTTTGAATTCAGCCAGCAACAGGTGGAAACACTTGCTGCTGAAAACTCTTCACTTTATGCAAGGCCCACTGTCCCTGGTTCATGTGGACACTAACCACAAACTCATAAGGTATTTTAAAAAGTGTTTACCAAGACACTTTTATCACTTTATGCATTACAGTGTTAATAGTAACTCCAATCATAAAAGTTGTCTTACTCATAAGTTAAAAACATTTTCTGGTCTGTGTGTTTCTGCTCTCTCAAGGTACAACATTGTCATATTTGGGGGTATAGATGGATACTTCAGAAAGGTGTCTTTCTGTTGCACCACTTCTGCAATTTTGAGTTTTCATTATCAGTTATACTGATATTAATGATTCACAGTAAGGGTAATGACTTCTAAATTTATTTGGATGTGTAAAGCTGTCACGCTCTGGGTAAAGCGGTGCAGGGTGTTGGCGGCGTGGAGGCAGTCAAGACGACGGAAAGCCAGTAAATCCAAGAAACGGGGGTTTATTTCGGAAAGTACACGGGGTAAACGCCACGAAACACCACAATGACGGATCTGACAACATTCATTGAGACGCGGACTAAATACGTAATACGAGCAAGACCGAAACCAAAACAGAAGAGCACGATTGACAACAGGTGATTCCATCAGGGTAGAACACTGGGTAACGAGGGGGGCGTGGCACACATGAGGCTCAGACGGACGGATCATGACAAAAGCACAAGCTTAATATCTCTAAACAAATGCAATTTAAAAGCAAATGTGTGCTTTAAAGTGGTGTTTAACAAATATATTTTAACACATTTGATATACATTGTTTGTGCATCTATATTTAGATCATGTACCTGAAACCAGTCACAAATAATTGCTCAAGTACAGTGCTCTCATTTTTTCTGAATGCGGTAAAATCATGGCTGGCCTTCACAGTAAAAAAAAAAGAAGAAATAAACGATGCATATTTTATACATAATATATATTTTAAAATAACTTTACTATACAAGCATCGACTATGTGCCTTTTGTACACTGTTTTAGGGTGAGAGGTGATGAAGGTATAGAGAATAGCAGAAACCATGTTCACAGTAAAAGGTACAGGAAGGGGAAGCTTCATCGCTGGAAGACATACCAAAAATTAAAGTTTAAGTAATGTATATTGTCAAATAAAGTACAGCTTTCTTTTTTCAG
Source organism: Stomatorhinus walkeri (assembly GCA_026784285.1). Taxonomy (NCBI): domain Eukaryota; kingdom Metazoa; phylum Chordata; class Actinopteri; order Osteoglossiformes; family Mormyridae; genus Stomatorhinus; species Stomatorhinus walkeri. The sequence continues at coordinate 2,792,314 of JAODUD010000019.1, read as the reverse complement.
CCATTTACTCCTGACAAGGCTGGATTTAAGGCTAGATGATGTCCATTTGCCCTTCCAGAATTGCTATAGTTGAAATGAGATTTAAAATTTCAGTTGTTTTCTTCTGAATTTAGACTCGACATCTTTTTATAGGTTTTTATACATTCATTTTTATGATATTAAGCCATATGAGCAAAAACATACTTTTAACTAGTGACAGAAAAATACAAAACTTATGTTAATGCATTTTATTAAAATTGATGTTACTGCAAACAATGTCATTCTTATTAGTGCATAGCTTGTTAATTGCAGTTGTTATGAATGTTTTTTTTTTCAAATTTATAGAATTGATCTGTGAAGTGTATGTGGAGAGATGTCTGGGTCAGTGTTACACAGATATATTATGAGGTTCTTCACAGCCTTGAAGAAGATGCCTTTTTGGATAGAGTAATCCCTCACTTATCGCGGAAGATAGGTTCCAAGGCCGACCGCGATAACTGAA
>JAODUD010000019.1:2748560-2760593 GCA_026784285.1 Stomatorhinus walkeri | reverse complement strand
TCACTTCCAAATATATATATATATATATATATATATATATATATATATAAACAACAACCTGTTAATAACTAACTCAGAAATTAGTTATGATTGAGCACTTAGAAGCTCCTTACTAAATACTTTATATGACAGGAGTAAGATATCTCTGTACGGTTCACAAACATAGGAAAAGTGGTCGTGAACCAATTTGTATGCGAACCAAGGCAATTTTTCCCATAATATAGCATTGAAATTCGATTAATTCGTTCACAAGGCTACGAAATAATTCTTATTAACTCAAAATTAGTTTTCTGGTCTTTATAGTAAAAACTTTAAAGAAAAACACAATAAAGTGTACGGACAGCTGGACAGAGGCGTCACAGGAGTAGAGAGAGACAAGGAGACTTGCTTGCCGGGGAAATCACGCTCTTTATTAACAATCCTCAACCCTTGTATTGTTGTTTATGTTAATGTTAATGGTTGCATGTTGCATGTGTGTTTGCCTGTGTCTTTTGTGTACCTGGTCAGATCCTCGCATGTATTTAGCGTGTGTAAATCTGCCATCATGTGTGCATCTTTCAATTTGGCATTTGACAACCTTGTGTTTCCCGGCTGTGTATTTGGGTTTGGTGCTCGTTGGTTGCCTGTTGTGGTCCATCTATTTACAAATGCACACGGGGCATGCTGGGACATTCTGGCACATGCTGGGACATGCTGGTACATGCTGGGACATTTGGGGCATGCTGGGACATGCTGGGACATTTGGGGAATGCTGGGACATGCTGGGACATGTGGGGCATGCTGGGACATGCTGGGACATTTGGGACATGCTGGGACATTTGGGGCATGCTGGGACATGTTGGGACATGTGGGGCATGCTGGGAGATGCTGGGACATTTGAGGCATGCTGGGACATATTGGGACATTTGGGGCATGCTGGGACATGCTGGGACATTTGGGGAATGCTGGGACATTTGGGGAATGCTGGGACATGTGGGGCATGCTGGGACATTTGGGGAATGCTGGGACATGCTGGGACATGTGGGGCATGCTAGGACATGCTGGAACAATTGCGGCATGCTGGGACATGCTGGGACATGTGGGGCATGCTGGGACATGCTGGGACATTTGGGGCATGCTGGGACATGCTGGGACATTTGGGGCATGCGCCCCGCCTGTACTACACTAGTATAAGAAAATTAATCTGGTCAAGGAATCTGTTCATCAACCAAATTTTGTACATGAACCAAAGCATTTTTTTTCACGAAATTTTTGGTCCTGAACCAAATTGTTCGTAGACCACAGTGTTTGTGAACCACAGGCACCACTGTACATACATTTCTTAATTTGATTGTAGGTAATTTTTTTATTTATGAATATGTAATATCAAATAATTAGTAACTGGGGCAGACCACATACTAAAGTGTTACATAGATGTTACTACCGATCTGAAACAGGCTTCAACAGTCTGAGCCATTCCTGTTCTCAGATTAAATACCAAGAACAAGTGTGGCTCATCAGAAGCCAGGTAGGATAGAAATCCTACTGGTTAGTAGCTCTCCAGGACCGGAGTTGGAGATGCATTATTTCTGGGACTAAATCATCTGTATGATAGCTGCTAAGCATTTTATTATGGTTCATTTCACTGACTTAGTATACCTTTAAACATTTAATTGAAAGTTTAATGTTTTAAACATGCATTAACGTATGACATTAATTTTAGGTCAAAGCTAGTAATATTAGGGTGAAACAGACAAATTTAAATGTTAGTTTCTCGAGTGTGAGGCACAAGTATAGGTCAGTATTGATAATGAGAGTACAGTATATTTGAAGAAAAGAATATAACTAAATTACTTGCACGTCAACTGTCATGTCATATCACTAAGCTTTGCATCTAGCCATATTTTTGATTGTGAATCCTTTTCATTCGGCTTACAAATTGACAGTGACTGATTTGTTTAAGTGTGTTGCTTTTAGCAACCACCTACCACTGCCATTCATATTATTCAGTAGTCTGCTTCTGTTTTCAATAGGGATCTACTATGGAGGGATTACGTAAGCTTTTAGTAAATGGATGGATGAATGGATGGTAGAAAGGAAGGAATTTTCAGTCAGTTTCCCAATAACTTAAGATAGTCCAGCTAAACTATTCACATTAAACTCATGTAATGTATGTTTTATTACGTGAACTAAAATTACCTTATATACAGTATATATTGACTTTGACCTTTCATACACTCTGCAAAAAAACACAACCTATCAAAGCAAAAAACCACACATTGCTTGAACATTTCTCATGTATGTCGACACTTTTGGGAGTATATCTCTATGAGGACAGGTGTATTTTTATTTTTTTGCATTACATCTATACCTCCTTCCCGCCACATCTCTTTTGACCCAAGTCTTATTGAGTGATGTTGAACACAGCACCCTTGTTAGGTTGTCCATCATTTTCTTTCTGCCCTGCTTTTTAATTGAATAAATATTAAAATGTTTCATTGGATAAAGATGCTTATAAAACCATGAGTCATACATCCATCTTGCAACTCTTTATCCTGGTTAAGGTCATGGGGGTGGGCAGCTAGACTAGACTGCTCTATACTCTGGATGGGGGAGGGCAGCCACTGTAGGGCAATTATGAGTCATGAGATAATAACTAAATCTTGCAAATGTACAAAAACACAAAGGTTCCTTTGAATAAGCAGCTTCCCCCCTTTGTTCTGCCTTTTAATATAGCAGACACAATCTTCTCTTTCCCAGATCCTCTCTGTGTAATGGCTGCAATATGACAAGTTAGTGGTTTTGACATGTTCCTTACAGCACACTCCTCAGCCTGTGCGACAGGCATGCCTGACAGACAGCATCTGGATCTAATCGTTTGTCGCATATCGAGAAGGCCTGATGAGCCACCTTATCTCCAAACCGCACAATCCTTCTCCTGGGGAGAGAGTCTTTGCTGCCCTAGACCCCTCTGCAGGCTCGAGAGAGACACAGTACCGTGTGCCACTGCACCTTTAATGGTTTCATCATTCAGCTGAAATGTGGCTGAAGATTAGACAGAGGAGAGAAAGAATTTGTGAGTTCAAAGTATTCTGGCTGGAAAGCTGACAGACCACACAAGAGCAGTGGATATTCAAGAACTTATACAGGTGTGTTTCTGGTTCAAGTCTCAGAAGTAGTTCTACTGTTGTATCCTTGTACCAGAGCTGGTTCAGCTCTAGTAAAATAAATAGAAATGCTCCACAAAGCATCCAGCTATAAAGCAGAATAGAATCATAAACTATATTGGATATTAGTTTTGATTAAGCAAATTAAGCCTTCTTCAGAAGTCAACTTGATAGATCAGCCCATAAGTGAAATTAATAACCTTTCTACTTTTATATTTATTAAAATTACCCGGTCCTTATATATGAATACAGTCATATATGGGTAAAGATAATTTTTGGACAATATGATCTATAACACCTCTATATCTGACTTACTGTTTATCTGTAATCACAAATATCATTCTATACTCCCTCTTAATATTTTGCTTTGAAGAACGTAATTACACATAACGTTTCTTTTTGTATTGCTGAAAACACTAGCAGCTTAATTAACCAAAGCCACATTTGTTTCTCTCAGGAGATGAATGGTTCATGAATTATAAATAAATACAGTGGGTGGCAATAAAGGCATTGGTGTTATTTTCAGGACCACTTAATTTGTTGTTAATACATGGTGTGTAAGACATTTTGCCATGTAACCAGTAGTATGCAGATAATAATACACAGAGCTCCCAAGGGAGACAAATGTATTTCAACCAGCCAACATGCTCACATGTTGCACCTTTTCTTTCTCACGCTGAGAAGACACAATGCCGACCAAGGTGCCTCATTAAACAGAATCAATGGGCGAGGCGCAAGCATGTGGAGCGGAGTATTCCCACCTACCAGCCAATAAGAAAATAGCATTTGTTGTTTCCGGGTAAATTCCAAGGAGAAGGTGTGCGTGAAAAAGCACAATCCGATGAATGGGGTAGGTAGGGCTCCCAAATCACACACATGGACCGTGAGACATACATTTCAACTTTATGCAATCTCATCTCCAAACTTTTGATGAAACTTTAGAGCTATGTGAGATAAAGTTCATTTGGGATTGAATAGTAAGATCACCACAGTTTTTATATATTTGCTATCTGTATCTCTATTCTTGAAATTACTGCTAAATTCAATTCATGCTCTAGTTTAGGCTATTTCCTTCATTTTGTATGAGTAGGTCATTTCACAGCCCAGATCTATGCTTTCTCAGCAACCTTGAAATATTTGCATGGCTAATAAAAGTTGGTAGACACTGCTTTAAATTGACATTTTACTCAGAAACAAGGCTTATAATTTGTGTACTGTAAGATTAATTTTAAAAGGTTAACCCATACTGTATATTGTGATGTGTAGTTTAGTATGGGTGCTCATTTTATAATAAAATTAATCTACAGTATTTGGTCTCTCCCTTATTCTTCTTCATACTAACTATGTAAATTCAATTTTCAGAAGAAATAGACCTCTCACCAAGGAGGCAAAGACTGAAATTCAACTGACGTGTTAAAACAGAAGGACTGTTCAAAAAGTAGAGACGGTCTATATGGCTAAGAATCTTCAGTCGACAAAATGCGATAGTAAGGAGAACAGCAGGCCATTGCAACATTAATAATGATTAATGGTCAATTATTGTGTTACAGAGCACACATTTATTGAGCTTACTAAAGGCTTCAACATTCCATGCACAGAACTGTTGCCTGAACAATATTAAATTCACAGTAAAATAGTAGGCTACCTTTGATAAAAATAAATCTCAATCTGTTAAATTAGGTAACTAAGTGATGCCAGCCATGGTAATCTTAATTGTTTAAATACATCTTGTGTGATTTAATTTCTATTATCAAACTTGTCAGCTAGTCAATTTCAATTTCTGTCTAACATGATACCTGTATAGAAGTATATGAAAATGCTATATATCCAGTATTTTGGACATTAGTAGTCATCAGAATGATGGATAGATGCAACTAACTGAGTCAAATAACAGTGTCACTTGCTAACACACCGGTGTCTCATGTAACAAAACTCTAAATTAAAGTTGAACAGCCAGAAACCAACATAGGAGAGGAAACAAAACTCTGATTTGATAGGTGAAAAAAAATCCTCTAGAGGCCCAAGGTCAACTGGCTGCCCAACTCAAGAGCATGCTAATATTTAGCAGGCACTCTTATCCAGGGCAACTTCCATTTTTTCTAAATTCACTCCCCCTGGCATAAGTTGGTGTTAATGGTCTCGCTCTGGGACCCAATGAGGGTAGTGGTTCACAAACCCATGACCACTTGGTGCAGAGGCAAGTGTCATAACCAACAGACCACCAACACTATAATGCTTGTTTGATATAATAATATGTCCTGTCACACCATTTATGGGTTATCATGCCGTTTCTAAGTTCGCTCTCTTTGTCTGTTGACCAGTCTTCAGTAGCTCTGTCTGTGGTCTGTTGAACACTTGGAACAAACTTAGTTGGTGCCTCTGAATGAGAGTGACAGAGTAGGTCAAAACAGATGCTGATGAACCATCCAAATCTATGGCTATATACATACATCTTTCAATGACTTATCCATTACATAGTTAAAGCTGCAATTACACAGTACGGGCAATAGAGATTCCACATTTCCATGTTCTAGTGAAACACAGCTTTCTAGACTACTTGCATTTCCTCCTACAGTCCAAAGTCATGTTAATCTAACTGATGTCTTTAAATTGCCTGTGGTGTGTGATTATGTTCTCTACCTGGGATATACTGCACCACGAGCCAGCCCAGGATGAGCAGTTGCTAGATGGATGAGTTATATGAAAGTCTAAAAGTTAAAGGAGTTAATACCTGCACATATAAGTCACTTTTTGTTTTGAAAATTTGATCAACCGGGCCTCAGCCTTATTTAAATTTAATATATATTTAGATGGTAAAGATGCTGGCCATTTCACGGGGTGATAAATTAAAATCCATGCAAATATTGTTCACCACTCTGTATCTAATATCCATACTGAATATGAATCAGGCTATTGTAGCAGCTTGAAAATGAAAGCAAGTTCTGTGATTTCTATTTCTTTTTTAACAGAATGAAAGCAGGTGCACTGCCAGTCTTAGAGATAGAATAGTTCATTCCTTAATAAGAAACCAACTGTGATTATATATTTTATACCAAATTATAGCTGCTATATACCTTAATTTATTTATTGTCTTATTTACTTAAAACATACACAATAGAACCATGGAACTCAAACCCCACTTAACTTGACCAATTTTTTTAAACTTGTACCTCAACCGTAATCTTGGAACTTGGCCATGCCTGCTAAATCTTGTATGGGTCGTGACAGTTCGAACCTCAAACGGATCAGTCGAGACAAATCTAACCACAACTGCAAGTGATAACTCGGAACACAACAAAACAAAAAAGACCTGCTAAACCTTTTACAGATCGAGATGAATCTCTGATGGACTGATAGACAAACGGACCAACTGGAATGCTGATGCCTAGGAATGGCTCTCAGTCTCACGATACCTCTCGACCAAGTTTGACATGCCAAACCTGTGTTTAGCTGTAGTGTGTGGTTCAGTGGGCTAAGCCTGTGTGCCTGTAAGCAGGAGGTTGCTGGCTCAAATCCTGCCTCAGCATGTCAGTGGATCCTTGAGCAAGGTCCTTAACCCCTAGGTCCCTGGCTGCCTAACAACCACTGTCCTTTGTGGACAGTTCGCTCTATGAAGAGCAAGTGGAGAGAGACATAAAAAAATTTCCCCATGGGCACAATAAAAGGTTGATTATTAGAAATACATAGATACTATAGTAAAACTTGAAGGTGGTGCATGTCTGCTCTCACTCCGGAGTATGGTATTGTCAATGATTTCATATTTATTGCTTTTGTATGTTCGCCTTTACATGTGTGCATTAGTATTACATTGATTGTTACTGCTTTTTTTTATTAAATAGGTAGGTGGATGGTTTAAACAGGCAATCATTTAGGGGTACGGAATGAATTAAGTTCATTAACAATATTCCTTATGGGGAAATTCGACTTGGAACTCGAACAAATCGCAGCTTGACCAACCTTCTGGAATGAAGTTTGTGTTCCAAAGTGCCAGTATATCTTCATCTGGATATGATTTCTTATATTTTTTTCCCGTACTGTTTGGGAATACCGTGGGGTACATAAAAACACTGAAGAATTTATGTCATTTAACAAAGAATACCTTCTAGCCTCTATGTGTCTGATCTCCAGGTGAGCTCATATTGCTTCTGTGTTCCCTAGAGGAAAATTATTTATTATTCAACTTTCATTGTACTAATTTCTCAAATCTTGGGGTTATGATCCAAACCCACATGCCTCAAAATTGTTGAAATAAAAGCTAAAAATAGAAAAAATAACAAAAAATAAAATACAATGAAAGACGCCTAGAATAAAATAGCAGATATGGCCACATTCAAAATAACTGGCACTACTAATAAAAAATTGGGGAAAATTGGTGGCAACATTATCTGCACCCCCTGGTTTGAGAACCCTCCATTGTTAAAGATAACAGAACTGAGTCAGTTTCTAAACTGCAATTTTAGAGAGATGTAATGGGGGAAGTGATTTATCTGTCCAGATTTAAGATGGGAAAATATAAGAACCAGTACATTTAATCTGCAGTACATACAGAATTTACAAGAAAAACAAGTGAGATTAATATTATAAATACATGCGTGAGGGAAAGACTAAATAACAACAACAACAAACAAATTTATTTTTGTATAGTGTGTTTTCACAACATTACATTGTCTCTAACCACTTCATCCATGCCCAAAGCCTGCAGTGAGTAAAGCCAGAGGCGACAGTGGCAAGGAAAAACTCCCTAGAAGGAAGAAACCTTGGGAGGGACTAGACTTAAAGTGGGAACCCATTCTCCTAAGGCTAGCAAGGAAAGTCAAATTAGAGAGATGGCAGGTCACACAGTCTAAGTCATAAAATATGAGTCATAACTGGGGATCAGGGAAGTGATGACAAGCCAGTGTTGGCGCTACTTCAGATCGCTGAGCAACCAGTAGTAAGGCAGCCAGGCATACATGGAGGACCGCACAGGCAGAAGGGCGAGCTGGACAGAAGGACGTCATGTGTAATGGAGATGTCACATGTAAAAAAAATGCAATTAGTCTAAGTAGGGGAGACAACAGACAGTGCTAACAATTAGGTGAGTGCAATATGTAAGTGCAATGTATAATCTCCAGCAGATACGGCTATGGCAACATAGGAGTAGGAGGAGGGAGAGACAAGTGGGAATGCAGGCATGGGGAGTCCCTGAAATGTCAGCACTCCAATTGCACAAGGGATTGTGCAGCTAGAGTGACAGCACTGACAGCACAGTTTATCCAAAGCCAGTGACACCAATCCACACCCAGCTCTACACCTTACACTATAGACCTAACCGGGGCTGAACAATTAGCTAAAGCTAGGACTAGAGTCCCTATAGGCTAGACTGCATGTGTCTTTTTAGTTTATACTTGAATATTGAGTGTAAGCCTGAATCCCGCACATGTAGTGGAAGACCATTCCACAGCTGAGGAGCTCTATAGGAGAAAGCTCTGCAGCCTGCTGTAGCTCTTTCTACCCTAGGTACTAACAGAAATCCTGTCCTTTGGGAACAAAGCAAGCGTGGAGGGTTGTATGAGGCCAGCATTTCACTAAGGTATTCTGGTGCAAGGCCATTCAGTGCTTTATAAGTCAATATCAGTATTTTATAGTCAAGCTGAGACTTTTCCGGAAGCCAGTGAAGGGAGGATAAGACAGAGCTAATGTGATCAAATATTTTAGTGTTTGTGAGGCTGCTGTATTCTGTACCAGCTGAAGTTTATGTAAGTTTATGGGCAACCAGAAAGGAAGGCATTACAGTAGTCCAGTCAGGAAGTTGTAAAAGGCATGTATTAATTTTTTAATACTTTCCAGTATAGAAAGGCATGTATTAATTTTTATGCATCATGAAGGGAGACCATCTTCCGAAGCTTGGTTATGTTCCGTAGATGATAAAACGCAGTTCTAGTAATACTTCTTATGTGAGCATCAAAACATAGATCTGAATCAACTAGAAGACGAAGATTTCTGACCAACGTGTTAGGTTGTGTAGGAAGGTGACCAGTGTTGAGGTGGTGAAGCTTATTTTGTACATCCTTGGGACCAATTACCAGATACAGTGATACCTCAGAACTTGAATTTAATCCATTCAGAATTCCAGATCGAATCCTAAAAAGTTCAAGCTCTGATTGAATTTTCCAAATAAGATACAATGGAAAACCAATTAATTGGATCCTGGCCCCAAAAAAGTACACTTAAATATGTTTTTTTTTTAGCATTTAGACAGAAAATGAACCGGATAAAACAAGAAGAGCATATACTGTACTAAACACATCTAAACACATTTATCAAAACAGTAATTTGTAAATTAAGAACATAAATGCATCCAAATAACGTTTGGCACGACAATATTATTATAATTAAATGTATTAATGGTTTATTATGAATATTAAAATAATTAATAAGAAATCTTTATTTTTACATGTATTTTATTATATAATTACTGTTACTGTCTTTGTCTAAATGTATTTTTACTGTCGAAATATATGTACTCAGCTGCTGTAAACATGCACAATGTTTTTTTTTTCCACAGCAAATGCCACGCTGAGACTGAAGCGTTACCCTTTGTTTTCGCTCAGAGACCTGCTGCATGACTGATTTCCCCACACGTACAAGATATCTTAGGTTGGTGCTCACGGTTTGACTTCTGAGATTCAGATCGAGCTCTAGGTAATTTTTCTTGAATAGGTTAGAAATTGGAGTTCTAATGAGTGTGAAATTGGCTGGAGCCAATGGAAGAAGCAGCTCTGAATAGCCGAATGCCTCTGGGTACAAAGGAGCATTTGAAGAGTTCAGTTTTGTGCCCAAGGGGGATGAGCCCATGGTTGAATGCACTTCTCATCTCTCTAAGGTCTCTGTTGTATAGATGGGTTTTGTTGCTCAGTACACACTCAAAAAAATAATTTGGCAGATTTCATAAATTTTATTATGACACCTATTTCCATCTAATTTAATTAAGGAGTTCTGACATAGAAAAATGTCTGTTTTACATACTTTTATTATGTAAGTTTAATACATATTTATACATATTTATTAATTAAACTGAACAATAAATATTTAAATTAGGTAACTTTTAGTTAACTTAATATATATGTTTTAATTTAGTTTATAATAAATGCTTAAATTCTACAAGAGCAAAAGATATGACCCCAACTTCTATTTAAAAATGAAATACATTTCCAACACGGCATTTTTACTGTTCGTTTATTTATTTGAGCCATAAATTACTTTTTGAATAAGAATCACCTGTTATTGCAGGTTGAACACGTTTTTTCCATGTCAGTGACAAAACAGCAGTGTCAAGTACAAACAGAACCATGCTAATGTCTGAGCTACAAGTAAATGACAAATACTTACTTCAGTCTCAACATTTACACAACCCAAAAACTTATCCAACTATACATTTTATAAAACAGTAAAATCCAATTATAGAAAACCACAGTTGCAAAAACTAACTAAATAAATAAACAAATACATTTATTAATCAATTAATAAAAACTTTGCAGAAGTGAATTTGATATTTACAAAACGAAGTGCAAGTTACAATTATTTCTGTTTTAGTAAGGAATGGCAAAACTGAAAATTTCAAGATAACTTACTCAAACACAAAAAAATCTACATACAATCGTATTCAGCATATGAATTACTGAAAAGGTGCACAAGTGCAATTTCTATTCCTGAACTAATTTGTTTTTCAGGGCCAACACTTTAGGGGACAGCCTTTGTCCACTCATATTCATAACAACCTTCTGTATGAATTCAATGGTGCATTTTAGTTTGTTTGGAAAGCATATATAACTCCAAAGAACATGGCACAACCTAGAGCCACATTTTTCAAACCCTGAATGACTTCCACCCCTTCAGTTACAATGCCTACATGTGCAGGTTCATCAGTAGCTTCGACACCCTCCCTCCTGACTGTGTACTCTACCATCCATGTCTGCCCCATGTTCTTCTCAGCCTCTTCCAAAACCTGCCAAAAAGTACACAAACAAATTAATTTAAGATTTAAAAACAGACCCTTAATGTTATTAAAATGCTGCAGTTGTTGACAGTGAACAGGCCTACATTCTGAACACTAAAATCAAGTAACAGAAGAATTTGCAAAAGAAGAAAAGGCATCTAAAATGGTATGGATTAATTCATAATCCCATTTACACTCACTTCATTTGATTTTTATACACAGCAAAAGGTACTTTAAGAAGACAATATTCTACATTGTGTCCAATTTATTTTATCTAAATATCTAACACCTCAACGCATACTTGAACATTTACACACAATATAATGTATACACAAATTAATCCCACACAGAAATTCGGTAAAATTATTAAATTTACGATGAATTCTTTTGCAAGCTCTTGGTGGTCTTTGCTGAAACATCTATTGAGTTGTTCTATAAATCAAGAAAATATTGCGTGTATATATATATATATATATATATATGTATATATATAAAATTACAAAGGGCCAGTGTGTATGCAGGTTTTTGGTCAGCTGTTCAAACACAGGTGTGAGGACTCTTCAGCCAGTCGGTTCTCTAATCAGTGACCTAATTAGGGAGTTGCAGCAAAAACCGGCCGGCAGATAAGATTGGCCACCCCTGAGTTAGGAATTACTTTCTTTGCATTTATTTTGTTTTTATAACACCAACATTCCTGAGGAGGATTGGGGATGCTGAGAAGAATTATTGACTCTCATCCAATCCCTGAAAAAGACTAAGAAGTTTGAATAAATAATAATTCCCTGCCCCTTTTGACTTTGAAAGAAAAACAAGAAGTGACTGACAAACACCTTGTGACAGATCGCTGACAGAGACCAGGCGGACCCGTAAATGCAGGAGAGAGTTTTATTGGAGGTAACTCCACAGGCA
>JAODUD010000019.1:2593215-2611984 GCA_026784285.1 Stomatorhinus walkeri | reverse complement strand
TAATTTGCGTAGAATGTGCTTTCTTTCTTAACGGTGTCACACAAATGAAGTGAAAAATCAATTCCCGAGCAATCGATATTAACTAATTCAGCACCTTGACTGTGGTCAGCGGCTCGTAACATCAGACGTACGAGGCAGAGTCTGAAGAAGCTTCCTAAGAGACAGTTCGGGAAACACACTTAGAAAAGTAAACAACTTTGGTATAATATATCTGAAGAATCTACTTAGCGCGCTAAGAGTGTTCGTTATTGAGAAACCGGGCCTAGGAAAAAAACACTCAGCAACCTTGTGTCACGCCCACAGGGGCAGGAGTAGACAGGTGTAGATCACTCCCCACTACCTGACAGCCTTATAAAAGAAAGCTGGCAGCACACCACGTTGCGAAGTATTGTGCTTATGATTTGTAGCCGTACCGAGCATTGCTTTGTCTTCCGTCTCCCTGTGCTCCCGTGCCATTTCTTTCTACCTTTTGTGCAACCCTTACCTTTCTCCCTTGCCTTCCCAGCCCAGATCCCGTACCTGACCTGCCTGTCCCGCCAAGCCCGGCTGTTCCCATATCCCCGTCTCGTGTGTATTCTTCGGATGGACTTCCCTGGAAACGACCCCTGCTATCGGTCCCCGACCACGATTCCTGCCTGCAGTCTCATCCACGTTCGCCCTGTTTATCCAGCACCTGGATCCACGTCCGCTTCCCGGACTGCCTCGGTCTGCTCGCCCACGTTCCTTCCCTGCTCAGCTTTACCGCCGTACTTTATTCATTAAACCTACATTCACCCCGCATATCTGGATCCTTGTCTCTCTATCCAGTGGAATGTGACAGAATACTTCGCCCTGCGATGGATCCAGCAGGGGATTTGGAATCTCTCATAGCAGCATTGGAAAAACTCCTGGCTTCCCAAGCAGCCCGGGTGCCACTTCCAGCTTCCTCTCCTCGTCCCAGCACTGCACTGCCGATAGCCAACCTATGCATGTTGGCAGGTCCCCTCTCACCTCAGATGAATGCAGAAGACAGACCCAAGGAGGGTTTTGCTTGTACTGCGGAGGAGCTGGTCACACCATCGCCACCTGTCCCATTAGACCGCAGTGCGAGGAGGGCCCTCCTCCGGTAGGTGCACCGTCCATTCCGCTTACCTCCCTGTCACAGTTCATAGAACCGGTGCTATTAGGGAAGGAAGGAAAACAGTGTATAATGAGGGCACTCCTTGATAGTGGGGCAGTGGGTAATTTCATCGATGCAAGGTTAGCTCGCCAGCTGAATCTCCCGCTTCATCGGCTCGTGTATCCCATCACGGTGCATGGGGTAACAGGAGAATGAATGGAGGAGGGAACAATCCGCCATCGTACTCACCCCTTCGTAATGCGGATCGGAGCCTTACACACTGAGAAGGTGGAGTTTTGCCCCGCTGATCCGCGGCGGTCTCCCCAGGTTGACAAGACACAACCCTTGTCTGGACTGGCAGACTGGGGAAATCCTTACCTGGTCTGAGCGGTGTTTGCGTGAATGCATGTCTATTCCGTGTAAAGCTACCGGAGTAGAAAGTCCAGAACCGGAAAATCTCAACCACATCCCCGGGGAGTATCAAGACTTAAAGGATGTCTTCAGTAAGGAAAGAGCCTTTCTGCCTCCCTCCCCATTGAGACTGCAATTGTGCCATCGATTTACTGGACGTGGTCACCCTGCAGGAAGAGGAGTCCCTAGAGACCTACATCCAGGAGGGTCTTAAGCAAGGCATAATCCTACCCTCTACCTCTCCTGTAACGGCCGGGTTCTTCTTTATCAAGAGGAAAGATGGGTGACTCCGGCCCGTGGTAGATTACCGGGCTTTGAACGCAGTTACGGTTAAAAGAAGAGAGCCCCTTCCCTTAATCCTGTCCACCCTGGAGCAGCTGAGGGAAGCGGTCATCTTCACCAAGTCAGATCTACACAGTGCATACAACCTGAGGATCTGAAAGGGAGACGAGTGGAAGACTTCATTTATCAACGAGTCGAGGTCAGTACGAGTATCCCGTCATGCCTTACGGCTTGGCTAACAGCCCTTCTATATTCCAGTCATTCAGGAATCGTGTCTTCCAGGACATGTTGCACAAGCTCATTGTAGTGTACATTGATGACATCTTGATCTACTCACCCTCGAAGCAAGCTCACATTCAACACGTGAGAAAAGTGCTGCAAAGACTGCGGACCATCACCTCTATGCCAAAGGAGAGAAGTGCAAGTTCCACCAGGCTAAGGTGAAGTTCCTAGGTTATGTTATCCAACCGGGGGAGGTGGCCATGGATTGCCAAAGGATCATGGCCATAAAAGAGTAGCCGCAACCCCATATGGTGAAGGAACTGCAGCGTTTCTTTGGCTTCACCGATTTTTACCGTAAATTCATTAGAACCTACACCCAAATTTCCGCACCTCTCACCTCCCTCACCCGTGGAAAACCGATCCGTCTCCTCTGGAATCTGGACGCTGAGTGAGCCTTTACATGTCTCAAGCAAGCCTTTTGTACAGCCCCAGTTCTAACCCAACCACGACCTGACCTTCCTTTCGAGGTAGAAGTCGACGCTTCAGAAGCTGGAATGGGGGCCGTCTTGATCCAAAGGAACCCTGATACAGGACGCCAACACCCCTGTGCCTACAAGTCGACAACTCCTGAAAGAAACTACGGTGTGGGTGAATGTGAACTGCTCTCCATCAAGTTGCCGTTGGAGGAGTGGTGACACTGGTTGGAGGGGGCCCGAAATCCCTTTGTGGTACTTACCGATCGTTGGAATCTAGAATACCTCCAGTCAGCAAAATGACTCTCACCCCGCCAAGCGTGATTGGCACAGTGGTTCGCCCGTTTCACCTTTGTTGAAAACTCTTTGAGTTACCTGCCCGGAAAGAAAAACCTAAAGGCTGACGCCTTATCCAGGTGGTTCGTCCCCCCCCCCCCGAAAGTGAAGACAGTATTACCCCATTCTCAGCCCATCCTGCTTCGTGTTTGCCATCACCTGGGGTTTGGAGGAGACCATCCAGATGGAGAACGACCGACGGGATGTCCACCAGGGTTGAGGTATGTCTCCCGTCCTCACTGACCCAAGTTGTTGAGATGGATCCACTCGCAGCCAGGTACCGGCCATCCGGGGATCACACAACGTTTGGTGACCCGCCGATACTGGTGGCCCGGGTGGTGACAACAAGTTCAAGCTTTCATCAAAAGTTGTCCGGAATGTGCCCGATGCAAATCAACTAACTAGTCACAACCGGTTCCTTCCAGACCTTGGTCTCACATAGTGATGGATTTTATCACGGACCTCCCTCAGTCCTCCGGTAAGACCGTTGCCCTTACCATCGTGGACTGGTTCTCTAAAATGTGCTGTCTAGTCGTTGTTCCCAAACTCCCTTCCACTGCTGAACTCTCTGTCATACTCATTCAAGAGTTGTTTCAATTTACAGGAATCCCTGAAGACATTGTGTCCGACCGGGGACCCCAATTCGCGTCCCGAGTCTTCCGGGAGTTCTGCAACAAACTGAATGTAACTCTCAGTCTTACCTCAGCATTCCACCCTCAATCTAACAGACTGGCTGAGCGCACAAATAGAAAGGTCTCGGAGGCTCTCAGGTTGGTTTGCTGAATTGATCCCACCAGCTGGTCTTCTCATCTGGTGTGGACGGAGTATTCCCTCAACTCTCAGGTGAGTCCCCTAATGAATCTGATGCCCTTCCAGTGTGTTCTGGGGTTCCAGCCTCCTCTATTCCCATGGGATGCCCAGGTGGGAATGATGCTGAAGGTCGAAGCATAGTTTCAAAAGAGCAAACGTGCCTGGCATCGGATTCAGCGAGCTCTCTGCACTCAAGCCGGACGTACTAAGATACAAACCGACAAGCACCGGAGACCAGGGTTCCCCAATCGAGCCGGTCAACTGGTTTGGTTGTCTACCCGAAACCTCAGGATCCCGGGGTACTGCAAGCTCACAGCACGGTATATCGGTCCATTCCATATCCTTCGGAGAGTGGGACCGGTTACAGTAAAGTTGCAGTTGCCGCGAGTGTATCGAATCTGTCTGACTTTTCACATTTACCTCCTCAAGCCTGTCAGACACAGCTCCCTGCGTCCAGTCTCCGATCCGCCTGCAGAGGTTCCTCCCCCGGTGTCCGAGGAGGTCCCGTCATCTCGGATATGCTCCCTATTGAACTAACGTAGATGGATGGGACAGCTGCAATGCCTTGTGGAATGGGAAGATGGGGACCCAGACATTCCTTCTTCCATCGCCCTGGTACTGCATTGCCCTGAGCTCCCCACTCCCACCCCTCTGGAGAGGGATCAGCCATATTCAGCAGAGAGCAGCCAGTCAGACGGGGAAGAAAATATTGCAGTTCACGATTTCACAGATATGGCTGAGGAGAGAAAGCCATACTTCCCCAACCAGAATGACCATCTGATTGGAGACCTTGGTCTTACAAAGTCCAATGCTGAGCTTCTGACATCTAGGCTCAAGGAGTGGAACCTGGTGGATGAAGATGTGCAAGTCAAAAATCAGAGAAAGTGTCACGAACATTTTTCCAACTATTTCAGTCACCAGGATGGGCTGTGCTTCTGCAGCAATGTGGCCGGTCTATTTGAGGCATTAGGAATCACCTATAACCCAAGTGAATGGCACCTATTCATAGACAGCTCATCCAGGACCCTCAAAGCTGTGCTGCTTCATTACAGTAACCAGTACCTGTGGCTCACTCTGTGCACCTGAAAGACTACTATACCAGTGTCAAGATGTTGCTGAGTTGCTAGAAATATTACGACTGGCTGGGAGGTCATTGGAGACTTAAAAATGGTGGCATTCCAGATGGACCTGCAAGGCGGTTTCACAAAGTTTCCTTGTTTTCTTTGCCTCTGGGATAGCAGGGACACTCAGGTTCACTATCACAGAAGGGATTGCCCACAGCAGACCGAGTTCTCTGTGGGGAAGAATAACGTCAAGTGGAATCCGCTGGTAGACCCTCAGAAGGTGCTGATACCACCATTGCACGTCATGTTAGGCCTCATCAAACAATTTGTCACGGCTTTAGACCAGGAGTCAGCAGTTTTTACGTACCTCCAAGATCTCTTTCTGAAGCTGTCAGAGGCAAAGGTCAAAGCTGGTGTCTTCGTCAGACCACAGATAAAGAAGATCATAGAATGTGACGATTTCACCAAGAAGCTAAACAGGAAGGAGAAAGCAGCTTGGTCTCGTTGCAGTGGTTCATGGATTTCTGGGCAATCACAAGGCTGAAAACTATAAGCATCTGTTTCAAACTCTCATAAAAAGATATTCCAAAATGGGATGCAGAATGTCCCTGAAAGGCCATATCCTTGATGCTCATCTTGCCAAATTCAAGGAGAACATGGGAGCTTACTCAGAGAAGCAAGGCATTGCAATCATGCAGGCATCATGCTACTTGTTTTTCCTAGTTTAAAAACTGTAAATTGTAAACATTTAACAAATCCACCAACTTCACAAATGTCTTTAGCATGTTATATTACATATGAAATAGAAAGTAATTAATTTTTATATGTAATATTTTTGAGATCTAATATCTAAAATCCCAGTTTCAAACATCATTTGGTTACCTTATTCATTTGAAGTTACACTTAAGTCAATCAAAAGATTGGTACCTCAGTTCTCGAACTCATTAGAACTCAAATTTCTTAAAAGTCGAACCAACCAGTTTGAAAAAAAAAACCTAGAGCTCGATCTGAATCTCAAAAGTAAAAATGTGAAAACCAACCTAAGATAACTTGTACACGCAGGGAAATGAGTCACGTGGCACGTGTCTTAGTGGAAACAAAGGCTAACGCTTCAGTCTCGGTTTCGCATTCGCTGTGATAGCACCGTGCATGTTTACACTAACTGAATACATATTTTTAGACAGTAAAAATACATTTAGACAATGATAGACTGTAACAGTAATTACTATATAATAAAATACATTGAAAAATAAAGATTTCTTATTCATTATTTTAATATTAATAATAAACCATTGATATGTTTAATTATAATAATATTGTTGTGCCAAGCAGGAACGGAGACAAAGGCGCAGACGTCAGGATATCGTGGAATACGGAGTTTAATTGTAGGTAAGGCAAGCAAAATGCAGAAGGACAATACAATATCCGGACTGGGGAAACAAATTGAAACATGGATGAAATACAAAGGGCTAATCATGGATGAAATACAGAGGGCTGATCACACGGGGTTAATGAGGGGGCGTGGCACCCGGAAGGAGCGGACGATTGGGGCAGGACACATTGTTTGGATACATTTATTTTTTACTTTCCAAATTACTGTTTTGATAAATGTGCTTAGATGTGTACAGTACAGTATACTCTCTTCTTGTTTTATCCTGTTCATTTTGTGTTTAAATGCTAAAAAAAACACATTTTGGTTTTCCATTATTTCTTATGGGGAAAATTCTATCACAACTCGAACTTCTTAGGATTTGATCTGGAGTTCTAAACGGATTAAATTCGAGTTCTGAGGTACCACTGTACTTCAATGCTGCAGCATTTTAAGCCTCCTCCATATGTTTATCTTTGCAAGCAGTGCAAATTGTAATAATATGAAAATCTCTTAATTAACAGACTGTCAGGTTCAGCTCCTGTTATCCCACTCTGTGTTCCTTCCCCGTTTGGCCAGCAGGTGTTGCTGGTCATCCCACCCCTCATGTTATCAGGCTTGTTGAGCATGTGGCTGCCTTTAAACCCCTCTGTCTTATGTTTGAATCCCACCTCCTCGGTTTTTTTTTATTTTGTTCCCTAGTGTTTAATTTGTATGAATTTTCTTGTTCCTGCATTTTGTGATTTGTATTTGGTTTTGGTTCCATGTTTTGTGCCAGTGCTTGTGTTTTTACCTGTCTGTTATTCCCCTAGGTGTAGATTCTGTTTATTAGTCTCTTTTTTAGAGTTCCCTGAGTTTAATTATTAGTTTCAGCTGTAGCCTGTTTTTGTGCCTGCCCTCATTGTCCTGCCCCCTACCGGATTGGTTAAATGTCTGTCTCACTCCTGTGGCCTGTACTATGAAGAGGGGTTACTGGCTTATCGGGGTAACTTGTCGGATTTAAGGTAGTCTGGGCAAAACGTAAATGAGGTACCTTAAATCCGACAAGTTACCCCAATAAGTAACCCCACTTCATAGTACAGGCCACAGGAGTCATTGATGTTTGTTTAATGTGTTGTCTTACGCTGTGTTCTTTGTTACCTGCCCACCTGCCCCTTGGTGTAATTAGTCTTTTTATTTTGTAGTTTTTCTTGTGTTTTTCTCTTTGTTAATAGACCCCTGTCTCCCTGCAAGCTGCAAGTGGGTCGTCCACATTCCCTTCCTGGCTGCACCATGCCTCATCCTCGCACTTGAACCACCTGAGTTCATGACACAGGCACAATTTGCACATTTTTGGACATCAGGTGTTGATGATAATGATAATCATTCACCCATTTTCTAATCACTTATCTGACTGAGGGCTTCAGAGGGACCTATCCCAGAATGCAAAGGGCAGATGTCATGGCTGGAGCTTGGACAGCATGCCAGTCCATCACAGGGCACATACATGCATTTCCAGCAGTTTAGAGATGCTATCTGCATGTCTTGGGACTACAGGAGCAGAGAGACGCATCCAGAGAAAACACAGGACACATGGGGAGTACATGCAAACTCCACACACACAGTGGGGCTGGGATGCAAACCCCCAACCCTGGTGATGTAAGGAAACAGTGCTCATCTGATGTAACAATAATAGTAGCAATAAACAATACTAATGATAATAATAAATTTAAATATAGCCCTACAGTTTAATAGTAATAAGCATAATGATCATTATTCTCATAATCATCAGGACAAAAACAAACAGAAACTAACGCCGCTTGGACTTCTTATAACGTGGCGTGTGAGGTGATCGGGCCGGACAGTACAGTAGCGCCCGCCCGCCCCGGATCTGCGCCCTTCTCATTGGTACGGTGGAGGTGCTGTGATAGACCAGAGCGGCCGGCCGGCCCGAACGCGTGGAAGGAGCGAAAGCGGCGAGCTGTGCTATTAGGAGACTAAATGTGGGCTCTAAAGATCCGTCCGTGTACCAGAAGAAATGCAAGATAATGCTCATGTAAACGGGACCTGAACGTGTGAGATATAATCAGTTATTTTAAGGGAATACAAATTCCCACGATGATCTTTGGACACGAGTTGACGAAAGTGCCCGTGTTTCCTTTTTTAGAAGCTGCTTTCTTTGCAAAGTACTTTTGTATGAATTAGTTCGAGAAATGGAAATAAACAGTTTTTTTTCCTGGTAGTTTTAAAGCTGCATGACAACATCGAAGTCGAGTCGCATCGGGTTGTTTTCCTCTCCCAGCCGGTGCGTATATCTAGGCTATTTCGTACTGTTTTTTATGAGCTACTGCTTAACAGAAAACTGGAGTGTACTTTAACGTAGGTGTTTGAATGTTTGTCATTCATACTTTGTTCTGGTTATTTTAAAATGTCTTACTTTGTTTGCCGAATATTTTAATTTTATTTTGCTTTCAATTTGTTAATATGTTGATCAAAACATATTTAAAAGTTTTATATTTAAATAGATGTGTGCATGCATTTATTGTTTTTATTGTTGTGCATCTTTATCCTGTATTTATTTATAATAACTAAAAAGCAGATAAAACTTCACCTAAACTGAAACAACGTAAGGAAGCTGATATTGTTAGTACACTAAATTAGCACTTATTGCTGATTCTGTATGTGTCCCTCGCTACAGCCTCTTCTCTGATGTTACACCTGTGAGCCTAATTTTTCAATGCTAATAAGTGTGAATCCCTGCTAATTGTTCCTGCACCTCAGACAGTGAAACATCCTGAGGTGAACTAGCAAAGCACCACAGTTTAAGTAAGGTCATGCACTTAGTGTCGTGAGTACATCTCACTCAGAGAGTGGAAAGGAAGCGAATTAATCCAAAGATATAAACTTAACATTAACATGACTGTCAGATTTGGGGACCGCTGTAGTAATTAAAATATATTATGGCCAGTCTGCCTAAATGTCTAGCAAAGTCAGTGAGGTTTACAAATGGGTACAAATTGTTGTAGCTGGAGTTAAATGTTATCTCCATTGACTCTTGATGGTGAGAGGAAAGTAAAGTAAACCGAAGAATGAAACCTAAATGACATACCTGAGGCAAATGGCTGGATTTGTAGCTCAGTGCATAGCATTGTGTTGTCACATCTCCAGGGTGGAGGGTTCAGTACCTGAGTGAGCTCTCCAAGCATGTCGCCATTGCATGTCGCTTGTTTTGTGTTTCAGTGGGTCCGATCCCGGTGCTCATGCTGTTTAGGTGAACAGGTGCCCTTTGTGTGTACCTTGTGCTGAGCTGCCGTCGTCACTTCTGGTTCACCATCACCCTGATCTGAATCAGAGCAGTTCTGAAAATAATGAACTCAACAAATAGCTGGTTATCATACAGGACTGTGTGGACAGACAGTATAATATGCATCATCTGGTTTCTAATTGCAGTGTTGAAGAAGCCCCACCATTTTAAGTTGTGCCCTTCTGAGCTTCTTGGAAGCTGCTGGTCAGGCAGTATCAGTTATGATTGATGATGGCTCAGGCCAGACATCTGTGCTTGCTGTTCCGGGGAACATGCTACCATCACCCGCATGTTGTTTTTCTGGAACGCCACCGCCTGTTCTGAAAATACCCACTATCGGCAGTGCCAACTGGAGCCACTCAGGAAACAGCAGCCCTGGGCTGGTGGCAACTGTGAGGACAGGACATACACCCACTGGGCCATCACTATCTGCTGGGTAGAACGTCCAGCTTCTTAATAAATCGCCAGTAGCAGGGTCATTGTGTCTGATTCCTGTCTTTCTTCCTCAGGATACCACCCCCCCCCCCCCCCAGGTATCAGGCTACTCAAATTAAACTGAAGCTGACAGGGACCCCTCTCTCTGGGTGTGGTAGGTGTGGTGTGTGCTTATTATGTGGAATAAGTGTAAGAATTCTCAGTCTGAGGTTTTATTTTTGTTAGGGAATAGGTTCCCCTGTTTTTGGTCAGTGTACATGGAAGGTCTTTTTTAAATAATGTAGTGTGTGGACCAATAAGCACTAAAACCATGTGGCTGTTCACTGAGCTGCAAAGAGTCAAGGTTTTCATCAAATAGAAGAGGAATGCAACTTGGTACTCTCATCATCCTCTCTGTTATTTACAGGCCTGCTGACTTCCAGATAAGGGATTTATCCTCCTATATCAAAAGCGGAGCTTGGCAAACAGCTGTTCAAGTGTCTGAAATGTCATTATAAGAAGAACTCTAGGATTTCATGTTGATGAAAATCGTCTGCTCAGGCAAGTGAAGCTGCATTCTGTTTCCTACTTAGATATTTATGTTTTTTTTTTGTTTGTTTCTGATCTCCATGTGATGTATTCAGTATATCCAACAAAAGGGAGTAAGAGACTGAGATACCTTCTGGGAAAAAAATGGTTTGCACAAAGATGCACCGGCCCAGAAGTTCTGTTAGCCCAAATTAAATTGTTACACATTTCTCAAACTTTTCTAATGTTAAACTACCTCTTTCAGATATTTAGACACAATCAAATGCAATTTTCTGTACAGTGTAAATCCATTACGATTTCATCATGATCCGATAAGCTTGATTTTGAAATTTGTGAACAAAGCTGTTTCAACTAAATGACAAGCCCAATTTTATCTTTCATATTCTTTGAAAATGCATCTTCACAAGGATTTAATAACTGAAAGTACAGCACTGTTAGAGCACTCTCAGGTAGCAGTATTCTGTCCATCTAATGGTTTTTTTCTTCCCTTTAAGTTTTTCAAATGAAACACTGCTGTATACATCACTCACCTTCCTGATGCTGAAAATGTCATCCTTGATTCAGACTACAGCTGCTTTTGTATTAACAGTCCATTCCAGGTTTTGTCATTAAAGCATGTGGGCTGAATTTAGGGCAGGAGAGGACACTGCACAATAGATGTCAAAGGGAGACCTCTCTAGGTGCGCTTATTCCAGTTTGACAGAGCCAGGATGTGTTAGTGAGGGGGGTCTTGATATTCTTTTACTCTCCCAGCTTAGGGGTGTCAGGATCTGAGTGGATTTTGCATGCTGTTAGCCTCTCCTTTGCATCATGTGATCTGAGTCCTCAGTATCCAATAAACTGAAGTTTTTTCAGCAAAGCATTGGTAGATCAGATAGTAGTAGGAGGTTCAAGCAGATGAGGGAAGTTGTAACTTTTCTGGGGTTTCAGTACCGCCAATGGCTATTTGCTGCAAGTTGGAGATAGACAGGTGGTTACCATTTGTATGGTTGTTTGAGAAAGGCAAATATGAAGGACTGCAGTATGTTCAGAGAACCATCAGGACATGCAACAAATAAAGAAGTTTCACCAGTTAGGTGTTGAACTTTTTTGCACTCACCCCATCACTGACATATACATATACAGCACAAGTCCCTCTGAGTTTACCTGTGAGATCGCTCGCCCTCAGAGCGGTGTCAGGTCGCTCGCCCTCAGAGCGCTGTCAGGTCGCTCGCCCTCAGAGCGCTGTCAGGTCGCTCGCCCTCAGAGCGCTGAGAAGGCTTTATGAAAGCCCTCAAAAGATGGGGGGTCCAGATGTGCAGCAAGTTCACATACACCTACAACAGCATTTTTATAAGAACTAACAGCACATTGCTATTATATTACTTGATAAACGCTGAGCCTTGTCCAGGGTATTAGCAAACCAAACACCTTGACATCAGGAACCTGTGCTTTGGATTACTTTTCACCTGTCTTGCAATGAAAAAAAAAGATTTAATCTGTCTGTTCCAGCTCTTTATCTGCTGTCATCTCCCACCCCAGGAACAAGCTCCCAGACTTTCTGTTCTGCTGAGTCATTTGGCTTTTTCCACCATACATTAAATATGTACTTTACCTTACTTTAACTTAACCTACGAAATATTTTAATGCCATTTTTTAAACCATGGATGTCACCCTTACTAATAAAGGGAATCGTGGAGCACAAATTAAAGTTGGAACGATGTAGCTGAATTCAGTCTTTCATAATTTAATTGTTACTAGAATATAGCATGAAAACAAAAGTAGGTATTAGATAGGTAAATCACATGCATACTGTGTTGAAATGGTGTGCTCATAGCCACCCTGCGCTAACATGAACCTTAACACCTATGCCTCAGTGTCATGATTGTGACTCCCTGAATGATGTGGCTCCCAGTCTGTGAAGCTCCAAAGTTGCATTCTGAATATCTGTCCGTACAAACTCTGGGACAGAACGTTGTGTTCCTACGTAAAACTGGGCTTTTACTGTTAAGCAAAAATAACATACTCTTTCTTCCTGACATGTGGGTTGGGCCGCAGTACACAGTACAGTACCTTTTTAGTATTCAGGTGATCCGATCCAAAGCACCTTAGAGCAGAAAAAGACATTGGGCATGCTGTTCCGGGGTATGTGCTGTTGTTTTTCCTTGTGATTTTTTTCACAGCATGTGATTGTGAGGATACAACAAAATACCTTTGTCCATAGTGAATAAAATGACACGTCATTTTTTTTTCCATTCTCAAAATGGAATTTTAAGACCCTTTTTGTATGTTTTCTTTACTATTATTTTTATTGCCATAACTGCATGGGGGGAGGTTGTTTTGCATTTTATGCGTGAAAGGTTCATGGTTTCCTATGCCCTTTAAACATTAAAATGCTTAAAAAACAGAACAACATATTTAAAAATGCAGTGAGGGAAAATAATATGCATTATACTTAATTGCATCTATCTGTGCACTTCTATACATACTGTTCTCATGTCATGTTTTCATATACAGCTTTGCATGCACTTGCATTTGGGACCAGAACCACCAGGCGGCAGTCAATAAGGGCATATATTGCTATTGTAACTGTTCATCATACATATAGACAAAGATTCATCATGTGGCTGACAGAGCTGCCCATTCACCTGCCCATCTTACACTAAGCCATACACCAGCTATAACGTCCCACTGCCTCTGCTTCCAGGCGTCTGACAATCAGCGTATATCATTTACAATGGACCTCAGACGTAAATGTGATCAGACATGATTCGATGAGGCCGTAAATGCAAATGCACGATTGTAAATGCACATTTGAGTATCTTCCAGATGAATCTGGATAATTCTTGTTGGTTTTTTTAGTATTTATAGAATCACAGATACTAATGCAGAATTGCCGATGGATACTGATGAACTAAATACAGTGGTACCTCAGTTCTCGAACTTATCAGAACTCGAATTCCTTAAAAGTCGAACCAACCAGTTAGAAAAAAAATTACCTAGAGCTCATCTGAATCTCAGAAGTCAAACAGTGAATGCCGACCTAAGATAACTTGTACACCCGGGGAAAGGAGTCACACGGCACATCTCTCAGCAGAAACAAAGGGTAAAGCTTCAGTCTCAGCCTCGAATTCGCTGTGATAGCACTGAGCATGTTTACACTAACTGAATACATAAATGTAGACAGTAAAATTACATGACAGTAACAGTAATTATATAATAAAATACATTTTAAAATAGAGATTTCTTATTAATTATTTTAATATTAATAATAAAACATTCATACATTTAATTATAATAATATTGTCATACCCAGCGGGGACGTAATGGAGACAAAGGCGCAGATGTCAGGGTATCGTGGAATATGGGGTTTAATTACAGGTAATGCAGGCAAAACGCAGACAGACAATACAATGACCGGACTGGTGAAACAAACTGCAACACGGACTAAATACAGAGGACTAATGATAACAACCAGAAACAGCTGATCACATGGGGATTCCACACTGGGTTAACGAGGGGGCGTGGCACACGGAAGGCGCGGACGATCGGGCCAGGACACATCGATTTTTTTTGAATACTCTTATTTTCTTAATTTACAAATTACTGTTTTGATAAATGTGCTTAGATGTGTTTAGTACCGCATATACTCTTCTTGTTTTATCCAGTTCATTATGTATTTTAATGTTTAAAAAAGCATATTCTGAGGTATCACTGTACATGGATGTTTTTCTCAAGTAAATAATTATTAGATGGGCTGGTTTCAGTTACATAAAAAAACAGATTTTCCCCATATGTCAGTTCCTGTTCCCAGCTGCAGAATCACTTTACGATCAGCAGTACAAATAGCGTCTGCTCCCTGCTCACTGGTTACCCTGAGGCCCTGGTCACATACCCTGTCCCTCCCGTCACGTTCACCCTGCTAGATTTCATTTCCTTTGTTGAATACAATTGCAGCCAAGACTGAAGTGGCTGGAGCGCAGTCAGCAGGTCAGATGACATAGCTAGCGGGCGAAACGAGCAGTCTTAAACCGATTAATCCACCTTGCACTGCTACACAGTTCCTGTATATGCTTCGGAGACTGGATCTCTTATTGCTTTTTCTGACCTATAAAACACAGTCTCTCTAATTCTCTTAAAATATTTATTTTGTGGGAGAGTCGATCATTACAGTAATTCATCAAGCTTTTTATTTTTCAGTTTTGGGCTGGATAAATATGTTTCAAAGGTTTTTTTAAGATGCAAAACTTTCTTTTAAGCCATTCCCAAACTTGCATATATTTACATTTTTAAATGATTTTATTTTTCTGTGCCTTTACAAGAAAGGGTCTGGCAATAACGGCAATAGCGAACTTCTACACCACTAAGGTATGATGATATCTGCCAGTTGCCAAGAAGTGGAACATAATTATTTTTTCCTCCGTGTTTAAATGGCTGGAGGGGACTGTAAATTGATCAGAGGCTTTTAGCTGCCTGCAAACAAACATCGGGAATCCCTACAGCCAATTGCAGTTTGCAGGGTGTCGGTAATGATATTATATCCTAAATGAGATATGCAGCGTGTAAAGACAGCAAGAGACCTGGTAGACAGGGAGTGTGCACCCTTCCTTCAAGACTGCAGCGACATGGAAGTTAATAGAATGAAATGAAAATTTAATATTAACAATAGTGAAATAAATATAAATGTTGCATATCTCAATTTTTATGAATTGTATAAATTTCATAATTGCAGTTATTTTAGTGATGGTTCTGAAGAGATATTTTATGCTAACAGAACACATGCTTTTCATTAAGTAGCATTTTGTTGTTACTGAAATGATAAAATTTCATAATGAATTTTAAAATAATACATCCTTCTTTGATTGAGAAGAGAAATTAACAAAGTGCCTAAACACTTTACACAGAACATTAAAACTAAGAAACTGAAAGCTTGATGACATCAGACACATTTTTTGTATTATGTTTGTAGCTTTGTCTTACAAATGCGTTCAATGACCCAGATATTAAACTACTTGCAACAATACTTTTAAATATCATTGGTTTTGTCTTTCTAGTACAATCATATAAAATGATATTCTTACAGACACTGGTTATTGGCTGTATCATTATTGTGTCAATTTACCCTTGCAGTGCATAGCACCTAAACATACTGAAGTAATTGCAATGATAATATTGTAAGTGTATATATTTTGTAGTATTTTTGGAACTATGTTGCAGGTTACAGAGCCTGGGTTTAAGGTTTAAATTCTAATATTGGTCGTTTTCATTTTACCTGAATCTTTACTGTGAAAATCCATTGAATTGGGAGGAAATGATTAAAGATTTATTAAAAAAAAAACATGACTATTAGCAAGAACCAGAGTAGCACAAATTAGAATGTGTGAAAAGCAGTTGGGCTAGGATGACTGTACTTTACACTTTAATGTGTTATGGATCGTGTTCTCTGTTCTCTAGTGGAAGAACCATGTATTTACTGAAGCATTCTCAAGATGGGTTGATTTTGATGAGTCGTTGAGGTAACACAACCAGAAGTCTATCGCATCCAGACTGCTTTGCTGATGAAAGTGAATTCTTCTTCTTTGTAATCTCCAGCCACAAAAAGAAAGGAGGAAATGTTGTGCAGTACAGCTTTTCTCTAACTCTAAGGCGGCAGAGTCTACAGCAAGGATTAATTAGAAGTTCCAGTCTGTTTCTACTTATATGCTTCTTGCCTGTTCAATCATCATTTATTCATTTGACTGTTGTCAGCATAAGTTACTTGAAAAGGAACACATTGTCCCATCCTGTCTTCTACTATGTCAGCACTAGTCTCTAGAAAGCTTCAGTGTGCCTTTCCTCCAGAGTTTAGTTACAGAGAGAACTGTTTAAGTACCCAGAACCCGCCCAGGCTGTTATCCGACATAACTGACCAAAGCCTTGACATTTGTTCAATACTCCAGGCAGTTACTGAGCTTAACTCCTAAATCTGATCATTTACGACCAGAATTCACTTTATAAAGAGAAATGGTGCTGAATGTTGGAGGGATGTCATGACTTGCATACCCTTAAAAATAATTTCCACGTGATCCGGATTATGAACCACTGAGAATCATCTACTTCTAAATCTAGAGGAAGCCAACTTTCCCCAAACTCTTTTGTAAGTATTGAGACTTTCCTCTGACTCCAGTCTTTTGTGATAATTTTAACTGCTGCTGTTGTCTGTCTGGGCTGATTTTTGTTTTTGTTCAAACTGAAAAGGAGCTAAGTGCATGTTTAACATTCATTCATTCATTCATTTTGGATAGAAAATCAGGAGATTTAGATTAGAAATTCAAAAGAGAATTTTAATTATGTAGACAGAAACAGATTAACAATAATAATTCATTTCTATTGACTAGAAACAAGATTTTTTTCATTAAGCTTCTCCAGAGTAATGACTGTATATTTACAAAATTCTAAGCAATCAGTAGTAGGCTGCTTTTTCTGCTTTATGGACCGCTACCAGATAGACCAAAGGAGAATTTGGATGTGCCCTAATGCTGATGATCCAACACTCACTATGTTGTGAAACTCCAGATGTAAAAAAAAAGAAAACACTTAAATCATTCATGACGTATCATGGTCACTCCAAACACCCATGTTTTCTTTAACTCGCATTCTTCTCTAATCTGCCTGTAATACCTCAATCCCTTACTTCTGTGACAAGGTGGGGTCATCGGATAAAGCAATCCTTATTGGCCACCTACCTGCAAGGATCTTTCTGCAGATTGCAAGGCAGGGGTGGAATTTGTAGTGCAAGCTGGCCAATGTGGCAAACTGACCAATCAGGGATCACAGGGCTCATTAGGGGTAAGATTTAAAACACTAACTGGGCATTTCTTAGTATCTATTGACAGAGAGAGAATAGAGATGTACAGTGTGAGAAACGTAATGTAGTTTTGATACATTGAAACATGTAAATCTGTTCTAGTAAAATTATGTAACATTATAATTAAATTACGAACACTGAAAATGAACATAATAGGACCCATTTAGTTTTTTTTTATACTCACACAGCACAGCTGCCTCATCAGATGATTATAGACTTCAGCACCTCCCACTACACTGAAATGTCTTGATTGTTTCAAAATTTGGTCCAAACATTTTTTTGGCTTGCACCATTTCTGCCTCCATGGAACACAGCTGTGGTCCTGCTGTCACAAAGTGGAAAGCTGAGGGAGTAGGGTCACTCTTCCAAAGAGAACATGGTGGCGAGTGTCTTTCTCTTGGAACACTTTTGGGAAACGGTACATTTCCAGAGTGTATGGGAGCGTGACCTGTGATGATATTTCAGTCATACTGGACTGAACATGTGGACAAGTGTATCAGCTACTCAGAGATGACATTTCATCTTCCCTCAGTCCATGGTGTCCATTTTCCCTAGTCCCCCACTATTTTATCAAGTAAGAAGTCAAGGCAAGTCAAGTGGAGTTTTATTGTCACACCAGCCATCCAGTAATACAGCATACAGTGGCATCCACAAGGCTGCTGTGCCACATATAGTCTTAAAGTGCAGAGACAGACAGGACAAGTGCAAAAAACTGTGAAATATGTTGGAATGTTTAGAATTTAGGCATCAATGGAAGCAGCTGAATTGCACATACAGTACTGTGCAAAAGCCTTAGGCAGTCAAAGAAAGTGTTTTAAGGCTATTTATCTGGGTAATATCTGGTGCTGCTGTGAAAGCATTCCCCTAAACCCTTATTGACTGTTTGACAACATACAGTTTTGCAGTCAAAGAAAGTGACCTCACTAATAGCTTGATTACTGGCATTTTCAGACACTAATTATTCCTGGTTTAAAGCAGGTACTAAACCTTCACAGTTTATTATTTTAGTGGAAACGTAGTAGAGTAAAACCAAGAGGCAGGTGCGTTCTGGAACAGATGAACTGTGATACATCTACACAAAAATAGCAATCAGGACAACCTTTAGAACCCCATTTCCTGAAGTATTTTCTATGAAAAACAGTTGTACTGTAGATCAACAGAAGGTGCTGATGACTTCACACCTACAGAATCCTGGGTCAGCGATACCCAGCAGGCCTTGTTGCTCCGTGCTGAACTCGCCTGGCCTGATGACTGTCACCTGAATGTGTTTACAGAGAAGTGCTGGCACTCGCACAAAGATCACATATTCCATTCCTCACCACTAATCCACATACAAATTAAGAACATTTTAACTTAAAAACTGACATCAGCCTTCTGGAAAACTAGCATGTCATAGTAGATTTCAAAATACAAAGTGTATACCTTAATGATAACATTTTCTTTGTCCGAATCACACAAATGAGCAGGAAAATACAGGTTATCAAAGCTTTATATGCAACAATCTCAACTTCTTTGTAAGTATTTTTTTAGTTGTATTGCTGGAACAAATATTATTAAATATTCATTGAGCCTATGCCACCATATTCCTTTGTAGCTCTATTCATTTTTCCTTACTAGAACATTGATATTTT